>BSBN01000826.1:600000-945000 GCA_027924645.1 Cunninghamia lanceolata | reverse complement strand
ACTTTTGCAAACATCACCAATAAAATAATAAGAGATACATTCAAGGAAGAGAAAGGAGGAAGAGAAGAAAAGATTTAGCTCAAAAGACACCACCTCAACAAGAGAACATTCCACCACCTAATATTGAATCAAACAAAGAAGAGATTAAAGAAGAAGATTTTAAGGAAAATGACTAAAGTTGGGCAATTGTACCTTATGTACCTCTTTCCTCTTGCATTCAAGATTGGGAGGAAGATGACTTCCTCGATGACAATTGCCAATTCGGTTGTGTACACAGGTAAGTATTTCTAACCCTTTGTGGCCACTTTTGTCGTAGCATATCTTTGCTCACTTACGTGGCCTCCTCTTATGTGTTGTGTTCCCCTGTGATGTGTTATGTGTTATTTAGGTCTCCTAGGATGACCCTTGATACTCTTGTAAGGGCAAGGATACTAGGAGACCGCCTCTGTTGTGAAGATTCTTCTATTTGTTTCATCATTCTTCTATCCTTCTATCCTCTATTTTATTGGTGTGTGTCATGCCTTAGGGGCATAGTGTTGTGGTTGATGTCTTGGGGGCATCCTCCTACGTGGTGTTCCTAAGGCACTTGTTCTCCTCTCTCATTTTTATTGTTTACCTTCTTCAATGATTCTACCTAGTTGGTGGATGACAAAAACAAAATAAATACTGATAAGGACCATGTGTCCCTTCAGCAAGAAAGAAAAAATGGACCTAGTCCATATATGAAGATGGGGTTGATATATATATATATATATATATCTGACACTTGACTAGTAGAATCACTCTGTGTGATGCATCATGTTGTCTTATCTCTTCTAACAAATCTTTGCAATACAGTTGCTCCGTCCACTTTGGATTGTTTTGTATCTCACCTTGTTGTTATGCTCAGTTCTGAGGTACCAACAGTATAAGCCCAATGGCTATACTCAGATCTGAACCCATAAGTGTAGCCTTGGTTACTTGGATGTGATCTAATACATGCATAACTATCATGATTTGATTTGGTTATTATCTTAGAGTAAGATGTCTAACCTTATCTCTTGTTGATTATCCTAGCAATTCATATCAATGTGTTTGTGGGAACATTCAGCGATCATGGCATGGGCTTTATAAGAGCTCGTGTTCCCTTGTGTGTTTTCACTCTACCTTATTGTGCTTGATATCGGTAAGTGGCATCAACCACCTTAAGGTGGGGGCATATATAATGGTATCTGCTTGACTATTTTGACATTGACAAAAGCATGTTTTGAGGCAGGATGGTGTATGTCTTGAGCTAGTGCATATCCTTTTATACAAAGTTCTCATCGCAAGGCAGGGTTAGATCTTGAGTCATCCTCCCTTAAGCGTGTCTTTGGTAGTTGTGGTAGCGTAGCTCAATTGCTAGGTGTTTTTAGCGTGTTTTAGATGGTGGGGCTTAGCAATAGCTCCTTCCATCGCTCGTGTTTTCTGTGTATAAGATGTATAGTGTGTCTATGGCATGCTATACGACGCTTATGTATTCTATGTGTTTTCCTTGTGTGTTTGATGTGTCTTCCCCTAAGTGTGGTCTAAAGGTGCGTGGCGATGAGCCCCATCCACATTCGGGTCTTTGTTTTGCATGTTTTTGGTGGTCTAAAGGCATGTGGAGATGAGCCCCCTCTACCCCTTAATTAGGATTTTATTTCATGTATAAAATGTTGTATCAATGTATTCTTTGTGTATTACATGACTGTTCTCATGTCTTCATTGTGTATTGCATACTTTTATTGCATTCTTCATGTTTTACGTGCTTCTTACTATATTCATTGTGTCTTGCATGTCTTCCATGTGTTTTCTAGTGCTTACCTGAGATTGGGGTCTAGAAATAGTCCTCCAACCTTTGGGTATGCCTTAGCTATTGAAATGAACTAGACAACTGAGAGGGGGGGTGAATCAGTTGTCTTAAAACTTAAACAATTCTGCACCTTAAAACATTAAACACTTGTCCACTTTTTGTTATAATTAAGTCATGAAAGCATAAACACAGAAACATAAACACAATTATAGGATCATATGCAAGGGACACTAGATTTTTACGTGGAAAACCATGTTAAGGGAAAAACCATGGTGGATTTTAGTCCACAAGATATATAAGTTATAACAATACCGAAAATCAGAGGCCCATTGCCAATAGGGCTCACTACCCAGAAAAAGGCTCATTGCCAAAGGGTTTTGAACTGATATGATAGCATCTACTCCATGCCTGAATTCAGTTCCATTGAAGCGCAATATTCTTTCTATACTCTGCTTTTTACACGTCTTTACTTAACTTCACATCTTCACACAAGGACACCTTTTCCATGACCAAATTACAAGTATATATACCATCCATCAACCTTGGAATGTACATCAAGGTCGGCATTACACTCATCAACCATTGGAACGATCTCCAAGGTCGGCATTACAAACATTTACAAAATAGGTCTTGACCTAATACAAAATTATGCTAAGGAAATGTAGTAAAGATGTATGAGGATCACTCCATGTCTTAGCTGGGACTCAAACACGATCTTCCATGCCACAAAATGCTTTTACAATCTTCAATATATCTTCGCAATTACTGGAATTAAGCAAGTCAGCTAAGACTGGTTACACGCTATGTTATCTAGGAATAAAATTCAAACATGATCTCAATTCCTTAACACGAACCAATGTAAATGCAGGAAAATGATCAAGAGGCATCCACAAGCACATTATAATCACCAGGAGCAACCGCACAAACTCTAACCACTTTATCCATGAGATTCCTCACACCGGAGCACATGAACTTCACTGTCTTCAACTGTCATAAAAGAAAGATAGCTTGCGGACCACCAAATCATGAACCATTGTAGTTGTAGGCACTTATCATCATCCAGACTTCCCTCTAGAACCACAGAGAAAAATACTTCAATGCGGAGGAATGCAGAACAAAATACTTTCCCCCTGTCACCACTGAATAATGAGAAAAAGTAGGTTTTACTTTGGTGAATGTAACTCACTCAATTCTTCATACAAAAGGCTCAAACTCATGATTTAGCATCTTTAGACATGCCTCTAAATAATTTCCAATCTACAGACCAAGATCTTCAATCTACAAGAAATGCAGAGTAGTCTTCTGGACTGTTCTTTAGTAAGCAACTCATTGTCTTCACTGTGATTCACTGTTTCCTTTCTGATTCTTCTGGAGGGGCTAATTTTCTCAATATCCTCAACATATAAAGCTTCCAAACAAATAACAAAATAGGATACAGTTGACACCAATGACAACAAAGATATGTTGACATCAATGACAACACCGATTAGGCACATACTTGCAACAATCTCCCCCTTTGTCATTGATGACAACATATGATGTGAAAAATTTTAACAGTCATCAAGACAAGATTCTCCCCCTATCTCTTTACACATTTTCATTCCTTCTTTTCTGAGTTTTTCACATGATTTCTCTCCCCCTTTGGCATCAATGGCAAAGGGCACATACTTGCACTTTGCTGCTTTGAACCAAACTCCCTCCATCTGACTACTCCCCCTAAGAAGTAGCCCTTACAAGCATCAATCCAGATATGGAGGTAGAGATCTAAGTATCACTAGACTGATGCACTCTTGTACATCTTACTTTAGAGAAGGAGGGGTGATAACCCCTAACTTTTCTCTAAGATACTCAAAGGTATCCTTAGGCAGAGGCTTGGTGAAAATGTCTGCAATCTGATCTTTTGTAGATACATACTCCAACTTGACTTCATTCTCTATCACCTTTTCTCTTAGAAAGTGATATCTTATGGATATATGCTTTGTCCTTGAATGAATTACTAGATTCTTTGATATGTTTATGAAACTTGTATTGTCACCAAAGATTACAACTGGATCTTCATACACAACTCTGATGTCCTTCAATGTCTTCTTCATCCATAACACTTGAGTGCAACTGTATGCTACTGCAATGTATTCTACTTCTGCAGTAGACATAGATATTGAGTCTTGTTTCTTATTTAACTAGGATACTAGCCTTTTTCCTAAGAAGAATGCACCTCCACTTGTACTCTTCCTGTCATCCACATCTCCGTCCCAATCTACATCAGTGTATGCACTGAGAGTGAAATCATTGTCTTTTGGATGCCATAAACCATAATCCATTGTGTCTTTCAAATATCTCAGTATTCTCTTGACTGGCATCACATGTAATTCTTTAGGTTCTATTTGAAATCTTTCCACAAGACAAACTGCATGCATTATATCAGGTCTAGTTTGGGTCAAATAAAGTAATCCTCCAATCATAGATCTATATCTTTTCTGATCTTCCTTAGGTGAGTCATCATTTTTCCTCAACTTACAACCAATTACCATGGGAGTGCTTACCAGTTTAGAGTCCTCCATCCCAAACTTCTTTAACAACTGTTTCACATACTTAGACTAAGAAATGAAGATACCTTTATCTGATTGATTAATTTGTAGACCTAAAAAGAAATTCATCTCACCAATCATGGACATTTCAAATTTATTTTACATTTCCCCGGCAAAAACCATGCACATACCTTCATTGCCTCCAAAGGTAATGTCATCAACAAAGACGACGACAATTATAATTTGTTCATCATTGATCTTGAAATAGAGATTGCTGTCGATAGTACCCTTACCGAACCCTAACCGTATCAGATATTTATCCAATCTTGCATACTAGGCCGTGGGGGCTTGTTTTAGTCCATACAATGCTTTCTTCAATCTGCACACCATGTCACCCTGATCTGATGACTGGAATCCTTTCGATTGTTCAATATAAACTTCTTCTTCCAATTCTCCATTCAAGAATGCAGACTTTACATCCATTTGATATACCTTGAAATCTTTGTAGGCTGCAAATGCTAAAAACATTCTTATTACTTCAATCCTTGCCACTAGTGCAAATGTTTCCTCAAAATCTATTCCTTCAACTTGAGAGTATCCTTTGCATACCACCCTTGCTTTGTTTCTTACCACTTCACCATTCTTATTCATCTTGTTCTTGAAGACCCATTTGGTGCCAATTACATTTTTATCCACTGCTCTGGGAACAAGATCCCAAGTTTGATTATTCTCTATCTGCATCAGTTCTTCTTCCATGGCCTTTACCCAATTTTCATCATTGCAAGATTCATTTACATTTTTAGGTTCCACTTGAGAAATCAAACAATAATTAACCTGTTCATCAGCAGCTCTTCTTCTAGTCTAAACTCCTTTACTCTTATCTCCTATAATTTGATCTTTAGAATGATTTAACTTCACATACTTGTGTGTCTTAATAATGATTTCCGGAGCTTGTTCTTCTTCTTCCTCTAAGTTTTCTTCTTGCTACACTACTACTTTGTTTGCATGGACATCCAGTTCATCAGATTCATATCCACTTGATACCTTTTCCTTGTTTTCATCAACTTTGACATTTGCACTCTTAGTGATCTTCTTCAACCTGTTATTGTAACACTGGTAGGCCTTGCTCTTGGCAGAGTATCTAAGGAAGATACCTTCATCACATCTTGCATCAAACTTACCTAGATCTTCATCTCTTTTGATATAACACTTACTACCAAACACTTTGAAGTATTTCACAGTGGGAAATTTACCATGCCACAATTCATAAGGAGTCTTGGAACTGTTACCTTTGACTTGAACTCTGTTTAGAATGTATACATCAGTGTGAATTATCTCTCTCCAATATACTTCCGGTAGATTAGCTTCCTTCATCATTGTTCTAGCAGCCTCTTGAACTGTCCTATTTTTCTTTTCAACTACTCCATTTTGTTGTGGAGTCCTAGGTGTAGATAATTGTCTCTTTATCCCTTGTTCCTCATAGAAGAAGTTGAACTCATTTGATGTAAACTCTCCACCTCTATCAAACCTCAAGCACTTTATCTTCAAATCTAGCTCATTCTCAACCATTGCCTTGAATGCTTTGATCTTTTCTAGGGCTTTTTCTTTTTCATTTAAGAAGGTAACCCAAGTCATTCTAGAATAATCATCAATCAGTAACATGAAATACCTATCTCCTTGAAGACTTCTTACTCTAGTAGGTCCACATAGATCTGTATGCACTAATTTCAGTAGCATCAACAGATTGGTCCTTGCTCTTGAAACTTATTTTTGTCTATTTTCCAAATTCGCACTCCTTGCACAAAGTATTAGCAGGCTTCACAAGCTTGGACAAATCTCTTACAGCCTAAGTGGAACTTATCTTCACAATGTTGTCAAAATTGATATGACACAACCTTCTATGCCACAACCAACTTTCATCATTCTGAGCCAACAAACAATATTCATTAGTCCCTTTCAAATGATAAATGTTACCTCTTATCTTCTTACCAGTTGCAATCACTGTTTCGGAGCTTTCCAAAATCTTACATCCATTGTCCTTGAATCTAAGATCACAACCTTTGCCACACATCTGACCAACACTTAAAATATTGTGCTTTAATCCCTTCACATATAAGACATCATTAGTATTATGCTTGCCATCAAAAGAAATGGATCCTTTTCCACAAATCTTACCAACTGTAGCATCACCGAACCTAACCAGTCCTCCATCATATCTTTCCAAACTTATGAACTTACTTTTGTCACCAATCATGTGATGAGAGCATCCACTGTCAATAACCCATTCATCTTTGTCTTCAACAACCTGAGCAGCCAGGGCACTTTCCACTAGTTTTTCTTCCTTTACACAACTAGCAAGATTAGTAGTAACAGGTTCTTCTTTAATAGCAATAAACAAGCATTCATTAGCATAAGTACTAGCATTATCTAGTTCACCATCTGATACTCCTTCATCATCATCAAGATCTTCAACATAATAACATTTCTTTGGAATCCTAGGTCTATCAGATCTTGGCTTAGGAACTCTTGTGGGGCACCTAGAAGCATAATGACCAACATTACCACAACTAAAACATTTGAAAGGTAATTTGCCTTTGAACTTACCAGTACCTCTGGGCAAACTGTTAACAAAGTTGGCTTCAAGTTCTTCAAGCTCATAATCTGGTTCCACCTTGTACTTGTCAGATCTGGGGGTTCTTTCTGAAGTACTGGCCTTGAAAGTAGTTTCTGTCTTTGGAAGTGAATCACCAAGTTCTCTCATTTCAAAGGCTGTCAGCTTCCCGAGCAACTGATCTTTTGTAATCTTTGTTACTGTCATTAATTCTTCAATTATGGCCACTTTATGACTATATGATTTAGGTAGTGATCTACGAATTTTGTTCACAACCTCAATATCCTCAATTTTTTCTCCTACACTTCTAATGCTACTCACTAGTTCATTGACCTTCTGCATGAAGGATGTTATATTGTCATCTTCTCTCATCTTCAAACATTCATATTTTGCCTTCAAACTCTACAACTTGGCACTCTTCATAGATTCTTCAGCTTTTCCTAGATTTCATGAGCAGTTTCCAGCTCCATTATCTTTGTTACTTCAATGTCAGATAAGGTGCTTACCAAGGCATCTTTGGCTTTTATGTTTAACTCAAATTCCTTGATCTCATCTTCAGTTTGCAGACCATTCTTTGGTATTTCATACTTAATTTTAGTTATTTTCCAAACACTATAACCCAAGCAGAGGAGATGGGTTTTCATGCGGATCTTCCAAACGAAGTACTTTGTTCCATTGAACCGCAGACTTTCCTTCTTATACGACATCCTAGATCAACCTCAAGTAGTCAAGCTTCCTTCTAAGGAACTTGGCTCTGATACCAATTGTTGAATTGAACCAGACAACTGAGAGGGGGGGTGAATCAATTGTCCCAAAACTTAAACAATTCTGCACCTTAAAACATTAAACACTTGTCCACTGTTTGTTATGATTAAGTCATGAAAGCATAAACACAATTGCAAGATCATACACAAGTGACACTAGATTTTTACATGGAAAACCCTGTTAAGGGAAAAACCATGGTGGGTGTTAGTCCACAAGATATATAAGTTATAACAATACCGAAAATTAGAGGCTTACTACCAATAGGGCTCACTACCCATAAAAAGGATCTCTGCCAAGGGGTGGGTCACTACCAAGGGGGTGGCTCATTGCCAAAGGGTTTTGAACTGATATGATAGCATCTACTCCATGCCTGAATTTAGTTCCATTGAAGCATAATATTCTTCCTCTGCTCTGCTCTACTTTTTACACCTCTTTACTTAACTTCACATCTTCACACAAGGACACCTTTTCCACGACCAAATTACAAGTATATATATCATCCATCAAACTTGGAATGTACATCAAGGTCGACATTACACTCATCAACCATTGGAATGATCTCCAAGGTCAGAATTACAAACATTTACAAAATAGGTCTTGACCTAATACAAAATTATGATAAGGAAATGTAGTAAAGATGTATGTAGATCACTCCATGCCTTAGCTGGGACTCAATGATCTTCCACACCACGAAATGCTTCTACAGTCTTCAATATATCTCAGCAATTACTAGAATTAACCAAGTTGGCTAAGACTGGTTACACGCTACGTTATTTGGGAATAAACTTCAAACACGATCCTAATTCCTTAACACGGACCAATGTAAATGCAGGAACATGATTAGGAGGCATCCATAAGCACGTTGTAATCACCAGGAGCAACCACACAAACTCTAACCACTTTATCCATGAGATTCTTCACACTGGAGCACATGAACTTCACTGTCTACAACTATCATAATTGAAAGATAGCTTTCCGACCACCAAATCATGAACCATTGTAGTTGAAGGTACTTATCATCATCCCAGACTTCCCTCTAGAACTGCATAGCAAATAACTTCAATGCAGAGGAATGCGGAGCAAAATACTTTCTCCCTATCACCAGTGAATAATTAGAAAAAGTAGGTTTTACTCTGGTGAATGTAACTCACTCAATTCTTCATACTGGAGGCTAAAACTTAGGATTTAGCATCTTCAGACATGCCTCTAAATAATTTCCAATCCGTGGATCAAGATCTTCAATCTATAAGAAATGTGGAGCAGTCTTCTGGACTGTTCTTTAGTAAGCAACTCACTGTCTTCACTGTTTCCTTTCTGATTCTTCCGAAGGGACTAATTTTCTCAATATCCTCAACATATAAATCTTCCAAACAAATAACAAAATAGGATATAGTTGACACCAATGATAACACTGATTAGGCACATACTTGCAACATTAGCTTTATTTGCTTGGTTTGTTTGATGTGCTTTTGATCATACTTTAATGCATGTATGGATCGTAAGGTCATACATACATTAAAGTGGGGGCTAAATGTTATGTCATAAAAAGCTTCCCTATGACTTTTTACCTCCTAGTTTAGCTCCTAAGTTCCCTTAATTTCATTATGCATGTTTAAAACTTATCCCAGACCAATTTCCCCTGAAACCCATGTCAAATGGCGCTTAGGGGTCCACATTTAATGTTAATCAAGACCCAAATCATGCCTTGGGACTTGGGCACCCATGCCCTAGTCCACACTAATTTGTTGAGACCTAAATTTAAGTTTGTCGGCATAGGACCTTTAAAAAAGTTTCCCTTTGTCGACCTTTTCAATTTGAATTACGAAAGTTTAGCAGGAATGCATATATAAACATGTTTAGGACTTCATTTTAAACCTAGACGGATAATGTGAACTTGTGATATATAGCTAAGGGATTTCAAGGCATTCATTGTGTTACAGAGTAGAATTGTGTTGTTATTATGTTTGTTTGTTGCAGATTTGGCTTCATCAATCCATCTCCTCATGGAGTGAAAGATCTTCATCCCCATGAGGGCTTCACATCTAAGGTGAAATCTCTTTGTGTTTCAATCAATCTATTTCATCATTTGATTTGGCCTCTATCCACCAAGGACACACACTCTATCTAACAATGGTGTTGGAAGGCTTGAATACCATTTTGGGGCTTGACTAAGGCAAGCTCTTAAACACCACAACCTCCAAACCCTCTCTCTGTGATTGCAGATTACAGGTGCGGGATTTGGTGAAGTGGAGTTGCACAGAAGTAGAGCAGAGGTTAGAGATTTGGGATCTGAGAAGAAAGTGTAGAAAATCAACCCTACTGGACTAGGTGGCCCACCCCGTAGTCCTCCCGACTGGTATTTCTAGAAACTCTGAAGTAGGTTGTAGTCTTACACATTCCACTATTCTAGCTCTATAGAAAAATTGCCCTGTTGGACTAGGGCACCTTCCTCGTTGTCCCTGAAGTTTCTGCCTATGAAAATCTAAATATTGGTATGTTTCTAATATGTATTTAGTGCCTTCCTATGCAATCATTTATCATGTTTTATTCGTTTATAGATGATTTCACATAATTAGGGCTTAAGGCTTAATTGAGCTAGGGTTTGACATACCTATCAATTTAATCTATCTTTCCATATCATTCCTAAGTGACATCAACATGCAGCTAAGTCCTCTCCATATGTAGAGATTCAGCTCAATTGTTGTCCTTGAATGTTATTGTGAAAGGAGGGTTTGTTTGAATCTACCTTAACTACATTTCAACCTTACCTTCTTTTCCCATATAACAACAAGAAATGGGGAGGACATAGTCTGGAGTTCTGAGCCTCGGTCAAGTCTCTAAAGTTAGTTTATACCCCAGAAGATATAGTGAGAGAATCATAAAGAACAATAAGGAAATATAACATGCAGTAAGAATACATCAGTCATACACATTCATATACACTTAGCTATTAGATCAAATCCTTATATCTCCATTATATATTGTTTATAATCTTATCTACAAAATGGTAGGTCTGAGCCTCTGCTCTGCATATATCTCTTCTTTTCTTATTCTATCTTACATAGTTACATTTTACATCTTCTATTGCCTATATGATACAATAGGGACGTGTCCCTTATAAGTCATCTCAACTACTATCCTATATGTCAGCCTCAACTTCTACGTTCCATCTATGGTGACTTGCAGTAGGTTCTATTGCTACTGTGTATACCCTGCCAACATCATCCCCGCTTTTTGAGACTATGTTTTGTCCTCAAGACATGCGATGCTAGTTTGAGGGTAGGATGTTTTTTTAAATTACCTTCAATTGGCTTAGGGTTGTGTCCCATTGTTTCTTTGTTTGTTTCAGCAACTGAATTTGAGCCTCTATCTCAATATGTAGCTTCTTTACATCCCCTATAGTGGAAGGGATCTGCACCTTTTGTGCTTTTTTTTTTACCTCAGATAGTATTCCTGTTAGATGTGCTAGGCAGAGGCTAATTACTTCTCTCAACTTCTTTACTTGTCCCTTAATTTGCCCATTTTGATCTTGTAGTTGTTGCAATTGTGTATGCACTGTTTCAATCTGTGCCCTTATTGCTCCATTCATATCTTTCAAAGGATCATATGTCCTTGTAGCCTGTGCTATCTGTACTTCTAGGGCATCTATCTGATCCTTTATACATTTTTTGGTAGTGGTCCATTGTAGACGAAATTGGTATAGTACATTAGCCTCCCCTATGGCTTGTTGAATGCTCTTTATTTGGGTTTCTGGCTGTGTGTGCGCTGACGCACATTTCTTTGATGCTTCTACCATTCTTTTCTTATTCACTTCCTCTGTCACCTACTTTTTCACCTTATCTTCTTGATATTCACCAACTGCTTGAGCTACTATGTTAGTGGTAATGTTGTATCCCTCAGCACTTCACACAAGTCGAAGTCTTTTCCTTCCACAATCATTTGATAGGTTGTATGTATTATCATCCCAATAGATGACCCTTCATGGTTTACATAGTAAATCTTGTACACAATCCCCACGGTAACATATCTAACCATGGGGTTTGTAATCTCATTCACAATAAAACTCCATCCATCTAGTGTGGTGCTGGTTAGCTCCATTACTTTTTCATTTTTGATTGCCTTCTTCATTAGCAGCTCTCCTACCATGCACAACCCTTTAACTGCTTATATGGCCTATTTTTTAATCTGGTGAGGTGTGTCCAAGTACATGAATTCATCATGTATGTGGCTTAGGATGATTCACACCCAATCATGCTCTCCACATAAAACTAGGTAATCCTCCCAGATGTCCAATTTCTTTACTACAATGTTTTGGCATTGTGGTAGATGCCCTATTTTGCCTAGTTGGAGGAGTGTGCTCCATAGCTCCTAAAATTTTGTGTGATCTATTTTAGATATTGACACATGTATATATTTCCTCACATCCTCTACATATATGATATATGCTGGTACTTCTGAAAGAGGTGCCATCCTTATCCACCTCCATTGCTTTATAGGGATACTTCTTATACTTCGGCCTTGATTTATCTATGACATCAATTAGAATGAGGTTAGCCATTGTTTTTCTTTCACAACTGTACTTAGGGTTTACTAGCACTCTTTTATTTCTCTTTAGAGCTTAATTTTAACTAAGTTTTGAATGCAATTGTGATGAGTTGTATGAAGGGTTAGGGTTTTTATAGCCCTATCAATACCTTTATGCATTTATTGTATTTACACATTTCTCTTTTGGTGGTCTTTTCTATCCATTAAGTGTTACCCACTTCTAAGCTGCTAATGGTTTCTTTATGTTACACTATGTTATACTATAGTACATCACTTATGATACATTTCTATGAATCTATCGTGTTATCTTCTTTCATTTCAGAGATTGGTAATAATGCTTCAATCTTGCTCCATTGACAAACCCTTCTGATAATTTTCCATTCATATCCCTTAATCTAACTGCTCTGGATTTTGCAATTTCATCTATATAATAGGGTCCTAACCATCTTACTTTCAACTTTTTTTTGTTAAATATGCAATCATACAAAAGTACTAGATCACCTTCTTTGAAAATTTTCAACCGTAAATTTCTGTCATGCTAGGCCTTCTACTGCATCCTTTCTAGGTTTAAATTGTACGCCGCAATTAGTCTATTTTCATCTAATTTTTCTAGTTCTTCAATTCTTTCAACTAAAGACTCATTCTCTGTTAACTGCAAAGTCAGTGCGGTACAAAAATTTGGAAGTATGAAGTTCATTGGTACCGTAGCATCCATTCCATACACTATTTCAAAGGGTGTAAATTTTGTTGTCCTTTTATACACTTTGCGGTAGGCCCAAAGTACCATTGGTACTTTTAGGTCCTAGTCTTCTCTATTACCACCACATTTTAGTCAATGTTGTCCCTATTATCTTGTTTAAGGCTTCACTTGCTCTCTTTGCTTGCAGATGATAGGGTGAGTTCTTATTGTGTGTTATCATAAAAGTATGTAATAGTTCCACAAACATGTTGTTGACAAAGTGCTTTCCGTGATCACTTGTTATGCTTAAAGGACATCTAAATCTCATTATTATATTCTCATATAAAAACTTTGTGGTGGTTTTTGTAGTGCAGTCTTTAGTTGGTTCAGATTTTGTCCATTTGGTTAGGTATTCAATCCCTGTAATGATAAATTAGAATGTTTAGCAGGGGGTCTATAGGTCCAATAAAGTCAATTGCCCATTTCTCAAATGGCAGTTGAGCTAGTATTGGTTTAAGTGGCATCTCATTCCTTGTGACTGGTTTTCCTATGCACTGGTAGATGTCATAGTGTTTTTCATATCTATTTGCATCTTTATATAATGTAGGCCACCAGAGTTCAGCTAGTTTAATTTTTCTTGTGGTAATTTCTCCTAAATTATGGCCTCTTGCTACTCCTTCATGTGCTTCACTTAGTATAAATTCTCTTTCAAGTTCATATACTACCCTTCTTATGACATGATCCTTTCCTATGATATGTAACTCTCCCTCTATCAATGTGTAAGGTAATGCCTTTTGCATTAAGGTTTTCTTCTCCTGTTGTGTCATATTTTCTAGAAATTCACCTGTGGAAAGTAAGCTTGCTATGTCATGTAGTTCTTCCCCACCTCCACAAGCTCCCCCTCCATCAACTTCACCTCCAACAGTCTCACAACCCCCACAATCAACCTCTCCTCCATCTCCACAACCTACCACCATCCCATTGCAACAAACATCATCATCACTTTCTGAAGGCCCTACAGTGGAAGAAACCTCAACTAAGCAAGCATTAGCAGAAGATCTTACGGCCAAAGAGAAGCAAGCTGAAAAGAAACAAGTGGAAAAAGAGTCGGTTGAAGGGGAGCATGTGGAGGAAATGAGGGGAGAGGAGCCTCAAGACACTTTGGACTTGGGTAGTTTAGCAAGCCCTTCTTATTCTCCTCCACTAGAACAGGGTGAGCGGTCCGAGGGATTAGAAAGAATTGTGGTATTAACCCCCTCACCCAAAAGGTCTACCTCTCCTCCTCATGAGGGATCTCCACCTCAGGTTTCTCCTCAGAGGGCAGTAGTAGAAGATTTGGGTCTTCCCACCTATTTCAATAGAACAATAAAGAGGAGGAAGAGGTCCTATGTTGAGGAGGATGACCTTGCCACTGTGGTAGAAGTGATGAAGGACCAACCCAAACAAAAGGAGGTAAGGATGTTGTCCCACATCACTACTGACTCTTAGGGAGTCTAAACTGCCCAAGTTGATACCTGACTAGTGGACAAGGAAGAGGCGGCGATGACCCTTGTAGACTACAATATCCATCAGGTTGTCCTAAGTCATTGAACTAGATAAGGAGATAAGCATGCCTTGACTGAGTCAGTCACTGTCATACATACTTGGTAGAAATAGAGAAAACTTTCATAGATGAGCATACTAGATTAGAGGCCATACAACATACACTAATATGTAATGCTGCAAATTGGTGGAATACACATAAAGACATTGTTAGTGCCTGCATAAACATCAGATTTCAAGCTTTTAAATTCGCAAGGACTTTCCATAAAATTCTAAATCTGTCAGTCTTCACATTTTCATGCATGTATCTTTGTATATGCATTGTTGTTTGTATGTACATTGGTGGACCCAAAAAAGGAGGTTCAATCGGCCTTCAAAAATACAAAAAATGGTTGTATGCATTATTGTATGCATATCGGGTTTAGAAATTATGCTTGTATGTTGTAGATTCTCAAAATATTCTATGCTTGTATGTTGGGTTGCATGTATGTTTTGTATTGTATATTCAATATACAACGGCTAGATACAAAGCAGACATGCAAAGCATAATGTACATTAGGTAGATACAAAGGCAATTGCACATGTAAAAGGTGGGGCCGGATGCACATACAAAGGCGATTGTATCTCAAATATACAAGTCGCATGTACAAGGTGAAATGTACAAGCAGGGCAACATACAAAGACATGCAAAGCCGATATGCAAGGATGAATGTATAGTGGGTTGTATATCGCAGATGCATAAGGAAACATACAAGGGCGATATACAAGGAGGGCATATGCAAGGTAGACGTGGCAGGAAAGTTAACTACATTTGTGAAAATGGTGATGTCTGCGCATTGTATAGTGGGGTTGTATGTTCCCAATATACAATCAAACATACAATGTGAAGATGCAAAGAAACATACAAGCAGGTCAGCGATGGTCAATGTCTGCGATGGGGCCCACACAGTTGCATGTTCTGGATTGTATGTATGTGCGCACATACAAAAGGTAATACAAAGGCACAGATACAACTCAGACATGAAAGGGGGAATGTATTACGGTGGATAAGTGGTTGGAATCCGTGGATTGTATGTATATTGCATTGTATGTGCAAATATACAAGGCAATATACAAAGGAGTTTGATACAACGCCCAGACCCGATGGCGATTGCAATCCGCTTCATAATGATTTGGGGTCCGCGGATTGTATGTTTGGTGCTTGTATATGCTGATATACAAAGGAGGTAAGATGCAAGCTGGACCTGATAATGATTGCATTTTATTTTATGGAGCTTTAGGGTCTGCCTTATATATTGGTGATTGTATGTATATACAATCTCATACACACAACCACAGATGCAAATGGAAATACATTGGATCACCGATGGAGATACAAAGACCAATGTATAGCGATGGAGAATGAATCAGTAGCTGTCACATGTCCAAGGGCAAATGTATGTACATGCAATTGCATGTGCAAGGATTTAAAGGCAAAATGGGCGAAAATGGCAAAAGGCAAAAAAGGCAAAATAAGAGAGGGAAAAGTTGCAAAAGCATGTAACCGCTGCATTTCAAGAGGCCGCGAGTAGGTTGGCATTAATGGCAAAGGATTTGTAGAGGTATGGTCTGATTGACAAGCTAACTACCAAATTTGTAAGGAAAATCTTCGGGCAGCTGTACACTTCCTGATTTCACCTGCTCTTTCCTTCTTCTCACTGCCGCATTGAATGTTTTGGGCACCATTCCATGGTGCGTTATATCTGGCAAATTTTTAAAAGACCTTGTAATTAATTTGCTGAGTGCACATTCTTGCTATAAAAAGCAAATTGTGTTACTCATTTATGGTTGTTGAAGACTTGGGCATTTTTTGGAGAAATAACAAAGAACAAAGCCTTTCTTGGTTGTTCTATCTCTTTTGTGAGTTTATGAGTTGCATTTTGAGTGCACCTTGCACATATTTTCAGTTTCATTGTTGTTTTATATGAAAAATGCATTGTTGTATGTGTTTAGTTGTTTGTCTCCATTTGCTATATGCATAGCTTCTGAATCTAGTTGCTAAGAGTTCCTCAGATTCTAGGATACAGATTTGTTGTATTGCATGCTTGATCTCTAACTTCCACTCAAGGAGTGGATTAAAATGTTTTAGGTTAAGTATGAAGAAGAATGTATGTCAGCCAGGATATTTGTAAGTAGAGGCAACTAAATACTCAGTCTTGGGTGGTGTTTGTAAGGCAAATACTAGTTCTAACCCCTTGAAACTTGAATGCCAGTGCAAATCATTCTCTTTTATATGTCTAGTTGACTCCTTGCCCTGAGATAGGCACCAATCTGCTCCCTGTGTAGTAGTTATGATCCAAAACCCCCTGTCTTGCATCCAAAACTTAAATACAAATCCTTTCAAAGCTTCAACCTGTTAGTTTGTAGGAGTAGAAGTAGGACCCCTGCATGCTCTCATCCACAACCAGTCAGATATGTCCAAGAACATTGCCAACCTAGTGACTTATCATGCAAATCTTGGTCCATACATGAGAGTATTCTGCCTGTTATTGTAAAGCTAAATATTTCTGTCATTGGACGAGTCACAGATCAAATCTTTAGCTTATAGGGATACCCCCCTTGGTGCGGCAGAACCAAAAGTGAAGGGGAGGCAGCTCACGCAACCTCCTATATTTGTTGGCTGAATCTACGTGTGCATTGGAACTAGCAAACCCTCTACCGATTCAAAGAGAAAGAACCAACAGACACAATAAAACATTAGTCGGTATTTAAAATCCTCATAAAGACCAGATATTTACTAGAAGGGGAGGATGAAATCATACCTAAGTACCTAGGCTAGATTCCACTGCAGGACTATTTAAGCATATGTACAATGACATGGAAAGGCACAAATGAGTATGACACTAGATTATATGTTCATCTATTTTATTAGACATTGTCACTAATAGCACAGACCTGGTATATAAACTAGGTAAGAAGAAGAGAAATGAGAGACTGGGATGAAATACAACATGATTTTCTACATACATTTTCATTTACAGTCTAGACAGACACATCTACACCGCACTACTAAAAATGAAATAAATATTCTTTAAACAAACCTCAGAGAAGAACAAGAAACACCAGAACAAAGTTTACCTCCACATAGAATAGAGAGGATAGGGAAACTAATAGAGTGGATGTACAAAGAGACAAATCATACCGGATATAGATGCTTTAAAACCACACAAGGAAATGATGAAGATATAAATGACTTAGAAATAGAAGTCTAAGAAGGAGAAAGAGAACTAGAATTACCAATAGAACCAAAGCAAAAATATTACAATAAACCTATAAAACCTAGGGAGGAGAACATAGCAAAAGAAGGTGACCCTATCATGGAAAAGATAGGTGATTATTGGGATGACAAAGTGGTAGCACAAGTAGCTAAGATACTATTAGAATTTAAAGACCTATTTCCTAGGACATTTATAGACATGAAGGGTATTAAGGAAGAGGTAGGAGTAATGAAGATTCAACTGAAGGAAGGAGTTAAACCTATAAAGAAAATACCATATAGATTGAATCCAAACATGAAAAAAAGAGTGAAATTTGAACTAGATAAGATGTTAGTAGCAAGTATAATCAAACTTGTTGAAGATGTATACTAGATTAGTCCAATGGTAGTGTAGAACAAGAAGACTGATGAAGTCAGAATATGTGTTGATTTTAGGGAACTGAACAAAGCCTACATACATGACCCATTTCCTACACCATTCACTGAGGAGATACTGGAATCATTTGAAAGGAGAGAGATCTATTCATTGACTGATGGGTTTTCTGGATACCCTTAGGTAAAAATAAGAGAAGAGGACTAGCCTAAAACTACCTTTACATCAGAGTTTGGATCATTTATGTATACAATGATGCCTTTTGGGTTGAAAAATGCACCTATGATATTCAACAGGATAATGGTGAATGCATTTAAGGAATTCATACATGCTTTCTTGGAAGTGTACCTAGATGATTGGACAATGTATGGGTTGTTAAAAGATCATGTACAAACCCTAAGAATGATGCTAAATAGGTGTAGAAGCCTGCATATATCATTAAACTTGAAGAAATGTATGTTTGTGATATCCTTTAGGACCCTACTAGGTCATATTATTTGTAAGGAAGGCTTAATGGTAGATCCTCTTAAATTGACATTAATTCTCACACTACCAGCACCTAAGACTGTGGCATAAGTAAAAAAATTCTTAGGTTATACTAGTTATCATTGCAAGTTTATTAGAGGATATGTGGTAGTAGTAGAAGCTCTAGAAGAACTTAGGTTAGTTAGTCCATTCAGATCTAAAACCCTAGAGGCTCCTCCTGAAGTACCACCTAATTTACCCGTGGCTGCCTTCTTTGGGGAAGTCCATTCTCCCCTTAACATCATAGGCGTTCTCCATGATTTGCCTAGGAATCCTGAGAAGTTTTGTCTGAAATACATATATGGAGAGAGAAGAAGTGTCAAAGAACACATCTAAGCCTTTAAAGAAGTTGTCATTAGGGTAGGAATTCCACATTTAGATGTTGTTTTGAGATTGTTCCCATATTCATTAGGCGAAGTGGCATATTCATGGTACTTGAGCTTACCGTCAAGATCTATTACCAATTGGAATCAATTAGAAACTACCTTCATCAACCAATTTAAGGTCTACACTAACCCTTGTGTGGTATATTAGTAGTTTGCCACTTGCAAGATAGAATCGAATGAACCTTTAACCATGTTTAACACCAGGTTCCATAAATTATACAAGAGGCTTACTGATCCTTACACCCTGACTGAGGCAACTATTGTCAAGGTTTACCTTAAGGCCATTGACCACCTGACTTCAATCTTACTTAATTTAACTCAACAAAATTTAGATTCTTTAGCCACAGTTTACTCTAAGGCCCTCAAATTACATTGCACCCTATGACTAGAGGGGCTTTTGGCAATGTACCTTCCTTAGGACTTTCTGGAATGCATAATCAAATCTTTGTAATTAAAAATTCTTTGGCTAATAATACATCTATGATGAATCTGATTCTAGGAGTGCTTCCTCAAGGACAGAGTCAATTTTCCCAGCCTTAGCCTATTAATCAAATTTTCCTATCTCCTATGTTATCGTGCCCTGGGCAAAATTACAACCTTACTGTTTCCTAGAATGTAGGTAACTCTTATTTTGAGAAACCATTTTCTAGCCAATCATCTGTTGTTAATGCACAATTTGCTAATCAGATTAGCTCATGAGTAAGTGGGATATAGTACAATATAGATCAGACAAATTATTTAACTTCTAAAATAGAAGCCTTGGAGAAGACCTTGGCACAAGTCACCAATGAACTCACCAAGCTCAAAGTAAATATTCCACAAGAACATAGCTAGGGTAATGTCCAGGAGTAGAATTTTAGACATCACAACTTGAAAAATTAGTACAATCAAAACAATAACGATTAGAACCATAATACCCATAACAGATATTTCATCTAACAAAGACAAAATAGGCAATGGAATACCAGGCCTAATAATGGGGGGTACCTTCCCCTTTTGATACTTCAAATTAATCAAATTCTATAAATTTTACCAAGGTAGATCCACTGCCACATGGATGCAAATTACATGATACGTTTACTCATTTAGAATGAACTATCTTGGAATAAACCAAAGGAATTATACCTCTACAACAGGACAACATGCCTCTTATGAGGGCTATAGTGATCAACTGAATGATATGGGAATTTCTATGATTTTTGACACTCTTGTGTTTCCAAATGAAGAAGACAATGGGCCAGAACAAGAATACAATGAGGTCCATGCCTACCAAAAAACTAAAAGTAATTACCTCCCAAGGAATGAGGGGAAGGAACCTCTCACAACATCCCTTCCCCCTAAGCATGGTTCAGTCCCACCTCATCCTGATGCAGATAACAACCCACTGCCTCCTAAAGGACCACTAGTAGGTACTTTCAAACCCAATGCATATACTTTACAAAAGGCATACTCACATGCTAATAATGGATATGACATTGTAGATGATATGAATAAAACAAAAGAAAATATGTCTCTATTGAATGTGGCACAAGAGTGCCCAGCTTAGAAGGAGGCTCTGCTTAGGGCCTTGGAAGGAATAGTTGCTTCTCACACCCCATAGATAAGTAAAGACAAGGAGGCACCACAAGCAGATGTTCTCACCGCCTTATACAAAGGAAAACTAGGGGTACCTCCATTCCTATTGAGTATTAGGATATTTGGAAAAAAATTGCACAATTTCTTGGTAGATTCAGGAGCTTCTGGTAATATCATGCCTTCCACTATAAGTTAGAAGCTAGGCCTTACTCTCACTATAACCAACATAAAGGTTATTCAGATAGACAAAAATGAAGTAAGTGTGGTAGGAGAAATCAAAGATGTTCACATATAGTTAGTATCAGACCCTGGAATCCAAAGCCATATTGATATTTAGGTAGTGGACATCCCAGATATATATGGCATATTACTCAGTAGAGATTGGACTACGAGTTTGAATGGATACTTTACCGCAGACTTCTCCCACCTATGAGTTCCTTGGAAAGGGAACCCAAACCAAATTTAGATCCTCAGTGAACCTAAATTGAAACACATGATTTCTGAGTATAATGCACCTAATGAAGTTACTTTGTAGATATTGATCTTGGTGTGTACAGGATGCATGAAGTCTGTATGACCTTTACCTCTCCAATGGAGCAGAGCATAGTACCAACATATCAGGTTGCTTAGCAGGAGTTCATGCAAAAATTGTTGAATGATAAGAAGATTTTGGGCTCAGAAATATCCACAATAGAACTATTATTGCCCAATTGGTGTAGGGTCCACCAAGACCCTCACTCAGAATTATCTTGTTTGGCATGTCTAGATGCAATCAACATTGTAGATACATGGATTATACTACCTCATCTAGAGGCTATGACTGGAGAAATTGATCAGATGAGAGGAGAACAACCTAAAGAGGCTCATTAGGATGAAACAATAATGATACCCTAGAATGAAGTAGATGATGCAATTCAAAGTCAACCACGAATTGAGGAGCCCAAGTCAGCACCTGCCCCTAAAAAGTCAAAGAATAACTGTGGTATGGGAAAAACTACATGACATAGCAAGCTTACTTTCCATAGGTGAATTTCTAGAAAATATGACACTGCAGGAGAAGTAAACCATAGTGCGGAAGGCTTTACCTTACACATTAATAGAGGGAGAGTTACATATCATAGGAAATAATGATGTCATAAGAAGGGTAGTATATGAACATGAAAGAGAATCTATACTGAGTGAAGCACATGAAGGAGTAGTAGGAGGCCATAATTTAGGAGATATTACCACAAGAAAAATTAAACTAGCTGGACTCTAGTGGCCTACATTATATAAGAATGCAAAGAGATATGCCAAACATTGTGACATCTTCTAGCACATAGGAAAACCAACTGCAAGGGATGAGATGCCACTCAAACCAGTACTAGCTTAACTCCCATTTGAGAAATGAGCAATTGACTTTATTGGACCTATATACCCTGCTAAACATTCTAATGCAAGATTTATCATTACAGGGATTGAATACCTAACCAAATGGGCAGAAGCCAAACCAACTAAAGACTGCACTGTAAAAACTACCACAAAGTTTTTATCTGAGAATATAATAATGAGATTTGGATGTCCTTTAAGCATAACAAGTGATCATGGAAAGCAATTTGTCAACAACATGATTGTGAAACTATTACAGACTTTTATGATAACACACAATAAGAGCTCACCCTATCACCCACAAGAAAATGGAGCAAGTGAATCCTTAAACAAGATAATAGGGACAACATTGACTAAAATGTGTGATGGTAATAGAGAAGACTAGGACCTAAAAGTACCTGCAGTACTTTGGGCCTACCACACAACATATAAAAGGACAACAAAGTTCGCACCCTTTTAACTAGTGTATGGAATGGATGCTACCCTAGAAGATACAGTGAGAGAATCATAACTTGAACAATGAGAAAATATAACATGTGGTAAGAATACGTCAGTCATATACATCATACACGTTCATATACACTTAGATAATAGATTATATCCTTATATCTCCATTATATATTCATTATAATCTTATCTACAAAATGGCAAGTTTGAGTCTCTACTCTGCACATATCTCTTCTTTTCATATTCTCTCTTACTTACTTACATCTTACATCTTCTATTACCTATATGATACAATATGGATATGTCCCTTATAAGACATCTCAACTATTATCCTATATGTTGTCTCCAACCTCTGCATTCCATCTATGGTGACTTGTGATAGGTTCTATTGTTGTTGTGTAAACCTTGCCAATAAATCTCTATGGCCTCTGCCATATTTGGTATCTCAATTAATGATTTCCACCATTCCATGAGTCTTCCCAAAATAGTTCCCTCCTCCCATTTTGTACTTCCCAAGTGATGTGGTTTGTGATTATTTTCCTATCGGATAACATGAAATTCCAGATGATAGATCCCATGGGAGGATTAGTGGTTGTGAAGATCCTGATGGGATCCTTTGAATCCAAGTATTTCTTTTGCAGAATCTTTGCCCATTTTTGCTATGGATTGGCATACATATTTCATACCAATTTGGCTCCTAGAGCCAAATTCAAGATAGTCCATTGCCTTATCCTTGTTGCATATGTTGTCATTGATGTCAAAAGAGTGGAAATCCTTGATGTTAGAGAAACAAATAAGAGGATCAATGATGATCAGTATCATCTGTACACAGTTGTACCTTATCTTCTAAAGTTCATGAATAAATGTATTTGGTTAAAGTCTTGAATGTGCTGAAGCAATGTTGGTTGCATTTGTTGATATGGAGTGATGATGGTTCGTGTTTGATGAAGAATGTTGCAAAAACTTTGAAGAAATTTGTCCAAGTAAAGTTCCAGTTATGAAGGGTGTCACAGGTTTAGGAAAATGTACCACATACCTCCGCAAGTGAAGACATGAGCCTATGGATTGGAGGTAAGTTAGAAATAGATATAAGGCATGTGGTTCAAATTTGAGATCATAAAAACTACCGCAAAGCATTCCAGATTTAGTAGAGTGAAGGTAGTGGTGATATGGTCTCAAAGGTACAAAAGATTGCTCTGCACTTATCTACACCTAGAGATATGAGATTATGGTTTGGATGATAGCTAGATATAGGTATGAGGCATGCATGATTCAAGTTTCAAATGATAAAAAGTATTGTAGTGGTTTTTCTAGAGTCATCTGAGTAAGGACAAGTCATGTTGCTAGTTAAGCTTATCAGAGGAAGAAATTAAAAGCCACTGCATTTTAACGCACTTCCATATTTGGCTTTGTTTTTTGAAAGACAAACTCAAATAGTCAGTATGTATGCTATGTTCAAGTTTCAAGTGCTTTTGTTCACCGCAGGTATGTTTTTTAATGTTCCATATCAAGACAATGTAATCAGACTTTGTAAGGGATACCGATATCAGTGTTTGTTTGCTTGCGCCAGCATGAAGTAGCATGAAATGGTAAAAGGAGTTTATGAGAATGTTTTGCAAGTCATATAATGTTCATGACATGATCCGCATGATGTTATTTTGTTTTTCTAGTACCACATTAGGTCTAGAGCTAAGGCATGAAAGGATAAGTGTTTGTTGTGCCGACTTGGTGTGCTTAAGTGATTGTGTCGTGTGTTTGGAAGTATGCACCGACATAGAGATGTGCACAAAGGTAAAATAGGTCCTATTGATCACTTGATATGCACCATACAACGGGATTTAACTCCTACTTTACCGTAGATGATTTGGGAGTTGATAAGCTAGGTCATTACATGTTTCATCTAGGTCGACAAAGGTGAAGCTTTGAAGTCTTGCAGAGCATATAAATGAAAGATCAAGATTGTTGCAAAGTTGGTTTGAGTGTGAGTGTGTATAAGTGTGAGAGTGAATGTATGCATGTGTGTAGAAAGATATATGATCTGGAAAGTTGAGAATGAACTCTAGAGGCTATAATGCATGATTCATAACAGAGGTAGTATTATGTTGTGTTACGGAGGTGTTTTGAAGATATCAGAGTTGTTTGAGCAGAGGTGTTGAAGTCATATGTCAGTGTCAAAGGAGATGATGTTGCGGAGGTGTTTGAATCAGAAGAATCAGTTAAGTGTTTCAGTACATACGTTAGAGCCTCTTCTTGTAAGTGTTGTAGCACTTTAGGGAGTTCTAGCTCCTTTGGGTTAGAGCCCATAAAACTATGTTTCAGGGAGTTGTTGCTTCCTTTGGGTTGGAGCCCATAAAACTGTGTTTCAGGGAGTTGTTGCTTCCTTTGGGTTGGAGCCCATAAAACTTTGTATCAAGGAGTTGGAGATAGCTTCCTTTGGGTTGGTTCCCATAAAAGTTATTGTAAATCCATTTTTATTTGTGTGGCTAGATTTCAACAGTAGATCCAAGCAGCTTGCTCACCGTGGTTTTCCCATCTTTGGTTTTCACGTAAATCTGGTGTTATGTGCCTGTGTGCTCTTTTGTTTATCATGGTTTAAATGCTTAGATTTGACTAAATGATTTTAGAAGGAAAGAATTTGATTAAGTACTAATTCACCCCCCTCAATACTTCTGTGTGTTCAACAATCGGTATCAGAGCAAGGTTCCTTGATACAGTTTAATAGCTGAGGTAGATCTTGGATTAGAACACATGACAAATGAAGTTTTGGATAATGATAAGAATCTTGTGGATATGACAGTCATTGATGAAGAAGAATGTGAAGTTGATTTTGAAGGAGAACTCATTTCTTCTCTAGAAGATCTGGAAGCAACAAGGAAAGAAAATGAAGAATATAAGGCTAAGCTTACAGAATCAGAAGAAGCAATTGAAGAAGGTAAAAGAGTTATAGATTGCCTAAATGCGAAGCTCAATGTCAAATAAGATGAATGCTCCAAACTTGAAGAAGAAATTGTCCTTCTGAGGAAGGAATTGGAGAAAGCAAAGGGTCAGATAGAAAAGAGTCTAAAACTTAAGAAAAGCACATACATCCTTGATGAGATAATCTACAGTCAAAGACCACTTAAGAATAAGGGTTGTCTTGGTTTTGAGAAAGGTTAGAATTCAAAAATAGATATACTAGAAGGCATGCATGAAATGTAAAAGGAAGAACCCTACTGTGAAGTCTTTGAAAAGGCTAAAAATGAGGAGTAGGAGTTGGATGATGACTTCATAAAGGTCAGTGATCTGAAGAAGGGTTTCAGGGGTCCTCCTCCTAGGCAGGATGCTATTTCCAGGTTCTCTCAACTCTTATGGTTACTATTACTCTTGCAATAAGTTTGGTCATAAGGCTATTGATTGTAGCAAGAAGAAATGATTACATGAGCAAAAATTTATTTTTTTCCCCAAAGTATGATGTTATGATCTCTCATTCCTTTTATGCTTATTGTTATTCATGTAATAAGTTCAGTCATGGGGCTATTGATTGTAGAACTAAAACAAGGAGAAATGGTTATATGATTATAAACTCATCTTTGGATCTAGATAATAATGTTGTTTGCTACAAGTGCAACAATTTTGGGCATAAAGCAAGGTCTTGCAAAAGTGGTTTTGTGGAACCACCTATTCAGCATATGAAGATGGAGGAAACCCTAATTTAGCAAAAGAAGGAAATGACAAAGATATGGAGAAGGAAACTAGAACAAGATAATGAGAAGAAGGAAGAACTTGTGCTTCTGTCTCATGCAAAAGACTTCATAATTGTTTAAGAAAAGGCATAGAGTAAGGGGAGCTAACCATTACATATCTTTTTAACCCCCTGAATGATTGTTGCTTTTTCAAATGGAAGCAAGGCACACAAATGATTTGGCACGAACATGACAAAAGAGGATATTAATAAGGCAATACAGTTTCAATACACCAATTTTTGAAATGAAAACTTGAAATGCGGAGGAATGTTGAATGAAATCAGGTCTCTGTGAATCTACAGAACTCACCGACAATAGATAACCTAATAGGAAAAGGGTGCAATAAATGTGAAAATTTAGGGAAAATGAAAGTTACTTATGCTCCATTTGCATGATCTAAATTTATTTGTATTCAAAGAAATCTGCAATCTTGAGCTAAGAAGAGCAGAAGACAAAACCCCTACATTTAGAGTGTTTGGAAAATTTGAGAGAAAAGGAACTGAAGGAAAAATCCTAGCTACAAAGCACGAAGGTATTTTTTAGAATTGTTCTCTTAAAACCCTAGTTATAGAATATAGAGAAGATAGAGATGGTGACACCACAATTCGTTGATGTTTCTGAGAAGTCGAGGCCAAAATACAAGAAATAACCGTACAAGTCCATGAAAGTGGACAAGTGTTAGAAATTAATCTTTGCTTAGTGAAGATTATTACTCTTTACTTAGTAAAGATAATTTATTTGTATTTTATTTGGTGTACTATCCCCACACATGTACGGATAATTCACCTCTTTTATTCCTCCTATAGGAATAATCTATTTCTATAGATTCCTCCTTAAGAGGAAACAAGTGGCACACACCTTATGCAAGATAGCATATGGGAGTTATGGATAACTCCCTTGCTCACCTCTATTTAAGAGGTGTCTCCTCCTCTCTTTGATTTATTCCTCAACATGGATATCTTCTTCCTTATTCTTCTTCATTTCTTCTCATTTCACTCATTAAGAAGCTTTCTCTCTCTCTATAATCTTTATTAGGCTTCATGCCATTTGCATAACACAGGGGTTTTTTCTTTGTTTTTCCTCCTTCACAATCTTGGTCTCCATTGGTGCATGCTAGTATATTTCTCTTATCATTTATTTATTTACTCTACATGTTTGATTAGTAGTTTGTTGATCCTTTATTCTTCTTTACATGGTATCAGAGATGCACTACTAATCTCTCTGTGTGAGTGAATATTGTTGAAGGTTCTGCCATTTTCTGTGAGTGGATACACCTTTATTTGATGTGCAAGCTATTGTCTTCCTATGCCAAAAAAACAAGGAGTTTCTAAACCCTATTTTATTTCATTCTAACCCCTATTTTTTTTTCCCAATCTACTGTTAGGGTTTTAACCTTCATTATATTTAGTTTAAATTTTTTTTGTGCATTTTGTTTATTATTCCTCTAATATTATTCCGTCAGATCTAATTAGTTTTTTTAAAAAAATTTTGATATAGTTTGTAAAAAATTTATAAGATCTCTACAAAAAAATCTTTTTTTTTTCTCTTAAAAAAATTTAAGTTTTTTTTGCATTCTACAATTTTTTCAAAAAAAAAATTTCAATAGCTTTTTTACAAACTATAAATTAAAAATTTACAAAGTTTTAAAAAAATAATAAAAACTAATTTTTTTAATATAAATTAAAACTATTACAAAAAATTTTCTAAGTTTTTAAGGGCTTCATAGGCCCTAAAGGCCTCGGCCCCCTTGCTACCTACCAAGAGGCTCGAAGCCTTGGCCAACCCCTGTCGACATGCCACAACCGGTCTGCCTCCCCAACTCTACGCGCCGCCTTCTGCTCACCGCCCTCTTTCTATGAATTGCAGTAGCTGAGGAGGCGCCACTCTCCACCCAAACCCTCGGCCATCACACTGCAATATTCTTTTAAACTTGCACATTAAAACAAAAACAAAAAAAAAAACAAATCTTTCAATTTCTTGGTGCCCCCTTAAATCCCTTTAAAAATGATAGCTTTTTATCCTTAAAAATAAAAAGGTTTCCTTTTTCATATAAAGAGGTTTTTTTTAAATTTTAGAAATACTTTTTCAATTTTTTTAATAATTGATTTTTATTATTATATGCTTGTTAAGAATTTTTTCTTAGGATTTCTTAATAAAAAAAATTTATATAGTTTTTTAAGCTCTAATATATTTTTCATTATAAGTTTTTTATAAAATTTATTTTATTTTTTTAATTTAAATTTAATATGCATTATTAAATTTTTTTTAAATATTTTTTTATAAAAATTTATGTAGGCAATTTTTTTAATAAAAATTGCCTTTTAAAAAAAATTGCATTTTATTCAACTAATTAGGTCATTTAAAAAAAAATTGCCTTTTCTTTACGTAAGTAGGCAATTTTTTTCTAAATAGATATTAATTTTTTGCAAAATGTCTACTCTAATTCCTGAAATTAAACTAACTTCGACTAACTATCATTCATGGAAACACCATATTAGTTTTATTTCGATTTAAGCATCTTTGGGATGTAGCTACAAATCCAAAGTTAGAACCTGGAGCTACATCAACCCAAGATGAAAACAACAAATGGATGGCAAAGAATGATGAAGCTCTCGGCTTGATAGGTATTTCAATGTCACCTGAACTGTGTGTTCACATAGGGCATGCACAAAAGCCTATTCGGCATGGGATATTCTTAAGAATATTTATGATAGTGCGAATGAATCTAGGAAGATTCAAATCCAGGATCAACTTGAAGATCTCAGGTATATAGACTTCAAATCTATGGATGAATTTCTTCTTATATTTGATAGTATTAATGGTCAATTGACTAATTTAGGAGTTAAACTTGAAAATCTTAGATTAATTTATCTTATTCTTAAAAAATGTTCACCTAGACAGTTTCAACAATTTATTACAAATATTCATGCTCAAATAGCTATTCTTACTTTAGCTACTCAATTATCTTATGATATTTTTTAAAATTTGTTAAGACAAGAAGAAGCTAAGTTGATTCAATTTGGTACTCTTAAAAATAATGAGCATGCTGTTATGTCGAAACATAATAGTAAACCTAACTCTACACATAATAAAAATCAAAATTACAATCCAAAATTTCATAACAATTACAATAGTTATAGAAATCACAACAATAATAGTTATGATAGTTGAAAGACTAATCCTTCTAATAATCGATAGAATAAGACTCCTAAGAAGCCACATTGTAACTATTGTAACAAAGATGGTCATTGGACTAGTGATTGTTTCAAAAAGCCAAATGCTAATGTGAAGCAAAATTATAGGCACAATAATCAACAAAGTTGTTTTTGAAAAATTGTCTTTTATCCAATTAATTTTTTATTTTAAATTTTTTTTTGCCTTTTTTTAGTTAAGTTTTTTTGTAAACAAAATTTGCCTTTTGTTAGGCAATTTTTAAAAATTCCCTATGTAGTTTTTACACATGTTCTTTGTTATTGGACCTTATAAACCCAATAACCTTGTACATGTCTTCTATAAAATATTATATTTAAAAAGGGGATATTCATGTAGTCATGAATGCATGAATATTGTCTTATTTTGAGTATATTATACTTATCATTTATGACCAAATCCTAGTTTCTTGACATTATAATCACAAATTTTTACAATTAATTTTTTTGTGACATTTCATTTGTGCCCCTTCACATTCCACATGATTTGTGTCAATTATCATTCTCTCTACCTAAGTCTTGATTTATCACAATATTTAAAACAAATCTAGAGTTTCTTTCCCAACTACGATTATGTTGTTTTGATAAAGGGAATCTGATATTTTATTGTGCCTCATTAATCAGATATTATGTTGTATTGGTAAATTTGCCTTCTTATAGATTTAATCCCTTTATATTTTTGAAAAATAAAAAGCTCATTAGAGCATTTGCATTCTTGATGGATTTATTCCATCTATATATTTTGCAAATTAAATGCTTTATCTAGTCTCAATGGAGCCTTTAAATATTTTATGTGCAAGACACATTTGTAGTAATTTTGCATAGGGAGCCTTATCTATAATGAATTATATATTTTACCAAGTCTCATTGGAGTTTTTTTTGGGCCCCATGGAAAATATTTCCATCCACTTTGATGGTATGCACTTACATTTTTATGATGAACTGATCGTTAGGGATCAAGTTCTTAAAATTCTATTGAAGGCAATATGGTTTTTATACCATTTTTCAGACTATTTTCAAAGTCATTTCATATTAAAATTTTTGATGAAGGCACTTTGTTTTTTTAAAACCATTTTCAGGACTATTTTCACAGTCCTTTGATATTTTATGAAGGCATTATGGTTTTTTAAAACCATCTATAGGATTGTTTTTCGAAGTCCTTAATATCGAAACTAAAAATGAAGGCACTATGATCTTTAGGACTAATTTTCAAAGTCCATTATTATTAAACTTATATAAGTTCCCTTTACAATTCAACAAATGATGTAGTGAGAAGAAACCTAGAACTTTTATTGTTATGTCTATATATTGACATTTTATAATTTGGGCTATAAGCCATAATTTGTGCTACAACTTTTCCTAGCACTCTTACTCAAGACTTAAGGTTATTTTATCTACATTGAATTAGCTATGCTAACTTTTGCCTTATTGGCTTTATGACTTAAATTTGGATTCATTTGATCCACAATTTTATTATGCAATATGCAATTTGTATCTCTTTCTATGATTATACTAATTCGAATTTAGGAGATGATCCAAATGATGGGAAATCTATTTGTGGTTATGGTTTCTTTGATGAAATAGGTTCAATATCTACCTTGGTAGCACACGAACCTTCAATCCTCTTCTCTTGGCTCTAAAGGAGCTCACTATTCAGATTGTTCAAAGCCATCTATACAATTACTCTCAAGACCACTTGAAGACTTGCCTCTACCTCAAAACAAATTCTTCACTCTTCTTCAAGCTTCTTTCTCAAATTCTATATTCTTATTCATTGTAAAGGCTTTTATACCATTCATGTAGCATGTTGTAATCATCCTTGATAGATTTATTGAAATCTCCCCTAGTAAAGCTTAAGGGGTGTGTTAGAAATTAATCTTTACTTAGTGAAGATTATTATTCTTTACTTAGTAAAGATATTTTATTTGTATTTTATTTGGTGTATTATCCCCACACATGTACGGATAATTCACCTCTTTTATTTCTCCTACAGGAATAATATATTTCTATAGATTCCTCCTTAAGAGGAAACAAGTGGCACACACCTTATGCAAGATGGAATATGGGAGTTATGAATAACTCCCTTGCTCACCTCTATTTAAGAGGTGTCTCCTCCTCTCTTTGATGTATTCCTCATCATGGATATCTTCTTCCTTATTCTTCTTCTTCATTTCTTCTCATTTCACTCATTGAGAAGCTTTCTCTCTCTATAATCTTTATTAGGCTTCATGCCATTTGCATAACACATGGGGTTTTTCTTTGTTTTCCCCCCTTCACAATCTTGGTCTCCATTGGTGCATGCTGGTATATTTCTCTTATCATTTATTTATTTACTCTACATGTTTGATTAGTAGTTTGTTGATTCTTTAATCTTGTTTACAACAAGGATGGTGTGTTTTCCAATGTTCCCGTAGATGTCATGTACACTAAGGGTGTAAGGATATGCATCCACTCTCCACTGAATGAAATTGATCATATGAATGTTAAGGAGATGAGAGATACCCTCCTAGATGATGATGGTTACAAACTAGAGTATGCAAATGTTGTAGCTAAGCAACTAGATGTGTTGAAAGATTACCTTGATTTCTGTGATGTACATGAGTGGGTAAGGTATGTCTTAACCATAATTCATGATGAATTTTTATATCTTGGCGATCCCTATAGGATTACCAAAGATGCAATTAGAGTTGTTACCTAGTTGAGCTCAATTGGACTAGTACCGGTGATGGAAGCAATCAAGAATGAAAAGGTTATAGAGTTTATTAGAGCAAATTTTGATAAAAGAACCCTAAGTGTAAATGATATAATTGATCCAGGGGTCCAGTATGCTACAATGTGCATTGCCTACAAGGTTTATTATGCAAACAGAAAAGGGTCCACTACTTGTACTACAATTCACACTACATATAAGATGGTGAAGGAGGGAAAAGACTTTGATTAATGTGAGGTCATGAGAGAACAAATGATGGAAAACTTGAAGAGAACAAAAGATTTAGGCTACAATTTTAGATATGGTACTCTTATTATCTACCTTGTAATTTACTTCTTGAATGAGTTGCCAGGATTTAAGGGAAAGGTTTGGTAATAACACATATCTGTTGCTGCCCAAATCAAGAATCATATGAGAGGTTTTGGTGATTCAAAGAACTGTAGCACTATGTACCTGGGGTTTTTCAAAACCCTGCAAATTGACATGCAAGCCAAAGAGAGAATTCCTTACAATATTGTAAGGTAATATAAAGAACAAATCACCTTCCTAGTTGATAAAGACTACACATACATGGAAGTGGTAGAACCAAGGACAACTTGGATACCTAAAATTCCTTATGAGGTCTTGATAAAGGAGATAAAGACGTATGCTAGTATTCTTCTTAGTAAACCTAAGGACACAACAAAAAAAGGTTTGGAACCTATGATGAAATAAGGGACAAGATAAATAAAAAGAGTGCAGAGGAGCATCTTGAGAAACACAAAGAACAATTACATAAATGGGGTGTACCACCTAAGCCTAAAACCTCATCACAAACCCCTACGATGGATCCTCAAATGGTTCATGCTAATCTGCCAACTACCCAAGTGCTAAGAAGGACTAGTAGTCCACATTTGTAGCTACAAGTGCTTCACAACCCTCCAACTCAACACAAACAACTTCCATTGGAAGAAGGGTTACATCTAAAACTTTGGCACAAATGAAAATAGAAGGAAAGAAGCATCCATGGCCTAAACAACTAGCCAAAAGGAAGAAAGTTCAGATAGAGGAAGTTGAAGATGAAGAAGAAGGGGAGGAAGGCACCTCTAAGATGCGAAAGAAAGGGAATAAAACTAAGCAAACTCCTTTGGTGGCTCCTGCACATGATCCTCTTCAATTATAGGCTATTTTCAATGGGATTGTGCATCATGGACTACTAATGGAAACTACAGCATTACATCTAGAACTACCTCCTATAGATTAGAGTACCATAGAAAAGGTTATGGTTATGTATATGATCAAATATAATATGCCTTTGAATGAAATCATTGAAAAGGTTTCTAGAGAGTCTAGCTCAGGCCTTGAGGTAGAGGAGAGAAAAGGCTCTAAAAATGGATGAAGAGCTGAGACAAAAAGCCCTAGATAGGGCTAGAACTACTATCTCTTAGGAAGAAAAGGATAAACTGTCACAAATGTAGGCTCAAGAGCTGAGAACCAAACATAGGGTAGATATTCTAATGAGCATGGAAAAGGATGACAAAGATAAAATTCAAAAGGAAACTGAGGAGGTAACAAAGAAAATATTTAAAGGAGTGAAAGAAGCTGAAAATGTGGAGCAACAACAAAATTCTCCTCCACACAACACTAAGTCTCCTCTGCATAATACATATCAATAGAATCAACAAGAGAAGCAAGAGGAGCAAGACACATTAGGTGAAGGGAAATCATTTCCTTCTCATAATACTGAGCAAGGAAATCCTCCTCTAGATAATATAGAGAAACATGTTAATCCTGATCATCAAGAGGAGTAGGCAATACTTGATGCAAGGGAGAGTTCTAAAAGAATATAGGAAACATCCTCCCCCTCCTTTTGCGTAGATTCTATTAAGGAGTTTCTAGCACAACAAATGCAAATTCAACCACTGGTCACTCCTCAGCTACTGCAACTACTAGTTCTTGATGGACAAGTTAACTTGTCCAACATATATCCTCTTCACAAGCTACAACTTGGAGATGTTCTACAATCTACCGCAAGATAGGAGATCTTACAACAACAAATTGAAGGAGTTGAGTTTCTAGAAGAATCAATAAAAATAATTCAAGATGAACTACCAGAGGCAAAGGTGGATCCATCTCTACCTCCAACACAACAAATGAATTTATTATTGGAGTCCATCAAAGCACATTCTTCATTTTTGGAGAAATAAGAAGAGCTAAGGATATCTGAGCAAATGAATAGAAAGAGAATGGTTGATTCATCCAAAAGATGTGCTAAAGCACATACTAAAATGAAAGAGAATGTAAAAAGCATTCAGAAGTCCTTAGAGGAAGCAAAAGTGCTATACTAATTTTGTTTAAAATGGCCCGCAACTACCAATAATATAAATGATCAAATTGACTCTATTGAGTTACAAATCACACAGGTGGCCAATATATATGATCCATTTAAGGACAAAGATGGAGCTACAAGGGCACAAGTAGAAAAACTTCACTCCCAGCTAAAGCAGCTTCAAGATCAAAGGGAGCAAATCAAAGGTGAAATTGGTCAGCTAAGGGAAGTAGTAAGTTTTGTCATTGTAGGAATTTATTTTCCTTTATTTTTATTTTTAATCTTGCTTAGGTAGTTAAATAATTGTGAGTTATTTAATAGGCCTTATTCATATTAGTGGATGCATGTGTGTGAGGTGTCAATCCACTACATGGGAGTTACTCCACCTCCCCCTATTTTAGGAGATGCTGGAGTTATATTTCTCATTGGTCAATATTGCCACCTCACCCCACTCACCTTGCCTATTTATACTTACCTCCTTTGCATGTATTTTAAATCAATTCTATGAGGTAATTCAATATTTAGCTTTGCATTCTCGTGCACATTATCTCTAGTTCTCTTTTTCTCCCTCTTGTACAAGAGGTACTACAGGTGAATCCTAGGCTCCTGTGAGTCTTTGGTGACTCCAACAAGTTTAAGGCTATCATATTTGGTTGGAATTTTGTTAGAAGTAGATAATGTTTCTCAGAAGGTAAAGGTGCCACCCACATTGGAAGAGGCATAAGATTTGTATATTCAATTGGAGAGCCAAATGCACATTTTGTCTTCAACAAAGAAACATTGGGATTCAACACTAGCCCAGTTGAAAGCTATATATAAGAATGTTCTACCTTCAAAGTAAATAGAAAACATGTTGAAGGTAAGACAAAATTTTGAAAGGTATGCGAAGAATAAAACAGGCTTATACATTACCTCTTTGGTAAAGATTAGGCACTATGTATATATTAACTATGTACATCATAATGAAAATGAAGAACAAAGTTTTGCTACATCAGTTTTGAAGTGATAGAGGCTACCTCTCAGGGGGAGAAGGCTGACAAAGAAACTATAAAGAATGACAAGGATTGTACAGACAGGGGGAGATTGTATGTTTTTTGCCAGTATAGAGGAAGACCACTGGCCCTTTTCCCTTGATGTCAAAGGGGGAGAAAAAATTGTATATCAGGTCAGTGTTTCCATCAATGAAAAATGGGGAGATTGTTGCATATGTTGTCATTGATGTCAAAAGAGTGGAAATCATTGATGTCAAAGAAGCAAATCAGAGGATCAGTGATGATCAGTATCATCTGTACATAGTTGTACTTGTAATGAAGAAAAAGGGGGATTAAGGTTTGATTGGTAGTTTAATTAGATCCTCCTTTCATTACATACATTCAAGGACATTGAACCAAGCCAAGTCACAACTTTCGTAAGAGGACTCAGCTATCAGGTTTGGTGTCACTTGGAATGATAAGGAAATTTGGAATTTGTTGATTAATTTGTTAAACCCTAGTCTAATTAGGCCTAAAACCCTAATTATGCAAAATAGTAAATGAACAAATGAAACACGACAAATGCTCGCACAGGAGAGCACAAAATATAGATTAGATACACACCATATTTTAGGTTCTAGAAGGCAAAAAATTCAAGGACAAAAGAATGGGTGCCCTTGTCCAAAGTAGTACCTTTTGTAAGTGACTGGGATCAAAATGTGCTTCAGAGTGTGATCTAATCAGAGGTTTCTAACACTATAAAACTAAGTGACAAAAAAGTGGTTGCCCTTGTCTAGTTAGGGTTCTTTTCTGTCGTTTTCTCCAGATCTAGAATCTCTATGCTCTACCCTGACCCCCTGCAACTCCACTCCATGAGATCCTGCACCTGTAACCTACAATCACAAGAGAGGGGATGGGGGTTGTGGTGTTTAGGAACTTGCCTCAGTCAAGCCTCAGAATGGCATTCAAGCCTTCCAACACTGTTGTTAGATAGAGAGTGTGTGTCCTTGGTGGACAGAGGAAAAAGTAAATGATAAAGTAGATAGATTGAATCATAAATAGATATCACCTTGGAGGTGTAGCTCTCAAGGAGATGAAGATCTTTCACACCATGAGAAGATGAAGCCAAATCTATAACACAACAACAAGACAATTCTGCTCTACAACAATGAATGCCTTGAATGGTCTATGATCATAAGTTTGCCTTAAGCTCAAAATCATCTTCTAGTTTTCAAATGAAGTCCTAAACATGATTATATATGCATTCTTGCTAAACTTTCATAATTCAAACTTAAGATGCCGACATAGGAACATTTTTAATGGTCATAAGCCGACATACAAATTTGAGACCCCGACAAAATAGGGCTGGACTAGGGTGTGAGTGCCCTTGTCTAGGGGCCTATTTTAGGTCTAGATTAAGCTCCAAAGTGTCCCCTCAGTCCCATTTGTCATGGGTTTTGGGGGATTTTACTATGGGATTCATTTCTAATATGCATGATTAAATCTAAGGGACCCAGGAGCTAAACTTAGGAGGTAAAAGTCCTAGGGGGACATTTTACGACATAACATTTAGCCCCCACTTTAATGTATGTGTGATCTTACAACCCATACATGCATTAAAGTACGGTCAAAAACACATCAAACATGTCAAGAACAAGAAGCTAAGGTATACACCAAGATTGAAGAACTATTTATTACCCCCAGTCTTAGGTAAGCATTATAAAACACATCGTAGACATGCAAAACACAATGAAAAACAGTAACAAGGATGTAAAACATGGAGAAGATAACATTCAAGACACACAAAACATGATGAAGACATGAGAGCAGTCATGCAAAATATGATGAATACATGATATAACATTTTCCTAACATTTTCATATATAAATACATGCAAATAAAATTGCAACACAAAACCCTAAAATGTAGGAGGAGCTCATTGCTATACCCTTGAAACTACACCAAGGGGGAAAACATGCCATACAAAACTTGAGTGTGGGAGTAGCTCACCACTACACCCTTGAAACCACACACAGGGGAAAACACACCATACAAAACCCAAGTGTGGGAGGAGATCATCACTACACCCTTGAAACCACACATGGGAGAAAACACACAGAAGACACATGGAATACATGAGCATTGTATAGCATACCATAGACATACTATACGTCTAAAACATGGCAAACAAGGTGATGGTATGAGCTTATTGCTAAGTCCCACCATCTCAAACACACCATAGGCACACCTAACGGTTGCACTTATGCCACAACAACCACCAAAAACATGCTTAAGGGAGGATAGCTCAAGATCCAACCCCGCCTCCTGATGAGGACTTTGTATAAAAGGATGTTCACTAGCTCAACAAATACACCATCCTGCCTCGTGATGAGGGATTTTGTATAAAAGGATATGCACTAGTTCAAGAGATATGTTATCCCACCTCACAGAGAGGGCTTTTTTTATTGCAATCGATATAAGGATGTGCACTTGCGATGGAGCTACAGCACCCCCCTCGCGGAGAGGGCTTACAAGCACGCTTCGTTAGTACCAAAATAAACAAATAGATAGCATCATATATGCCCCCACCTTAAGTTGGTTGATGTCACTTACCGATATCAAACACATTAAGGTAGAGTGAAAACACGCAAGGGAACAAGAGCTCTTGCAAAGCCCATGCCCCCAAAGGTGACATGTGCCATGATTGTCGAATGTTCCCACAAACACATTGATAAGATATGCTAATATAAACAACAAGATTAAGTTACACATGAAAACAATCACATCAAAGATCAAGGCTATACTATAGGTTCGGAACTAAGTATAACTATTGGGCTATACTACAGGTACCTTAGAACTGAGTGTAACAACAAGCTAAGATACAAGACAAAACAAAGTGCACAGAGTAGATGTATTGCAATGGTTTGTTAGAGAAGATAAGACAACATGAAATATCACATGGAGTGATTCTACTAGCCAAGCGTTAGATATATATATCAACCCCATCTTCATATATGGACTAGATCTATTTTTGCTTTGCTTGTTGAAGGTACACGCGGTCCATATCAGTTAGTTGTTTGTTTTTCATCATCCACCGACTAGGTAGAATCACTAATAGAAGGTAAACAATAAAATGAGAGAGAGGAGAACAAGTTCCTTAGAAACACCATGTAGGAAGATGCCCCCAGGTCATCAACCACAATGCTATGCCCATAAGGCATGACATACAACAATAAAATAGAGGTGAGGCAATATAGAAGACTGATGAAACAAATAGAAGAATGGTCATAACAAAGGTGGTCTCCTGATATCCTTGACCTTATGAGAGTATCAAGGGTCATCCTAGGAGATCTAAACAACACATAACACATCACAAGGGAACACAACACAAGAGGAAAAGCCACGTAAATGAGAAAACTATGCTACGACAAAGTTGGCCACCAGGGTTAGAAATACTTACCTATTATCCTTGATTCTGATCTTTACCTTGATGGTTAATTCTTTATCTCTTCTTCTTTCTTCGACATTTTCTTGAGTTTGTGAAGGTGTAATCATAGGATTTGTCAATGGAAGGTTGTCTATTCATGATGTTGTGGGAAGAATGTCATAGGTTTCTATATCAATCAAGTGGGGTGATGTAGCAGCCTCATACATTCTCATTTCAGTCAAGTGAGGGAATGAAGGAGCCAGGAAAATGCCCATTTCAACTTGTTTGTAGGGTGTTGGAATACCTTGGTTGTTAGGAACAATATGTGGTTTTATGTTTTTCAAATTATTAGTAGGTTCCAAGGTATGTAGGTCTTCAAGTGAGGGTGTGTGATCTGTTTCTTTGTTTAAAATGTAGTTCAGAAGTGTGTGAAGATCAGTTGGTGAATTTTCAATAATAGGTTGAAGGAGTTGTTCACAAAGAGAGTCTGCATCATCCAATGCTTCATCCTAGCCAAGGAGAGCATTAAGAGATGGTAGAGTAGTGTTAAGGAATGTCTCAATGATTTCTTCTTCTTATGCTAAAATATCCTCACCAGGTGAGGTTATGTTGGGAGAAGACTTCAAATTATTAGATGGATCACCTTGGGCTATGTCAGTCTCATAAGTTTCAAAAATGACGTCCATTATCTCATCATGAAATGTAGGAAGATAAGGAAGAATGTCTTCATCATTACCTTCCTCGTTGAGATTTTCCAAGATCGAAGGGTAGATACTCATGAGTAATGAAACCTTCAAAATCATATATGTAACATAGAATTTCATATGTAGAGCTCATTTAAATGTCAATGTCATAGATATGTGCTATTTATTGTAATACTTGAGGATACTTATCAGTAAATTTATAGAAGTTGTCAACATCTATGCTGTAATATCAAAATGTTTCTAGAGAAACATTTAAGATGCAAAAAAGCTCTACACAGTTTTCTCCAATTTTTTTTTGATATTCTATGATGTATGCAAATAACACTTCCAAAGATGAATAACAAGATGCATCTATGACATTGTTTTTATGATGAGAAGCTATAGATGTGAGATTATTTCGCACTAACACAATTGTTTGAGGGAAATGGGTAGTAAAAGACACACAAAGTCCACAAAAAACAAAGTGGGTAGAATGAAATAATGCAACACAACAAGGCAATATCAGTGATTTGTAAGTTTGTTCAAAGAAAGTGTATCAACCCTTAGCATTGAAATACATAATGTGTAATTAAAACATTCAAATTTTCAAGCAAGGGTCTGAAATGATGCCAAATTTTTGGATGAGCAATAAATGTATGCTTTAAAAATAGATGCAAGATCGGATTTGAAATATTTTTAGAACATATGCAAGGAAGCAAATGCAAAACTATGCTTGTTTATGAACTAAGATGCTTTATTTTTTCATTTATTTTTCAATGTAAATGTACTAAATATGCAAATGTAAATGCAAAAACTTACAATGCAGCAACACTACAGTCCAAAATCAGATTTGAAAGAGTGTTCAAAGGAGTAGTAAAATCTGAAACAAGATTTTAACTACAAACCCTAGCTTTTGCAAAGAGTAGGTTATATGAAAATGTACAATTTCAAGCAAACCCTAGCAAATAAAGTATGTAAATGCAAGGTAAATTATGATAGAATGATGAATTTCTATAATTTTTCTCAAATCTGATATAAATATTAGAGATTTAAATGGTATGCAATAAGAATGGTGTAAACTATGTCTAAATGCAAGCTAAAAATGCTTATTTTTTTTCAAATTTTTCATTTTTTATGCAAGATTTTCAAATGTATGATGATGAATATGATAGGTATGAGTGCAAATATGATTTACAACACTCAACAAGATGCAATTTTTAGCCAAAACATAGGTTCACCAAACTGTAATGAAGAAAAAGGGGGATTAAGGTTTGAATGGTAGTTTAATTAGATCCTCCTTTCACAACATACATTCAAGGACATTAAACTAAGCCAAGTCACAACTTTCACAAGATGACTCAGCTATCAAGTTTGGTGTCACTTGGAATGATAAGGAAATTTCAAATTTGTTGATTAATTTGTTAAACCCTAGTCTGATTAGGCCTAAAACCCTAATTATGCAAAATCGTAAACAAATAGATGAAACACGACAAATGCTCGCATAAGAGGGCACAAAATACAGATTAGATACACACCATATTTTAGGTTCTGGAAGGTGGAAACTTTAGGGACAAAAGAGCACGCACCCTTGTCCAAGGTAGTACTTTTTCTAAGTGACTAGGATCCAAATGTGCTTCAAACTATGATATGTTCAGAGGTTTCTGACGTGCTACAAAACTAAGGGACAAAAGAGTGGGTACCCTTGTCCAGTTAGGGTTCTTTTCTGTCATTTTCTCTAGATCTAGAATATCTATGCTCTACCCTAACCTCCTGCAACTCCACTCCACGAGATCCTGCACCTGTAACCTGCAATCACAAGAGAAGGGTTGGGGATTGTGGTGTTTAGGAGCTTTCCTTAGTCAAGCCCTAGAATGGCATTCAAGCTTTCCAACACCATTGTTAGATAGAGAGTGTGTGTCCTTGGTTGACAAAGGAAAAGTAAATGATAAAGTAGATAGATTGAATCACAAATAGATATCACCTCAAAGGTGTAGCTCTCAAGGAGATGAAGATCTTTCACACCATGAGAAGATGAAGCCAAATCTGCAACAATAAACACAACAACACAATTTTGCTCTGTAACAATGAATGCCTTAAATGCTCTATGATCATAAGTTTTCCTTAAGATCAAAATCATCTTCAAGTTTTCAAATGAAGTCCTAAACATGATCATATATGCATTCCCACTAAACTTTCGTAATTCAAACTTAATATGTTGACATAGGAACATTTTTAATGGTCATAAGCTAACATATAAATTTGGGACCCTGACAAAATAGGGCTGGACTAGGGCATAGGTGCCCTTTTCTAGGGGCCTATTTTCAATCCAAATTAATCTCCAAAGTGTCCCCTAAGTCCCATTTTTCATGGGTTCTAGGGGATTTTTCTTTGGGATTCATTTCTAATATGCATGATTAAATCTAAGGGACTCGAGAGCTAAACTTAGGAGGTGAAAGTCCTACGGGGACATTTTATGACATAACAATACCTTATCTTCTGAATTTCATGAATACGTGTATTTAGTCAAAGTCTTTAATGTGCTAAAGCAATATTGGTTGCATTTGTTGATATGGAGTCATGATAATTGGTGCTTGATGAAGAATGTTGCAAAAACTTTGAAGAAATTTATCTAAGTAATGTTCTAGTTATGAAGGGTATCATAGGCTCAGGAAAATGTACCGCATACCTCTGCAAGTGAAGACATGAGCCTACGGATTGGAGGTAAGATAGAAATAGCTATAAGACATGTGTGGTTCAAATTTGAAATCATAAAAACTACTGCAAAGCATTCCAGACTTAGCAGAGTGCAGGTAGTGGTGATAGTCTCCATGGTACAAAAGATTGCTATGCACTTCTCCGCACCTGAAGATATGATACTATGATTTGGAGGAAAACTAGATATAGGTATGAGGCATGCATGATTCAAGTTTGAAATGATACAATGTACCACAATGGTTTTCCAGAGTCATCTGAGTAAGGACAAGTCATGTTGCTAGTTAAGGTTATCAGAGGAAGAAAGTAAAAGCCACCGCATTTCACTGCACTTTCAATATTTGGCTTTGTTGTTTGAAATAGAAGCTCAAATGGTCAGTATGTATGCTCTGTTCAAGTTTTAAGTGCTTTTGTTCACCGCAAGTATGTTTTTCAATGTTCCATATCAAGACAATGTAATCAGACTATGTATGGGATACTGATATCAGTGTCTATTTTCTTACGCCAACATGAAATGGTGAAAGGAGTTTATGAGAATTTTTTGTAAGTCATATAATCTTTGTGATATGATCCACATGATGTTATTTTGTTTCTCTGGTACAACATTAGGTCTAGAGCTAAGGAATGAAAAGATAAGTGTTTTTTGTGTCGACATGGTGTGCTTAAGAGATTGTGCCATGTGTTTGGAAGTATGCACCAACATAGAGATATGTACAAAGGTAAAATAGGTCCTATTGATCACTTGATATGAACCACACAATGGGAATTCAATTCCTACTTTACCATAGATTATTTGGGAGCCGACAAGCTAGGTTGTTACATGTTTTATCTAGGTCAACAAAGGTAAAGTTTTGAAGTCTCGTAGAGCATATAAATGAAAGATCAAGATTGTTGCAAAGTTGGTATGAGTGTAAGTGAGTGTGTACAAGTGTGAGAGTGAATGTGTGTGTGTGTGTGGAAAGATATACGATCTGCAAGGTTAAGAATGAACTCTAGAGGCTATAATGCATGATTCATAATAAAGGTAGTATTGTGTTGTGTTATAGAGGTGTTTTGAAGATATCAGAGTTGTTTGAGCAAAGGTGTTGAAGTCATACGTCAATGTCAAAGGAGATGATGCTGCAAAGGTGTTTAAATCAATAGAATCAGTCAATTATTTCCATAGAGAGGTTGGAGACTCTTCTTGGTAAGTGTTGTAGCACTTTAGGGAGTTGTTGCTTCCTTTGGGTTGGAGCCCATAAAACTTTGTACCAGGAAGTTGGAGCTTCCTTTGGGTTGGTGTCCATAATTTTTTTTGTAAATCTATTTTTATTTGTGAGGCTGGATTTGGATAGTAGATCCAAGAACCTTGCTCACCATGGTTTTTCCCATCTTGAGTTTCCACATAAATCTGGTGTTATGTACTTGTGTGCTCTTTTGTTTCTCATGGTTTAAATGCTTACATTTTATTTAATGCTTTTGAAAGGAAAGAATTTGATTAAGTACTGATTCATCCCCCCTCTTAGTACTTCTGTGTGTTCAACAAGCCCAACACCCCCTACCTTCTTAGGTTTACAAATCTTATCCCAAGCAATGAGAGAGAATTTCTTATGTTTAGTTGTTCCTTTCCAAAAGAAATATCTCAAATTTTGTTGTAGCAATTCACAAATCTTTTTTGGCATTTTTAAGAAAGACATAGAGTATACTAGGATTGCTAATATCAAATATTTCGGATTAAGAACTCTACTAGCTGATGAAATTTGCTTACCTTTCCAAGATGCCATATTTGAGTTACAGCTAGAGAGAATGGATTCCCATAGTTTCACTCTACTCACCTCAGTAAATAATGGAATTCCAAGATATCTACCTAGGAGTTGATTGATTTTGAATCCCAAGAGGTTGTTCACCTCCCTTTGTTTCCTTGGTTTTGTATTGAAGAAGAATACTTCAGATTTCCTCCAATTCACACTTTTTCCAGAAGCTTGGCAATATCTGTCAAGGGTCTATTTAATTACCTTTGCTTCCCTTTGCTAGCTTCGCCAAAAAGGATAGTGTCACCCACAAATTACTGATGGGCAACAACTTTGATTCCTGATGCTATTTTGATGCCTTTCCAATTGTTGTTTTCTACTTCATCTTGAATACTTCTTCCCAATGCTTTAGCCATAATGATGAATAGAAATGGTGATAGTGGATCCCCTTGTCTAATCCCACAATAAGAAGGAAATAATACTTGTGGGCTTCCATTAACCAATACTAAGAATCTAGGATTAGAAATACAACGTTTAGCCCATCGTATCCATTCCTTACAGAACCCAAACCTTTCCATTACTTTTAAAGGAACTATCTCTTCACTTTGTCATAAGATATTTTGATATCCAATTTGTTGATCATCCTTTTTTCTTTGGTTTGTCTGACCACATGAATCGCTTCATATGCCAAGATGATACCTTCTACAATAGATCTTCCTAGAGTGAAGCCACTCTTCTCTTCTGATATGATTTATGGGAGTAAGGTCTTCATTCTATTAGCCATTATTTTTGTTATTATTTTTTACACTATGTTACACAAAGAGATGGGTCTATAATCATCCCTTATCTCCACAACATTCTTTTTTGGGATTAATGCTATGAACGTATTATTCAAATCCTTTAGCATGGTAGCATTCCGTCTAGATTCCTCCACTACTGCTATTAACTCCTTGCTGGCTATACTCCAAAAGAATTAGAGAAAACTAGTTGGGACGCCATCTAGGCCCAATGCCTTATCTACTCTAGGATTAAAGGTGGCGAATTTGACTTATTCCTCTAAAATAGGGCCTCCAAGAATTTCATTCTACTCTTGACTCACAATCTGTGGGATCTTATTTAATACTTCTTATTTTACTGCAATATTAAGGGGTTCTCCTTAGCTAAGTAAATTTTCAAAATAGTTCACAGCTACCTCATATTTATCTCATTTGGATCCTCAACTATGCTCCCATCTCCCTTCTTGAAGTAAGTGATCCTATTCATACTCCTCTTTATTTTGGTGGTATTGTGGAAATATTTCGTATTCATATCCCCATCCTTAAGCTAGTACTTTCTAGATTTATGTCGCCAAAAGATTTCCTCTCTCTTTGACACCTATGTACTTCCCCTTCAATTCTTGCTCTTTTTCAAATGAATTCAAATCCATAACTTCTTGAATAACAATCTCATTTAGCTCACCAACTTCTATCTCAATCTTCTCTTTGTCTTCAAAGATGTTTTTAAAGTGCTCTCGATTCCAAAACTTCAGCTGCTCCTTTATGAATCCTAGTTTCTTATGGAGTTGGAAAAGTTTTGTCCCCCTTTCTTTGGGTGCCTAATCCCACCATTCATCTATTTTATTTGGTAGGTATGGATCCCTCATCCACACATTCTCAAATTTGAAGGGGCAATTTGTCAGAGGGAATCAATGGAAATATGTAGTTGAATGGGGAAATAGTTAGATCCAATGAATGGTAGAATGGATGCTGCAAATGTGATTGATAGGTTAACTCAGTTCCTTGTAATTAGTAACATATCTAGGCATTCTGCAATATTGGTAAATCCTTGCCTTCTATTGGTCCAGGTATATTTACGATTCCTTGGGATAGTGTCTTGAAAATGATTATTATTCACAAAGTCCTAGAAGTCTAGCTGAAATTGTGTGAGCTTGGTTATCCCTCCTCATTTTTTTGACCCATCTAGAGTGGAATTTAAATTTCCTCCCACGATCACCATTTTATCCCCAAATGACTGTACTATTTATCAAATTTGGCTCCACACTTCTCTTTTCCTAAGCATTCCAATAGGGTTGTAAACATTGACTAAAATAAATTCAAATTTTAGATGTAGAAAGTAGACTTTGGTGACCTTCCATGACTGGCTAGATTGGACTTCTTCCATATTTGATCCTTCTTGGATTCTATAGCACACCCATTCCCTCTGAAGCCCCTTCAGCCCCCACAAAAGACCTCTCTATTACCACCATTTATCCACTACTTCTCTTGCTTCTTTTATCTCTAGTTTTGATTCTTGGAACATTACTATATCTATCTTTAACATCTCAATCTGGCTCTTGATTATGTGTTTTTTTTAGGGGCATTCATGCCTCTAACATTCCACATTATGATCATCATGGCTTCTCAGGAAGGGTGATCCCCTTCCCCGATCTTAGCTTCATTTGCCCTTTAGCCCTTCTCTCTATCTCTAATTTCAATCTGTTAGATTTTTGGTCTCTCATACTTTTCTCTCGCAATTTTAGTTTTTTATATTTAATTTAGTTTGACTAATCATTTTTTCTACCAACAATCTCCTCCTCACTAAATTCACTATCCAATTCTAGATCTATACTTTGATCAACCTCTATTTGCTGAGGATCTGGAGGAATGCTCTCCTTGTTCTCTACTTCTCTATTGATTCCAAATAAATCTAGGGTAACATCAAATATGGGTAATTCTTGCAATACTGCTTCAATCCTTTCTAGTCTAGGGTTCAATAGGGCTTCTATTCATGCACTAGGGATCTCATCAATTCTTTCTATATCCCTCTACTCATTCTCTACTCCATCTACTATTTCTCTTTCATTGTGCTCTGACTTCTGCTTATCATTCTCATCATTTTGTTCTCCTTATTACATTCTTTCCTTTCACTGATCTCTAGGGCCTCCGAACACTCCTTCTCCCTATCTTCCTCAACTCTCTTTTCATAGTCTACCAAAGAATGATAGGGAAGTTGACAATTCCTGCATATTTCCAAGGTATTTTTTATTTCTATACTCTATTTCCAGATCCCTTGATCTGATCTTATCTCCAATTCCTTTGGTGGAGGAGTTTTGAGGTTAACAATGATGCATATTCATGCATATATTCCATAGTCCAGATATTCCAAATTTTTATCAGCCTTAACAAAGGATATGATTTGATCCCCAATGTATTTCAAAATTCCTAGATCCCAATATTCTGAGGGTAGATTTATAATTTGATCCAAACTAGGGTTTATGAGATTCATGATTTAATGGGTTGAAGCTGGGTTCCCAATCCTTCAAATAAAAACCTCTCCCCCCAATAATATAAACCCCTGATCAAGAATTTATTTTTCCTATCCCCGGATGGACATTCCACTAGAAATAAACCTCTGGGAAATGTTATAAATTTTACATCTTCCCCTAATGATTCTCACCCCACTTTTGAATTTTAGTTTTTTCCAGACATTCTCAGGCCCATTTAATGACTTGGCACATTGTTTCAACCATGCTATAGATCTCTCTAGTTTTTCACATTTAAGGGCAAAATAAATGCAACTTACATGGGGTTTAGGGTTTAAAGGAACATTTTTTGCACCTATGAAGTCTTATTTTTTCCTTCGATACCTAGATCTTCCAACTTGGTGCCTCGACTCAAGCTTTCTCCTTGGTGCCTACTTTGATTGAGCTGGTGTTGTTTGAATTCCATAGCTTCTTTCCCCTAAACCACCAACTATTGTTAAGAAAATTCCTCCCATCATGTTGTCTATATTGTTCGTGATCCCTCCTTTCTTGGAACCCTCGACACCTCTCCCGATAGATTGATGCTCTCCATTCCAAGTTTTTTAGGATAAATTGATCTTATTTCGACTCCACCCATCCCCATCATCCTTTGAAATTTGCCCATTTGTGAACTTCTCTTCCATATTTTTCTCCCTCCTATGAAATTTGGCCATGTGCCATTCCTCCATCCACTAACTATCTCTACTATAATTTTTAGAATTATGTTTTACTAGTGATTATATTGTCATTATAGAAGTATATTAAAGAGATTTATTGTAGAAATATTTTCTAGGTTTTATATATATTTGTATTATCTTTCAGATGCATTTTAATAATTAAAAAAGGTTATGTTTTGAGAAAGTTGTTTTTTAGTAAAAACTATTTTTATGTAATTTATATAGAATTTGCTAACATGAAAGTCATGTTTGGTGCATGTGATCTCTCAACATGGTTTGGTGAGCTTTTACTTTTTATTGACTATGTTAAAATTTTTATTTGGATACTATTTATGAGGATGTGAGCATTGGTTGGAATTAATACCCTATACTACCCATACACCTAAGTATAGTGATCTTGTATTTAAGAGTCCTTTAGTGGATTAATGTATGGAGTTTTGGTGTCATGTTTGGAATGTTTGACTTCCATTGTTACTTTATTCATTTTCCTAACTTAGTTTGGGTGGAGATCATCTCTTTATTGGGATAGTGTTATTATGTTGTACAATGTTTTATCGACTGTATTGGTAGGATGAGAGTTTTCTATTTATGCTTATGAAATCCAACTTGGGTTGGTAATGTATTGTCTCTTTGGGGAGTTGATTATAGTTCAATGAAATCCTTTGTGTCATGACTTATTATAGTTATATGGCATCCTTTGTGTCATAGTTGATTATATTTATGTGACATCTATTATGTCATGGTTCTATTCATGAGAGAAGGGAGGTGGTCATATGAGTAAGAAGTTTATGGGAGTTATCCCAAAGCTTCTTGACACCTGATTATCCTAAGGGTTATGATGGTTGATATCTTGACTTTAGTTGGAGGTGACAAGATTAAAGGAGTAGGAGAGGTTGGATGTCCTCATCATGGGTGTATATATCTTAGCATCATCTTCTCTACTTCAGTCCCAACACATTGAGACAACATCTCCTTAAGAAAGTTGGTCGAGGAATTAATCTTTCTCTTTCTTGCTAGAGGCACCACATCATTTGAAACTCTAGTTCTCTCAATGGCAGAAGGTCCACAAGCTATTGATGCGCTATTTTTGTCATCCATCACTAGTAGCTAGGAGATCTTTGAGGATAAGACATATGGGCTATTTATTAGTGTGCATGTTGTTCTACCTTGAGGGGTTGGGGTAGGATGCTCTATGGTGGTATAGTTAACCTTATTATCTTATGTGAGTGGGTACGCTGCATAGTTGGGAGATGCCAGCTTGATGTGTTTTGGGGATCAAGTTTGTGTGTTATGGTTTTGGATTCTTTGTGTGCTTTTATCTTATATGAGTGTCCTTATTGTTGTGATCTTGTAATGTATGATATGCTTGCATTTTATATTTGATTTATGAAATTACTATATGTGTGTGACTTGTGTATTTGTGTTTTAAAGGTTTGGATTGTATCTTGTTGTATGCTATTGCTTGTGTGTGTTTGTGTATTTTAATTGTTGTTTTATGTATGTTTGGATATTTTTGTTGTACTAAGGTTAGGATGCATGTAGTATGGGATGAGAGTAACAATTCATGTGGATGTTGTTAGACTTAGGGCATGTTGGTTATTTTTTCTGAATTGGCAGAGGGTTTGCCAGTTCCAATGCACAGGCTGATTCGGCCAACAGATACAGGAGGTTGCGTGAGCTGCCTCACCTTCACTTCTAGTTTTTCCGCACCAAGGGAGGTGTCCCTATTTGCTAAAGATGTAACCTTGACTAGCTCAATGACATAAAGATTTAGCTTGACATAGCTCAATGACTGATAGATTTAGCTTGACAGCAATAGGCAGAATACTCTCATGTGTGGACCAAGATCTGCATGATAGATCACAAGGTTGGCAACATTCTTGGACATATTTGTCTAGTTAGGGATGAGAGTATGCAGGGGGTTCCTAATCCTACTCCTACAACTAACAGGTGGAAGTTATGAAAATGGTGGATTTGATGCTTTGGATGCAAGACAAGGGGTTTTGGATCATAACTACTAACCCAGGCGCAGACCGGTGCCTATCTCAGGGCAAGGAGTCAATTAGACGTATACATAAGAATGGCTTACAACTGTCATTCAATTTTCAAGGGGTTGGAACTAATGCTTGCCTTACAAACATCACCCAAGAATGGGCATCTAACTACCTCTACTTATAGATATCCCTGCTGACATACAACCTTCTCCATGCTCAACCTAAAATAGTTTAATCCACTCCTTGAATGGAAGTTAGAGATGAAGCATGCAATACATAAATCTGTATTCTAGAATTTGAGGAACCCTTAGCAACCAAATTCAAAAGAAGAAATGCATGCAACAAATGGAGAGTGACAACTAAATACATGCAATAAGCATTTTTCATATACAATGACAAGAAACTGAATATATGTGCAAGATACACTACAGATGCAATTCATAAACTCCAAAGAGATAGAACAACCAAGATCATGCCCTGTTCTTCGTTATTCACACAAAAATACCCAGGTCTTCAACAACCTTACAAATGAGCAACACAGCCTGCTATATATAGCAAGAAGGTACTCAACATTAATTACTGGGTGATTCAAAATTTGCCAGATACAGTTCCATGAGAGAATGTTGCTCAACATTGAATGCAGTAGGTAGAGGAAGAGATAGGGGAGGTTCTCAAGCCCTGTGCCACCGCCTAGGGATTCACATCTTTAGTCGGGTACTTGATCCGTCCACATCTTTGCCCATACCCTGTAACATCTGCCATTAATGGCGCACCAACCCGCGGCCTTGGGAAATATAGTAGATCGCTCCTTTTGAAACTTTCCCACCAAGATATATCATCCTGATATTTCAAATCATGTGGGAACTAATTATCCCACATGCACCCCGTGGCGACGTCTTCAATACTTTATTTACTACGCCGTGAGCATACATGATGTCGGTGATTTTTCTCCCGACGACACCAGTATAAGCCTCATCATCATCCTCCATCAGCCAAACCCCCTATATTGGCGAACCTCATGTTTGTCCATCCGATACGAAATATCACCCCGCAAGAAGTATCAACCCGCGGGAAAATATAACCTGATAAAAAATATCGCCCTGATGTTTGAATATCAGCCTGATGACCAACCTTACCTTCATGTGAAATATCACCCGATATTCACCCTCATCGACACAACCTGATGCATTGGAGGAAGATCCTCCTGCTTTGCCGATACCATATGTCTCGCCGATGATCCACCTGATCATATCCACTAATATCCTAATGACATCACCATCACATTGCAATATCAGGGTGATCTTCGTAAGATACTGATGTTAAAAATATGACCCCCCCTCAGACCTAGATGACATCATCGTCATGTTTGCATAAGGTGATATTCGGCGGCAGGGTGATATTCGTAAGATCACCTGATATTTGAAATATCACCCCCTGCAAGAATATCGAGCTGCACTGTAGCACTGCTATAACATCGAGGTGATGTTTGAATATGACTGATATTAGAAATATCACCCCCGCAAGAAAATTAGGTTGGTATGAAAAATGACCCTCGCAAGAAATATCAGGGTGATGACTAGAAACATGATGATGATGACCTCCCCAGAAGAAAATATGATGCTGATGTTGAAAAATACTGAGGAGGTCCAAAGACTTAGAACTTTTTTTTGGACTTTTTGGGAGGGCGCCTACATGTTTAAATGCTTGAAACTTGACTGCTCATGTAGGCACCAACAGGGCACACAACTGAGAGGGGGGGTGAATCAGTTGTGCAAAATTTTCTCCAATTTACACACTTAAATCTTCTTGGTGATTAGCAGTATATTAAACATGAAACATAATGCATCCAAATCAAAAGAAGAGACTCATCAACACCTAAGACACCAAGATTTTGACGTGGAAAACCTAGTTAAGGGAAAAACTACAGGGTGATTAACCCAAGAATGTATTCTCTGTTAAAAGAATAGAAAGAACAAAATGGTACATGCCAATTAGGGCTCACCGCCTGAGCACACTGCTCACAAGAGGCTCACTACCTACAAGAGACACACTGTCTACAAGGAAATAAGTATCACATACATGAACTAGAGAATAGCATCTTCACCATGCTTGAATCAATTCCATTAAGCTTAATACTCCTGCTCTGCCTTTCACTCTACTCTTTGCTACCACACTCTCATCACCACTAGACACACTTTGAAATGAATTCACAATCCCTTATTTATACACGACATCAACTTAGGAACAAAGTTGGCAAATACCTACAAGAACATCTGCAAGATGTGTAATACATCCGGTCGGCCAGTCTTAGGAAGAATACCAACATCCAGTGGTTATTCTTTAAATACAAACTTTAACTTCACCAACATGAGCTGGAAATGATCCAAAGATCACCACAAGCTTTCCTGAATCACCAAGAACATCCGCACTTCATCTGCTTACTGGAATCCTTCTCTCCTTCATCTGGAACCTCAAGAACACAGTTTGTCATCACTGTCACAAAAGAATAGGTTCTTCCAGACCTTCAAACCATGAACCAATCGACTTGACACTTCATAAGGATGTTCTCAACACTTCCTCAAATCCACAAAATGGGATAGTGCATTTCCAGATCTCACCAGACCTATTTGTGTCACTTTGTCACCGTTGAACATCTGCCGGAACCGGTTCTACTTGAGCGACCATAACTTCTTTCAATCTTCATGCGGACCTCTAAAAATTTTCCTGGAGTATCTCAAGACTTATATCTACAAACCCTTTAAACCGCATCCTCTAATCCTCAACCTATCTTGGACTTTTACCTTGTTGTCATCACTGTTCTTCACTATTCCTGATTGAGACTAATTTTCTCAATATCCTCAATACACAGCTCATCCAATCCTTCTCATTAATGCAACATGAGTATGTTGACATCAATGACAACACCGGTTAGACCCATACTTACAACAATCTCCCCCTTTGTCATTGATGGCAACATATGATGTGAAAAACCATCAAGACAAGAACTTCTCCTTACTGTCACAACTCCCCCTATCAACAATGACTATTCACATGTCTTATCTTCCTTTACTGCTCCCCTTTGATCATCAACCACTTTTTTTTCACATGTCTTCTCTCCCCCTTTGACTTCAATGGCAAAGGGCTCATACTTGAAACTCCAATACTTCAGAATCATACCTGCTGCTCCCCTTGAGTAGTAGTTCCCCATCATCAATCCGGATCACAAGATATGACTATGATATCTACCAGACTGATGCACATTAGTGCATCCTAGTTCATCACCGGAGGGGCAATAACCCCTAACTTCTCCCTGAGATACTCAAAAGAGTCCTTGGGAAGAGGTTTAGTAAAGATATCTGCAATCTGATCCTTGGAGGGCACAAACTTTACTCTGACTTCATCCTTGTTCACTTGTTCTCTTAGAAAGTGAAACTTGATAGATATATGCTTAGTCTTAGAATGCAACACCGAATTCTTAGAAATATTTATTGCACTTGAATTATCACAGGAAATTATGATAGGCTCCTCATACTCTACTTTAATATCTCTTAGCATCTACTTCATCCACAAAACTTGAGTGCAACTACCTGCTGCTGCAATGTATTCTGCTTCAGTTGTAGACAGGGATATTGCCTCTTGTTTCTTGCTTAGCCAAGAAACCAATCTCTTTCCCAAAAAGAAAGCTCCACCACTAGTACTCTTCCGGTCATCCACATCTCCTACCCAATCAGCATCTGTATATGCATGAAGAGAGAAATCATGATCTCTAGGATACCACAGACCATACTCAACCGTCCCTTTTAGATATCTAAAGATCCTCTTGATTGCCATGACATGGGATTCTCTAGGATCAGCTTGGAATCTAGCAACAAGACCAACAGCTTGCATAATATCTAGTCTAGTTTGAGTGAGATACAACAATCCTCCAATCATTGATCTGTACTTTGTTTGGTCTACCTTAGGAGAGTCGTCATCTTTTCTCAACTTACATCTGGTTGCCATGGGAGTATTCATTGGCTTTAAATATTCCATACCAAATTTCTTCAACAGTTCTTTCACATATTTGGTCTGAGAAATGAAGATCCCTTTCTTTGTTTGAGTAATTTGCAGACCCAAGAAGAAATTCATTTCACCAAGCATTGACATCTCAAACTCACTTTTCATTTGATTTGCAAAAGTTTTACACATACTGTCTCTTCCTCCAAAGATGATATCATCAACAAATACTTCAATAATCAAGATGTTTTCATGATCAATTTTGAAATATAAGTTACTATCAACAGTACCTTTGTTGAAACCAATCTTCAAAAGATGTTTGTCCAATCTTTCATACTAGGCTCTTGGGGCTTTCTTTAGTCCATACAGTGCCTTCTTCAACTTGTAGACCATATCACCATGCTTTGATAATTGAAATCCATCCGGTTGTTCAATGTACACTTCTTCTTCTAGGTCACCATTGAAGAAAGCAGACTTGACATCCATTTGATACACCTTGAAATCCTTGAAGGCAGCAAAGGCAAGGAATAATCTGACTGCTTCAATTCTTGCCACTGAAGAAAAAGTTTCTTCAAAATCAATTCCTTCTATTTGAGAGTAGCCCTTACAGACCAATCTGGCTTTATTTCTAATTACTTCACCAACTTCATTTAGTTTGTTCCGGAAGACCCATTTGGTTCCAATCACATTCTTGTTTCTAGGTCTAGGAACAAGATCCCAAGTGTGATTTTTCTCAATTTGTATCAACTCTTCCTCCATTGCTTTGGTCCAGTTTTCATCATTGCAGGCTTCATTTATTGTCTTAGGTTCAATCTTTGAAATCAGACAATATTCATCTGAATTTTGAGCAATTTTCCTTCTAGTTTGCACACCTTTGCTTTTGTCACCTATGATCTGATCTTCAGAGTGGTTTAGTCTTATATACCTTGGAACTTTGGGAGATTCTTACACTTTTGCTTCTTGATTAGGCTCATTCAGACCTATCTCTTCTTCCTAATTTACCAGATCAGTTTGAATCTAATTTTTAGAAGAGGATTGAACTCCATGAACTAGAACACCATTCTAATCATCTTCATCATATTCATAGAACCTTGAGGGTTTCTCTATTCCCTCATCAACCTTCACATTTGTACTTTCCATCATCTTTCTTAGTCTCTTGTTATAACACTGATATGCTTTGCTTTGAGTAGAGTACCCCAAGAATATTCCTTCATCACTTCTAGCATCAAACTTGCCTAGATCTTCATTTCTTTTGATGTAATATTTGCTACCAAAGACTCTGAAATGTCTTACAGTAGGAGTAATGCCAAACCAAAGTTCATAAGGGGTCTTACTGGTATTGCTTCTGATTTGAACTCGATTGAGAGTATAGATTGCAGTGCTGACAGCTTCTCTCCAATAGATCTAAGGAACATTTGCTTCCATCATCATGGTCCTAGGTGCTTCCTGGATGGTCTAGTTCTTCCCCTCCACTACTCCATTCTGCTGTGGAGTCCTAGGAGAAGACAGTTGTCTCTTAATTCCATGTTTGTCATAGAACTCTATGAACTCACCGGATGTGAATTCTCCACCTCTATCAGACCTCAGACATTTCAATTTTAATCATGTTTCATTCTCTACCATAGCCTTGAATATTTTGAATTTCTCAAGAGCTTTTGATTTCTCCTTTAGAAAGGTTACCCACATCATCTAGGAATAGTCATCAATTAGCAGCATGAAGTATCTATCACCTTGAATACTCCTGGTTCTTGCTGGACCACAAAGATCAATGTGAACTAAGTCCAATAATCCGGCAGAGGATAGTTCCTTGCTTTTGAATGAGACTCTGCTCAGCTTACCCAACTGACATTCCTTGCACAAGTTTTTAGTAGGTTTCACCAATTTTGGAAGATCTCTTACAGCCTGAGTATTGCTTATCTTGATGATATTATCAAAATTCACATGACACATCCTTCTATGCCATAACCAACTCTAATTAACTTGAACAAATAAGCAACTTTTTCCAGTACCAACCAAATGGAAGATATTACCTTTAGTTTGAGTACCGGATGCAATCTCTGTTCCGGAACTTTCAAAGATTTTGCATTTTCCATCCTTGAATCAGAGATCATAGCCTTTGTCCACCAACTATCCAACACTGAGAAGATTGTGCTTCAAACCTTCAACATACAATACATTACCAGTTTTGTTTCTTCCATCAAAAGAAATAGTTCCTCTTCCTCTGATTCTACCAGCAGAATTGTCACCAAACTTTACCACTCCTCCTTCATACCTTTCCAAATCTACAAACTTATTTTTGTCACTTGTTATATGGTGAGAGCATCCACTGTCAATGACCCAATCATCCTTCTCTTCAATTTGGGCAACCAGAGCTCTTTCCACAATCTTAAGATTGACAGATACAAAGGACATTGGATCTTCTTCCTTGATGGCAATGAACACCCATTCATTTCTGGATTTGTTTCCTATCTCTAATTCATCATCTGTTACTCCTTCATTATCATCATCTTCATGTACATAGTAACAGTTCTTTTGGAACCTTGGCTTGTTAGGATTATGCCTTGAAAATCTTTCCGGACACCTTGAGGCAAAATGACCAATCTTATTGCAGTTAAAACATTTAAAAGGTAATTTTCCTTCATACTTATTGGATCCTCTTGGCAGCCTCTTTGCAATAAGGGCTTCAAGTTGAGCAATTTCTACTTCTTCTTCCAAATCTTTTCTTTCTTTTTCATACCATGACAATTTCCTTGAAGAATTCTCTCCTGGATCAAACCTTTGTTTACCTTTGACAGAGGCACTGGATTTGAATGCAGATTCAGTCTTGGGGGGGTCATCTCCAAACTCTGTCATTTCAAATGTAGCCAATTGATCTCTTGTGACAGTTGTATGGGCTCTGAATTCTTCAATGGCAGCAGCCTTGATTTTGTAAGAAGGAAGGGATCTGAGAATTTTACCAACAATCTCATTTTCATCCAAGACTCCACCAGCATTTCTAATTCCACAAACCAGCTCATTCACTCTTGGCACAAAAGTGGTTATATTTTCATCATCTCTCATCTTCAGTTTTTCAAATTTCCCTTTTAAACTCTATAACCTTGCACATTTAACATACTGGTCTCCTTCATGCAAAAGTTCCAGTTTATTCCAAATCTCAAAGGCAGTTGGTAGGTCAATAACATTTGAGAGCTCTAAGTCAGATAATGTGCTTAAAAGAGCCTCTTGTCTGCAAATTGTTTTCAGCATATGTGATTTCATTTAGGGTTGTCGGACCACCCTGTGGAGGTACATACACTTTTGTAACCATGGACCAATACACCATTCCCATACACTACAAATGACATTTCATGCGACCTTTCCCAAGAGCAAAGTTGGTTCCATCAAACTTCGAACTATCCTTCTTGTAAGATGACATCCTGGATCTCCTCAAGCGGTTAAGCTTCTTTTAGAGGAACTTAGCTCTGATACCAATTGTTAGACTTAGGGCACACAACTGAGAGGGGGGATGAATCAGTTGTACAAAACTTTCTCCAATTTACACACTTAAATCTTCTTGGTGATTAGCAGTATATTAAACATGAAACATAATGCATCCAAATCAAAAGCAGAGACTCATCAACACATAAGACACCAAGATTTTGATGTGAAAAACTCGGTTAAGGGAAAAACCATGGGGTGATTAACCCAAGTATTCTCTGTTAGAAGAATAGAAAGAATAAAATGGCACATGCCAATTAGGGCTCATTGCCCGAGCACACTGCTCACAAGAGGCTCACTGCCTACAAGAGACACACTGTCTACAAGGAAATAAGTATCACATACATGAACTAGAGAATAGTATCTTCACCATGCTTGAATTAGTTCCATTAAGCTCAATACTCCTACTCTGCCTTTCGCTCTACTCTTCACTACTACACTCTCATCACCACTAGGCATACTTTGAAATGACTTCACAATCCCTTATTTATACACAACATCGACTTAGGAACAATCATCTAAGTTGGCAAATACCTACAAGAACATCCGTAAAACATGTAATACATACGGTCGGCCAGTCTCAAGAAGAACACCAACATCTGGTGGTTATTCTTCAAATACAAACTTTAACTTCAATGCGGACCACCAACATGAGCTGGAAATGATCCATAGATCACCACAAGCTTTCCTAAATCACCAAGAACATCTGCACTACATCTGCTTACTGGAATCCTTCTCTGCTTCATCCGGAACCTCAAGAAGATAGTCTCTCATCACTGTCACAAAAGAATAGGTTCTTCTAGACCTTCAAACCATGAGCCAATCGACTTGACACTTCATAAGGACATTCTCAACACTTCCTCAAATCCATAAAATGGGATAGTACATTTCTGGATCTCACCAGACCTATCTGTGTCACTCTGTCACCTCTGAACATCTGCTGGAACTAGTCCTACTTAAGAGACCATAACTTCTTCCGATCTTCATGCGGACTTCTAAAAATTTTCCTGGAGCATCTCAAGACTTATATCTACAAACCCTTTAAACCGCATCCTCTGATCCTCAACCTATCTTGGACTTTTACCTTATTGTCATCATTGTTCTTCACTGTTCCTGATTGAGACTAATTTTCTCAATATCCTCAGTACACAACTCATCCAATCCTTCTCATTAATGCAACATGAGTATGTTGACATCAATGACAACACCGGTTAGACCCATACTTGCAACAGATGTTGTATATAGTCTTGGATGTATAGTTCTAAGTTAAACCTTGTAGGGTTAAAATGACTTGTGGTTACTATTGATAGTCATATTTGACTTGTTCATGTACTTGCATTCATATGTGTAATTAAATGATAGAAAGGATGTGTTGATGTGCATTGAGAAATCTATTTCCATGTATTTGGGATGTTTTTGATCTATGGTTTCATGTGAATGCTTATATGTTAATAAATGAATGAACTAAATGATATAATTACTAGTATTATATTGTACCACACCTTTGATTATGGATGGTGCTTCTTTGATTTGACTGATAGATGGGAGTAAAGGGACATCCTCATGGCGGATTCAACCCCTTACTTGATTAGAAATAAGAGCATGGGATCTTGGTGTTATTTAGAGATTTTTCATGATGTACATTGTATATGGCCACTTGTATTTGTAGTAGTTAGTTCATGGCTTATTGTATTCATTATCATTGATGAGAGTTGTAGTATTTGACCCCATGTATATGTTGGTTATGTAATTATGTTATATTTTCTATGAGTACTAGATATATACTTGGGAGACTTCCATATTATTTGAGATATAATTATTATGCTTCCTTATTATATTTAATGAGTGGGAGCTATATATACTTGGACAGATCTTATTAGATATCACTTGCATGTTTTGCACATTGTTACATAATATTGTATCATGAAAGTTAATGGAAGTTGTTGGAAGTTTATCTTGTAGCCTTTTATTAGCATTGGGTTATTTGTTTTGGTTATTACATAATAAATTTTGAGGTTAAACTTTGGAGGTTGTTACATTGGTATCAGAATAAGGGTTCAAACACTCGAGAACTTGAGATTGCAAGTGAACTGCAAAAAGAATGGTGTTACAATTTAACACTTAAGAATTTATCATGAGTTCTTCTTATAATGAGACTGGGAGAGTGATAAGTGGAATCATTATTATGAACTTTTGGAAGGTATAACCACTTGGAGTTAAAGATGAATGTTTCAAGCTAAAATTAGCTAATGTATTTGGAGAATATGTTTCTTTAGAAAGAACCAATTCAGTATAAATTAGTAAAGATAAGTTCAAATGATAAATGGTTGAGAGTGGTCATAGAAGAGGACCTAACCATTGTTTTGAGTTTTGTGTTAAGTATTTAGTTCTATGGAAAGAAGTGTTGGATCAAATTTGTGTGTCTTGGTGGAGAAAAAGGAAATAGTTGAAATTTGTGCTTATATAAGTGTTTCCCTAAGGAAAGTTTGAGCATAAATTATGTGCTTGGAAGAAGTTTTATAAACTTTGGTGAGAAGAAGGAAGTTGACTAATAAGAGGTTTGTCTTATCTTTCAATGTCAAGGAGGGACATTAGAGTTCAAGGATGAATTGTTGATTCTTTGCGAACTTAAATTTTTTTTTTCTTAGTTGGCACTTGTGTGTGAAATTTAATGAATGATTAGATTGACTAAATATAAGTTTAAAAAAATTGGTCCTTGCTTGACTTATGTCTTATTGTGTGTTATTAATTGTGTGAAGCATGGATGGGACTCCATGTGATTATGTTTGAGAACTACCCCATGAGATGTATGTTTGTCTTATTAGATAATGATTTTTAATGACTTTCTTGTATCTTTTTGTGTATAGATTTTGGTTGTGTCTTGATGACTTATGTGCAGTGCTATGTTAGTGCAAGTGCATTTGGATCATAAAATCTTGTGTGATTTTATGTTATGAATGCTTTTTATAATATATTTTTTCCTCGTGTCTATTATGGATCTAATTTGTTATGGTTAGTAGTTAAGGATTTGTGATCTTTATACAAGAATTTTTTATGTAATGCTATACTTTGTTTGAGTTTCTTGTGTAATGTAATTTTGTTGATGTTATGAATCCTTGAGGTAATTTATCATGTGTGTAGCAAATCTTTTATTATTGAGATTACTTGTGTTAATGTGATTCCTTTTCGGAATGTGACATCCTTGTGGATAGTTGGTTGAGGATTTAGGATCCTTGTATGTTGGTTTTCTTAGTTGAGTTTTTATACTCTTGATAGACAAGTATGGGTGTTCCCACAATAGTGGGTTACACTTTTTGGCCAAATTTGACAAATTGAAATGAACATTTTGAAAATAATCTTCACTTCCAGACACCTATAGTTGCTAAACCGTGAGGAATTTGAAGATGATGTAAACTAGTGATTTGTCACATTTTGTCTGTAGATTCTATGTATATTTTTTTAATTTTTTTTGGAATCAAATTGCATTTCTTTTTCCATCTCCTTCAATAACTAGTTTTTAATAGTAAACACCATTTTTAAATAGTGATGTGTACTGTGTAAAACATAACTTTTTTTTTCTATGAAGGATAAAATTCTAATTTTTTCGAATTTAGATTTTTAACTACAATATCTAGAGGATGCATTTGGTTTCATAATTTTTTATTGAATATTTTTCTTTTAATTAACTTTTGAAGTGAAACCAATTACAATTTAGACATAGGTGTACTGTGTAAAGCATAATGTTTTTGTATGTATTAGAATTCAATTTTTTTTTGTTTGATCAAGGACATGACTACTAAGAGGATAGATATTTTTCATAATTTTTTTGGTAATATACTATTTTTCCACATGTGCAAAATAGAGAGCTTGATTTTCGGTGAAAAAATTATGTTTAATTAAACTAAAAAAAACAATTATAATAAAGCCACAATATTTTAATTTATACTCGATAGAAAGATCATTTCGAGGACTATAATCCTCCAGATGGGTTTGTCAAGTTGCTTCCATTTTGATCCTCAACCTGAGCTTTGAAACCCAAAAATCTATATAAAATTGCATGTGGAGAGGGGCAAGGGTAAAATAAGGAGGTACGAACAAATGGGGGTTCGAACGAACCCCCCATGACCTATTCGAATGAATGGGGATTCATTCAAACCCTATTAAAAAAATGTTAAAAAATCAATTCAATTGGTTCAAACCCTATCACTTAAAAATCAATCCACGGGGTTCGATCAAACCTTGTTTGATCGAACCCCCCAATGAATTGAGCTGACGTTGGGTTCATTTGAATGGGGAGGTTTGAAAAAACCCATTTTTGGGTTTGGTCGAACACCCCCCATTCGATCAAACCTATTCAATTTTTTTTAGGCCAGGCAATTTTCCTTCCTCAATGCAATTGTAACCCAATTATCTGGGTTCACCCATATGTATGTGTTTTTAAATACTTTAATTACTAGAAGGTTTATTTCCTTTGGTGAAGTCATATTTATTGTTATGACAAAATTTGGTGGCTCATGATGTTCTTATTGTTGCCTATTATACTCATTATTGTGATTTGATATCATTTATTGTTGAATATTAATTTTTATTTTAGCCCTAAAATTGTCTTTTGAACATTGGAGTTTATTTACCTCATTTTTAAAGTTTTGTGAGGACATGTTTATTGTTCCAATGATTTGATTGGTGATTTGTGCACTTTATTTTTTGGCTAATCAATAGATCATTGTTATTATTGTTGAAATTATAAGTTTCATAATTTTTTGAGGAAAATAAATTTGATTTTAACTTGTTAAATCCTTGATTATTTGTCAACTCATTTGAAATTGATTGGTGAATCATTATAAGAGTAGTTGACATTTTGGGTCTAGAACTTAATCTTGATCATTTATGTTTGAAAAATTGTTCAAAAAGTCTTGATGGACTAAGAGTTGAAATGTTTGAGATCTCTTTTATTTTAGTTTAAAGGTTGAGCTTTATAAGTTTTTATCAAGAAAGGCATGGTCTTTTATTCATAGCCTTGAGTTATGTATTGCTAGTGAGGTTTTGATGAAATATTATTGAAATTTGATGGAGCTTTTTGAAAGTATTTATTGTTTTTTTCTTGATATAAATTCCTTGTATGGGAGTGTTTTTAGAGAGTTTGTGTTCTAAATTTTTCCTGGTAGCGTAGAATTGATGATTTGTCACTACTTGTTTTAGAATCAACGATAGTATTGTAGACACTCAAAAATGTCCACTTATCGCAACGTTACATCACTTAGGCATCTTGTAGCATTTTTGCCCTAGATATCCATATCATCACCTAATCTACCATTTTCCTCTAATAAATTAAATAAATATAACATTTATGTAATTTATCCCATCCCCTAGCATTATTATATAAATAAATTTTATTTATTTATTTAATTTTCTCTTTCCTCTTAAATTAAATAAAATAAATATCTTTTTTTATTTTAATTTATCATATTTATCCTCGCATGCATCATAAATTAAATTATTTAATTATGATTTTGCCCACCTTCCATTTCTATCTTAGCTAATCACTCAACTCATCTCTTCCACCTTCCATTTCCAACTTGACTCATCACTCAACTCATCTCTTACACCTTTCCAATTCCATCTCCCAAATCACTCACCTACCTTCCACTTTTCTCTCCCAAGTTGCATAGCAACTTTCCAATTCAATTATCACTCACCAAATTGCAAGGTTTATCCCTCCCTTCTCTCATCTTGTCTATAAATTGATCCATTTTCATGACATTCCCATGGATGAATCTTCTAAGCGCCATCACTTTGCTAAATTTCCTCCTCATCCATCACCTACCTATTTTCTTCTATCAATCTCAATCCTATCAAATCTTTATCATTGTTAAGCTACAGAACATGAGCAATCTAACAAGGAATCGTTCAACCCATGTGATATCATTTTGGTTTCCATGTATTTATTTCATCTTTGGGTTTGATTTCTTGAGATTGGGTTGAATCTTGATCTTGCTCTTTTTTTGTTTGATTTGGTTAAATTCTACCCAACACAAAATGGCACGCCCGATGGGACTAAATCATTAGTATTTTTTGTAGATTTTTGTTCTAAAAATTTGTGCTTTCTAACCCTGGTTTGCGAGTTTTGCATGGAATCTGCTGCAGGTGATCTTTTGGGCTGAATCTAACATTGTCATTATGTCCAGAAGCCCATTTCCATGAAATCTAACTATAAATTTACATATCTTTTGTCACAGAATTTTTTTGTAAAAATTTAATTTTTCTAATCTGGTAGTCGTACGGTACAGATCCGTACAGCAAGGATCTGTCGTAGGGTCTCTGTGAGGTGTTTGGGTCTTTGGTGTAATAAATTGGTTCATGTTGTAAATGCTATCATAGCTTTTGCTTGTTGTTTGTAGCTTCAAACCCTTATTCGACCCTTGCTCCTTACCTCTTGTCGCAATCCTTTATGATGGCCGATGTCCTTAAAAGCTTTATCAGTGCCTCTGTTTAAAACCACCACCTCCTATCGACTCACATCCTTGTCCGATCACCACTTTTGTCCCTTCAACCTCCCTTCATTCGCTTGGACCCCAGCAGTTTGCAAGCCCTTATAGCTCTCGGTCACCACTCTTGACTCCATATTCCTCAGTCGACTCTCCATATTCCTCAGTCAACTCTTCATATTCCTCAGTCGACTCTCCATACTCTTTAGTCAACTCTCGACCACTCTACAGTCTTAATATCCATGGTTACCAAGTTGAGGAGGCTAATGCTGTCTTTTAGTTTGTTTGGGGTTCTATGCCAAAACTGTAACCGCTTGCTAGTCCCCATCGACTTGCATCCTAATGCTTGTCCCATGTTCGTTGCTATTCGTAAGAGGCTCTATCACTTCCTGCAATAGGTTTGTCATTGTCTAAAGCCATAGCAACTAACCTTGCATAAGTGCTTGTCGACACTTCTCATATGTTGGTCGACCAGCATTATGTTTAGGGTTTTAAACACCTAACTGTGGATCATAATCAACGCTATCTTTAATTTCTGTTACCATCTCAATTCTCTCAAACCATAGATCATCCTTGCTTAAACCTTGACCATTATCACATTCAACTATCTATCATCTGTGTGGTCACCTTAGGGTTTAAGGTATGGCATAGTCATTTTATTTGCAATAGTCGATTATCATAAGCTTTCAACAGTTTAAACATCTTTCATCTAGGGCAAGTCTTTAAATCCTTAAGATGGTCTTTACGTCTTTAGAGTCACTTTTAGGTTTCATTTTAGCATTCGAGCATGTGGAGATTTAGACTTCGACTTTAGGGTTTAATTTTATCATTAAGGGTTTTTTATCATAGTTAGCACAATCATCTAAGGCTTAAGGTTATTGGAACTTTTAAATTTTAACTGTTCATCAAAGGGGGGTGGTTGTTTAATTTAAACTAGCAAACATAAAACTTCTTTCACACAACAGCATGTGATCAAAAATCTTTTCACAACATCAAAAAGTCAAAAAAGTCAACAACAAGGTCAAATTAGTCAACCTGTCACCTCTAACTAGCCATAAGGGGGTATTTTTTTCTTTTTTCCATAATAGGAGCATATGACGTCCAAATCCGGCAAATGAATACTCGTTCGAAAGGTAATTTTGTGAAATTACAATGGAGCAGGTTTGATCAAGTAATTTTATTATTTTATCAACTCTTTTTATAGTCAAAGTTTAGCTATCTTTCGAAGCTTAAATCTATCATTTTTTCCTTGGAAACTAATGATTTATTTGTGCAACTTGTCAAAGCACGCTTGTCAAACAATGGAGAAAACAAATTACTGATCTATCTTCTATAGGTTCAAGCAGCCAAAGAAATTATTTATCACTAGAATAGGCACATTTGGTTTTGGCCATTAAAATTAATTTTTGTCTTCATCGTGCCTATTTTTCATTTTCTTCATTTTCTTGTCTAGTCTAATTGTTACCTAATTTGGCAATGAAAGTATCCTCTCCCCCTGCCTAACCAACAGATCTAGGGTGCATGAGAAATCATTGTCAACTCTAGAGGGCCTACCTTCCCACTATGAGAAGGGGTATGACCCAAGAGGAAAAGGGCTAAAGCCAAGCCATTCCAAGCTGCTATATAAATAACGCGTTTATGCCGAAAGTCACAAACGATGGGTGTTGTTCCGCTATACTGATGAATGTTTCCCCCAAAACCCTATAGAGCCTAACCTCTGTAAGCTGGGAAGCCTTCTTAATGAAGCAAATCACCACATGTATAGCCACCTGAACGAAAACCCTAACTAGAAACTATGTTCTAGTAGCCAAAAACCCCTATCTGTTGGTACAGGAGGAAACTCTAATAGTCGTCCCATATTTTTGTGGCTTATGGTAGAGATAGCAAGGTACCTCAAGATCTGCACGTCTTAAGGACCTAGAACTTGGTGTGCCTGAGAAGTGAGTGCATTGTAAGGGGGAGCACATGCCCAAGTTCCTGGAGCTATACACCATAAGTAGGCGTGGCTAGGTAGAACCAAGTGGGAACCCAACAGATACTATCCTTGCCTAGCCTAGGGTGTACACATTATTTGGTGTGGATGCATGTGTATGTGAGATCTTGTGTTTGATATCGCTATATCATCCTCAACCTACTTTTCATAGCACATTTCCTAATCCTTTCCACTTCATCCAATCCTTCCAAACCAAATCATCCTAGTCATCCAATCAACCACATCCCAATCAATCCAAGTCATCCAACCTCATCATTACGCATCACCCTCTTTCCACCATGCCAACCTTAGAGGACATAGCACAAGAGATCATTCACCTCCTTCACCATGCACCAAAACCTCTAAGCCAACAAATGATTTAGAGGGTCCATCTCATAATTCAACAACTTCAACTTCAAGCAGGCCAATCACCTCACATGCAACATCTCATAGCGTAGACCCAACACCTCATAGCTATTTGCCAATCACAAACCCCACAAGTATATCATCATCCCTTATCCATTCAACACCAATCAATTCCACCTCATTCCTATGTGGCATCCCCTTCCATTTCACACCAATCTAACATGTCCACATATCATAACAATTCCACATCACCTTGTCTTATTCCTTATCAATCTAATCCAGTTGCATTTCAAATCACTTCCACATCACCTTATCTCACATATTCCCATAATAATGCCACATCATCGTACCCTACTTCTTCCAATACCAACTACCAAGCCTATCAATGGTCTCCACAACAAGAATATCAAGCACCATTGATAGATCTAAGTCCACCTTTGTAACAAGACCTAATTTCCTTGAATACTCATGATACCTTTGACAAGGGAGAAATCAATCTAGAGTATGTATCCTATGAGTCTCCTTCAGTATCCAATCACATGCCAACACATGAGTCAACTAGTCCTCTCCCAACACCTTCATGTCAACCTTCTAATCCATTAAGCCCTCCACTAAAGGATCCCTTAAAGATGACCCTACAACAATTGGTCCAAGAAAATTTGATTGAGCTGCCACCGATAAAATCCTTTAAAGAAATCTGCTTTAAAGCCCATTGGTATAAAGATAATGAATATTATGCATACCATAGGTGTAAGGGCCATCTCATATCCACTTGTACATACTTTAAAAGAATGATCAAGAACCTAGAAGATTGTGGTAAGATTGGGTTAGATAAAACCAATCCATCTAATCCCATTATCCTTCCATCTAGCCCAAGTCCTAGCCCATCTAATCCCACTATCCATCTCACAAGCCCTAATCCAATTAGTCTTCCACTTAATCCCAATCATGGGCCTTCATCTCCCATCAACCCTCCACCTACAAAGGATGTGATTCAAGGACTACTAGCAAGGAATAAACAATCCCCATGTCAGGCACCCATCGCTTGGCCTGCTAAAGAACCTATGAATGCCATGTCCACTTCTTCAACCTCGTTATGTGGTCCATAACCCCTTGAGCATATTGAAAAGCCTTCTTCCATGAGTCCACATCAAGACTTATCATACCCTTATGTTGTTGACCAAAAGCCTATCTAAGAGTCATCCCCTTCCATTCAAGCAACCCGAGAGCTATGTCAAGAAAACAATCCTAAGCATGTGGAAACATCAACCCCTTGTCTAATTCAAGATCAAATCCTTTCCATGCAACCTATCCATAACATTTACCTTTTCTATGATCAAGATGATACATATGAAGAAGCTACGCATGAGCACCTTGATCATACACATAATCCTATACCCATCCATGAGAAAGACATCCAAATTGCTCATATCCATCCTCCATCTAGCCCTAATGCACAAGATTCCACTTGTCCTGATGAGACATGTGCCTCCCACATAAGCATAGAAGATCAAACAGATATCTTGAATCATAATGAGCAAAAGTAAGATACTAATGATCTTTCCGCATCCACCATCAATCATGTTCCAAATCCACCATCATGTCCTATTGGTCTTACCACCTTCATCCATGAGTGTTCCTCCTTAAAACACCAATAACATTTATCTACTTCACCTTCTCTATCCAATAAGGAACTTGTGTCTAGTGTTCCACCTACACATAGTCCCATTGTCGATCACATGCTTCAAAACATGAGCTACCAAGGTAAAGGCTTAGGCCTTCATGAACAAGGAATTTTGGAGCCGATCCATGTCAAAGTCCCTCCTCCACACTCATTTGGACTTGGATACATACCTCAAGGTCAACAATCTAATGATGTTGGTACCACCTTTGTTCATCCTAAGTCCACCACTTTCCACCATAAATTCTGTCACATACCCAAAACATATGTTGCCATTCCGCCTCCATCATCTTACAAATCGCAAAAGCATGTGATTGTACACCTTCTACCATCCACTTTGCCTTCGTTACTTCCAACTCCTAACATCCCACCATCAAGTTTACCTCCACTACTTCCAACACCTCATCCATCTATCCATAAATCTTCTAAAAATCCCAATCATGGCCAACAAATGCACATATTGTCTAAACATGGAGCTTCCACCAACCCCACTTCCATCATACCCATGGGATTTCAAAGTAAAAATTTGAATGCCTACACTCATAAAGCTAAAAATCCTACAAATCCTAATGCATTAGGGTACAAAAGCCAAGAATCAAAGAAACATTTATCTCAAAAGTTGCATACACCCACACACCTCAAAGAAAAAATGAAAAAGGTGTGGGTCCCCAAGCAACAAGCAATTACCTCAAAATCTGCACAAAAGCTACATATATCTGAACCCATACCTCCACAAGCAAAGTCTAAAACTAAAATGGCATGGGTCCCTAAGCAAAAAGCCATCAAGCCTAATGAGGCATCCACCTCTTAAGAATCTCCTTCCATCCATTCCATCCAAAAGTAGCAAAATCCTCCATCCCACATGAAAAGCAAAAGTCATAAAAATTCCAAGTCCATGTGGGTCCCTAAATGCTTACGTCAAACATCTTCTAAGCAAACAACACCTTTGCTTCCTACACCACCATCTACCCAAAAGCTTCAAAGTTTATCACGGTGTGTGCAACCATTGGTCATGGTTCCCTTCCATACCACACTTCCACATACCTCCATCTTCCCATCCTTCATCCATTATCCTACATATCTTCCTCCTCAGTTACCTATGGTCCATGGTTTTGCATAAGCCTCTCTTCCATCATAATCCTCTATCCTCATCCATAAGTCCTTCATAATCCACTATCACACCTTCTATAATCTGCCATCTACCTAATCCATCTCTCACACAATCACCCTACCAACATCTATTAGCACACTTGACATGTCCATGCGATGACACTCTTCTAGCAGGAATCACCTTTCATGAAACTAGACACTTGAGTCCCTCTCATCCACATCCATCTTCTCCCATCTAAATATTCAAAAAAAAGTCAAAAAAAAATCAAAAAAAGTAAAGAGAAATCCCTTTGTCCAACTGTGAAAACCTGGCAAATAGGCACCCTAGATACGTATCATGATGAAAACCTAGCAAACATGCTTCATGCATAAGTTGATCTTCTATGGCACTTACACTTGGGGGCACCTTGTCTCATCCTACCTATCATTTCCCATCCTATCATTTCCTACCATCCTTATCCATTACATTTATACACCTACCTTACTAAGTCTGTCCATCCTTCCTCTTCTTGATCTTGATAAAGATTGGGGGCAAGATGTTGAAACATGCTTGAAAAAAAATCTTGATGTACCTTAACCCTTCCAATCCATCCTATCATCCTATCATAATCCCATCATCATGAGCCCAATCCTATCACTATCCTATCATCTTGAGCCTTGTCATGAAAAATCCTAAGCATATTATATAGAATGGGGCATGTTATTTCCTATGTGACATAGTCTTTGAGATCACATCCTAGCTCTCTTATGCATACATCTGATGTCGCCTATCCTCTTATCCAATCATTGTTTATGAGTCTTCCTTTCCATCCCTTACTGCCCATCCTTTTATCCATTCATCCTAATCCATCCTATATCCTTTCTTGCATCTGGACTTGGTTTCCTCCCTCATCACTGGTATCTAGCACAAAGGCTACCAAAATTGTAAATCCATTGACATTCAAAACATTCAAAAATCTAAAAAAACCATAAACTATCCTAAAAAAATCCAAAAAAATCATAAACTATCTTGAAAAAATTCCAAAAATAAAAATTACAAAAAGCCCTGAAAAAATCCAAAAAAATCATAAAATGTCTTGAAAAAAAACTTAAATATTCCTAAAATACAAAAAAAAATCATAAAATCCAACAAAAATCCAAACAATCAATCAATCATGCCAAATCAATTCACTAAATCAATTCTTCCAATCATTCAATCTAAAATCAATCATCAAACTCTGATCAAATCAAATCACTTCCTTGAATCATCAATCCATCGCATCAAATCTAATCAAATCATCAAATCAAATCAAGCCAAACTTCCAATCAAATCAATTATCATTAATCAATCAATCAAATCAGCAATCAAATCATCAATCAAATCATTAATCCAATCATTAGTCCAATCATCAAATTCAATCATCAAAATCAAATCATCAAATCAAGCCAATCTCTCAAACAATCAAAATCACATCAACATCATATATCAATCAATCAATCAATCAATGAAAATCAAATCCATCTTCATCATCACCATCAATAAAACATAAATTAGAACTACATTGCATCTCTAACGTTACGTGCCTTGATCCTGTGGATACAAGTATGTAGGCAGTCTAGAGTATGAAGGAAGTGCCCAGATTCAAGCACCAGATAATATTCCTCTTTCTTCTCTTATCATCTTCTTCTATCCTCTATCTTCATCAATTCATCAATCTTTCAAAACAATTCTTCCAATAAATCTCATCATCAATCATCCAAGCAATAAATCCAAATGCAAGTCATCCTTAATCCATATCAATCAAGTTAATCAATCTTGCCAAATCATCCAATCGCAATCCTTGGTCTTGATCATAATCTTGTTGTAAACCCAATCAATCATCAATCATCCTTGTGTTGATCTAGGGATATATCGTTCCCTGCCATGACAACACCATCTATCATCATCATCTATCATCAACAATTAATTATTGGTTTATAGCTTGACAGGGGCAATACCTTGTTTGTTTTTGTATCATTTGTGCATGCTTGCTTGTGCATGTGTTATCATTTTTGTATTTGCATCTGTATTTTCCTAGCTAAATTTCATATCTTGTACCTAGACAAGGTTGTATTACACTGGGGCATGAGACATATCATCACCTTGGTCCTTATACCCTGGTGCATAATGTCTTGTGCTATATCAAACATATGGTTGCTCACTTTCATTGCAGCATAATGCATCATCCTTTATCTATTTCTTCCATTTCCTTATCTTCCTTCCTTGACCAATCCATTTCCTTTCGAGAGCCTACCCGTGTTTGTCTAACCCACCTGTCCTTTTGAGGGGGCATCATCATCCGATCATCATATCTTTGCATCATCCTCATCCTATCATTCCATTTTCATCATGTCTTTCTATCATCATATTTTTCTTCTATCTGTACCTTGGCTTCTTTGAAATGATGTTACTTGACAGAAATCTCATTATCTCGAACATCATCTCAAAGAGGGGCAAATGTAGACACTAAAAAATGTCCACTTGTCACAACGTTACATCACTTAGGCATCGTGTAGCATTTTTGCCCTAGATATCCATATCATCACCTAATCTACCATTTTCCTCTAATAAATTAAATAAATATAACATTTATTTAATTTATCCCATCCCCTAGCATTATTAAATAAATAAATTTTATTTATTTATTTAATTTTCCCTTTCCTCTTAAATTAAATAAAATAGATCTTTTTATTTTATTTTAATTTATCATATTTATCCTCGCATGCATCATAAATTAAATAATTTAATTATTTAATTATGATTTTGCCCACCTTCCATTTCTGTCTTAACTAATCACTCAACTCATCTCCTCCACCTTCCATTTCTAGCTTGATTTGTCACTCAACTCATCTCTTATACCTTTCCAATTCCATCTCCCAAATCACTCACCTACCTTCCACTTTTCTCTCCCAAGTTGCATAGCAATTTTCCAATTCAATTGTCACTCACCAAATTGGAAGGTTTATCCCTCCCTTCTCTTATCTTGTCTATAAATTGATTCATTTTCATGTCATTCACATGGATGAATCTTCTAAGCGTCGTCACTCTGCTGAATTTCCTCCTCATCCATCACCTACCTATTTTCTTCTATCTATCTCAATCCTATCAAATCTCTATCATTGTTAAGCTATAGAACATGAGCAATCAAACAAGGAATCATTCAACCCATGTGCTATCATTTTGGTTTGCATGTCTTTATTTCATCTTTGGGTTTGATTTCTTGAGATTGGGTTGAATCTTGATCTTGCTCTTTGTTTGTTTGATCTAATTAAATTCTACCCAACACAGGTATATTCATTAGATTACTAAAATTTCTTTAGCCAAGTGCTTTGTATTGGTCAAATGTATTTCTAAGTGTAAATAATGTTAGGATCGACATTAGTCTTAAGGGGGAGGATGTAACATCCCTCATTTCTAGTTTCTTTGTGAATATATGATATTCAAATTCTACAGTAAAATAGGATGAGCTTTATTGACTTATGTTAAGCGTAAAGTGTTGATTTAATGCATTTTAATCATAATATGTGATTCATTTGCTATGGCTAATTGTTTAAAGGTGATTATATGATTATATTATTTATTAACAATGTTACTAAGGTATGTGTGGCAAGACTATGATGCGTGATGGGTATAGGTATCGAGGAAGGTGAACTAGGTCCTAGCATTGAAGTGTCCTGAAGTAATCCAATTCTGTGGGCAATTAAATTAAGATAAATAATTGATTGAAAATAAATCAATTAGTGACTTAGTTAATTTATTTGAGTGCATAGTGTTAGTGTAACTAAGGTCATATTGTATCTAGTTAGGATAACACCTTTACTAGGATTGACTTATTCACACTTAAGTTTACTTAGCTATTTTAGACTTTGTCTCACCTCATGTGGTGAAGACATGTGTCCTCATCATTTGAGAACACATCTTGCATGTTTGATTGCCACTTGCATGAGAACTTGTCACTTAGCTCACAAGTGTCGCATCTTTGGAGGGGTAGTCAGTTGTTGACTCCTACCATCCTACCTTCTCTCTCCTACCTATTTATACGAGGCATCTATGTACATTTTTCACAATTTCTTGAATATATTGTTTTGGATTTTATGTGCAATATTTTCTTTTGTGGAAGTTGTCAGTATTTGCTTTCTAATCATGGCTACTCCAACATGGTATCAAAGCCATGCAAGTAAAACTCTTCCCATTTTGAGTGATTTCCGCACCAAGCTACATCAAGAGTTCATCATGGAGCCAAACAAACCTCGCCATTGAGTCCAAAAGGCTCAAGATAGTAAAGGTGGCCCTTCAAATGATGAACTTCAGTAAAGTTTACTCACTTAGGGTTTGTACAGCCGTACGACCTCCAAATCCATACTTGTATGGAATTTTTGTAAAAAAATAATTTTTTTGTAGAGGCACTTTGGCCTCTATAAATTTATCAATTTTGGATAGATTTCCTTTTTTTTATGCAAAAGTTTTTATCACATCAAGGCCATTCAGCCCAATCAACATCCACTCGACCTGATTTAGGGCTTCCCACAAACTTTTCCAAGCCTTCTTTGGTTGTCCAATTCCCTATTTGGCTCAAATTTAGCCCTTGACTAGCAAGTTTGGATTCTTGAGTGCACATTTGACCTTCAATTTAGCCATGAAAGAGTTCGCCATTCTCATTTTCAAGTTCATCACCCAAGAGAGAAGATCTAGATGTTTTTTGTATCAATTTTGGAGGTTCGAGGGTTTCTGGTTCGTGGTTTCAAGACTTTGAATGGTCATCTTTTTTGTGTGGCTCCATTTCTCGGCCACCATTAGAGATTCCTCATGCAGCTTCCGTCCACATTTTGCATAGGCCATTCATCCCCCTCAGCCACGACTTGGCCTCACTCAAGCCCGCATGTGTTTCAAGCCCGTGGCCTCTTCTCCAGCTCACTCAACCACACTTATGGCTCCACTATGCCCCTTTTGGCCTCTTTCTTCCCTCAAGCCACTGGTCGTCTCTTACATTTTGGAATGCCCCAACTCCTACTACCAAATGGACCCCTTAATGGACTTACATGATTCCCTATAGCCCTTGCTCTAAATCTAGCTTGACCTTGTCACTCATGACCAATTTCTCACCCCTGTAAACCTACACACAATAACAATCACACAATAACAATCAGCCCTCTCTGCCAAGGACTCAAGTGGCATTTGCAAGGTCAATGTATTATTTTTGGACTCTGCCATTGACATAGTCAAATTTGGGGCTCCGCTAGGGTGCCACCAGGCAGCCATTGGGCCACAACTGGCCCTTCAATAGGCCTATGAGGCCATTTTTTTCAAATTACTCTATCTTGCAAACCATTTATTATTTTTCAGAAACTTGTAATAACCAGAAAAGGTATTTCCATGTACTTCACTGTGGTGAAGTCAAACTAATTTTTTTCCCTTTTTGATTGATTTTTTAACCTTCGAAGCCAATTGTAAATGCAATTTTAGATAGGGCATAAGTTTTTCCTACAATATAAAAAATTAGTGATTTTTTTAAAGTGCTCAGAATTTCACAAGGAATTCAAATGTGTAAACAAATCTAAGATTTGGATTGCGCATTTTGTTAAAATCACTGTAAATTATAAATGGTCGATTTGGCATTCGATCTTCAACAAGTTGTAATTTTCTTGCATATCTTTCTGGGGGACTTCTAAAATAGTCAATCATTTTGAGGGGGCAATCTTGCATTTCTACATTGCTATTTGCTCATAATTAGATCATGTCTAAAAACTACAAAATCAAATGAACATATTGTGGGAGTAATCAACATGGAGATGAAATGTGTCCTCATTTCTCACATGTTGCCTTTAAACCCTTTTGTAAGATTGGCAAACCATTTTTTGATGTTACATTCAGATTGACTTATAGTCATTCATTGAATTAGGACATTGTTATTTTTGTTTCAAATCCACCACATTAGTATGCAAATCTACTCAACATAAATCATGTCTTTTTGTAGAGTCCTGCATTACAGATTTGGAATTTACACTATTAAGGATATTCAATTCCTCTTTGATAACAACTTCGATGGATTTGCATCACCTTATTATTCTTCAGAAATTGTTCTTCATCCTCCTCTTCTTTAGTCACTGTTTGACAATGGATTGGAGACCTTTGAGCAATTTTTAGAAGATTCCTTTATGTCCTTAAATCATGTGCAACATTCAACAACATTCATCCTTCTTCCTACATGTTCCTATTTGGAATGGGAAGATCACTTGCACATTTATGTAGTTGTTTTTTAGTCCCAAGGGAAGAAATGTGGTTCAATGTTTGTGGGTCATCTTTATCATCCAGTGTTGAGCTTATACATACACTACACAAGGTATTTTGAGGGGAGGCTACATGGTTTCTCTTCTCTTATCAGTATTGGGAGGATCTATCTCTTCACATGGATTTTATTCCTTCACATTTTATGGGGGGCACATAGACCTTCTCATCTTTTCTCTCCTATGTGGGGGACATTTCATGTACTTATGTGATAGAAGTAGCCCTTGGGAGGTCATCATGAGTCCTTCTATCTTCTTCTTCTTCACGTGTACATTTTTTCATGTATCATTTCTCTTTTGAAGAGGAGTTTTGTTTCCCATTGGGTTTTATCTTTTTCTCTGGTTATGAGAAATCAATTTGTACATGGGTACCTAACATGGCCTAGTAGCCGAGACCCATCATCTTTGTATTGTGTCTCCCTAAGTTGCACTTAAGGAGGGTGTTAGTATAGATAAGGTCATATTGTATCTAGTTAGGATAACACCTTTACTAGGATTAACCTATTCACACTTAGTTTAAGTTTACTTATCTGTTTTAGACTTTGCCTCACTTTATGTGGTGAAGATATGTGTCCTCATCATTTGAGAACACCTCTTGCATGTTTGATTGCCACTTGCATGAGAACTTGTCACTTAGGTCACAAGTGTCGCATCTTTGGAGGGGTAGTTAGTTGTCAACTCCTACCTTCCTACCTTCTCTCTCATGCCTATTTATACAAGGCATCTATGTACATTTTGCACAATCTCTTGAATATATCATTTTGGCTTTTATGTGCAATATTATCTTTTATGGAATTTGTTGGTATTTGCCTGTTGATCTTGGTTGCTCCTGTTATGTCATAAAATGTCCCCCTAAGACTTTTACCTCCTAAGTTTAGCTCTCAGGTCGTTTAGATTTAATCATGCATCTTAAAAATGAATCTCGGAGCAAAATCCCCTAAAACCCATGTCAAATGGGACCTAGGGGTGTATCCTAAACCTTAATCAAGTCCCAAAATAGGACCCTAGACATGGGTACCTGCGCCCTAGTCCAGACCTATTTTGTCGAGACCCAAATTTTAAATGTCGGCAAAGTGACCATTAAAAGGTTTCCCTTTGTTGGCCTATTCAATTTGAATTACAAATGTTTAGTGGGAATGCATATATAAACATGTTTAGGACTTCATTTTACAACTAGATGGTTAATGCGAACTTGTGATCTTATGTTATAGATATTCAAGGCTTTTATTGTGTTGCAGAGTAGTATTGTGTTGTGTTTGTACTTGTTTGTTGAAGATTTGTCTTAATCAATCCATCTCATGGTGTGAAAGATCTTCATCTCCTCGTGAGAGCTTCACCTCTGAGGTGATATCTACTTTGTGTTTCAATCAATTTATCATATCACTTGCTTTTTCCTCTATCCACCAAGGACACACACGCTCTCTAACAATGGTGTTGGAAGGCTTGAATTCCATTCCGGGGTTTTACTGAGGAAAGCTCCTAAACACCACAACCCCCAACCCCTCTCTTGTGATTACAGGTTACATGTGTTGAATCTTGTAGAGAGGAGTTACAGGAGGCCAATGTAGAGCATAAAGATTCTAGATCTGAAGAAAATGATAGAAAATATCCCTAATTGGACAAGGGTGCCTGTTCTTTTGTCCTCCAGTTTAGCATTGTTGGAAATCTCTGAGCAGGTTACAGTCTGAAGCACATTTTGACCCAAAGCCCTTAGAAAAAGTACCATGTTGGACACTGGTGCCTGCTCTTTCATCCCCAAAGTTTTCACTTTTTAAAATTCAAATCCTAGTATGTTTGTAATCTACATTTAGTGCCTTCCTCTGCGAGCATTTGTCAGGATTCATCCATTTGCTTACGATTTTGCATAATTAGGGTTCTAGGCCTAATCAGATCAGGGTTTAACAAATTAATCAACAAATTCTAAATTTTCTTATCATTCCAAATGACATCAAACCTGTAGCTGAGTCCTCTTGCAAAAGTTTTGATTCAACTCAGTTTAATGTCCTTGAATGTATGTAGTGAAAGGAGGATCTAATTAAACTATCAACCTCATTCAACATCCCTCTTTTTCTACATTACAGCTCCAACATATAGAAGTAACTCTATTTATTTATTTGATAATTAATTCTCAAGGTCAATTGGAAAATAAAATAAATAGATAAAACAATAATATTATTTTAATTATTTATTTGATGCTTATATTTGATTTTAAATTAATTATATCTAGTTAGATAATTATGATTGTAATATTTTTAGAAATAGAAATAATGTGATTTTGCATTTGAATTATTTAATTATTATAATTGAAATAGATTTTTATGTTCAATTTTTTATTTTAGAATTTATAAATAAATAATTATATTTTATTTCAATTTAGAAAAAAAAAGAATAAAATATGTTTATCTCTAGTTTTCATTTAGAAAACTAATATTTAATGAGTAAATTTATCTTAAGAATTTAGAAAATAAATTATTTTATTTATTTTATTGTGAATTAGAAAATATAATTTCCTAATATTAGTTTTAAGTGAATTTTTTTATAATAAATCTTGGTTTAAGACCAGGAACCATGAAAATTGGAGACCCCCAGAAACCAAGCAACAACCCAAACAGTGTCATGCAAGTCGATGAGGTATTAGACCAAGTAATATAAACACTACTATATATATTATATCTAACTATCTTCCCACAAAATGGTCGAAGCCACATAAAACAACCACCCCAAAACCCATATTGTATATAAGCATCTAAATAAAGTCTGAGAAACAAGGAAGGGCCTAGGCAAATTACACAAGCCTTACTTTTCCCTTATTCACACACTTACAATTGTCACAAAAGACATTTTGAAGTAGGTGCTTTATCTCCATGCCTTCCTCTGTGTCCTCATCCTCATCATAGCACTCCAAAAACAAAGGTATAGTATCCTCCAACAGAGAAACTTGCAACTTCTTAGCTATCTCCTTCACTTCTAGCTAAACAAAAATTTGTTGCTACTTAATTCCATATAAATATTCTAGGAAGTAATCAAAGTGAACCTTCACCTAATGCACCACATCACCAATATCATCATGAAGCAAGTAAGAACTAGTCGTTGTTGAGAGCATTGATGCATAATAGAGGGATTGAGCAATGTCAAAGGTGTTCCACCTTCCCCTCGCATATCCTAGGTCCAATAGAATCTTAGCCATTTTTGAGCAGATGCACACCTATCCATTCCTTTTACTAGCTTCCATATAATAACCATCCATTACCTAAGAGCAAGGTCCATGATTTCTTTGTCTGCAAAATCCATAAAATCCATCATAGCCTCCTCACCTAACACATGACGCTTCCTCTATTTGTGTTTTTTATCCTCCACTTTCTCCTTCTCATGATCGCCACCTATCATCCTTCCCCAAATGTCGAGCACCTGCCATAGATACCATGAAAAATAACCACACAACAACTTCCAAGACTCGAAATGAATGAACTTGCTCACCCATCGTCAATATCAAATACAATGTAACCAAGTACTATCAACCTCTCCAAATAATTACTTCTCACAGGTTACCACTTCATTATGTTTGTATTGGTTGCTGTCATTCCAACCCATTAATGGGTGAAGAATTCTTTTATTTGGATAGAATTAGAAAAGCTAATATTTAATATTATTGTTTTTCAAAAAGAATGTGCATGAATATGAATAAATATATTTTAATACTATTTTATTTTTATATAGAATATAATATTATATTTTACTTTTTATGTTTTGGAAAGAAAATGAAGAGTTATTAAAAGAAGAGAATTAGCTTTATTTTCTTTCTTTTTGGTTATCAATTTTAGTATGCAATTTAGAAGAAGAAAAATAGGTTATTGAAGATTAAGGATTTGGAAGTACTTTTTTTGTGAAGAATTGTTATTGTTTGTGGATTGTTTATGAATTCATCTTCATTGATTACTGAGTTGCTACAAGGATTGAGGTAGAATTCTTATCATGGAAGGTTTTAATAAATATTTACTTTGGTTAATCAATGAATCTAAGATTTTTTATGAACATAAATTTATTTATTGATCATATTTTATTTTTAAAAATGATAAGAAAATCTAAATCAAAACAATTATGTTTCACATTGTTCAACTTGGAAAGAAACTAGTTGTTGTAGGTTGAAAACTAGGGTTTCTTGGAGAAGAAGAACCTAGTGAAATTTAAAAGAATCATGTGATTTATAGAATTCAAGTATAGATTTGATTTTGGATTGAACCTATATGTTATGAGGATTCAAATTATATTTTTCATGATGAGTCTTTTGTTAATGAAATCTATTTTAAAGTGGGGTTTTGGAAAAAATGTTATAAAGTAGTAAAACTATCACAAGGAGAAAAATCAATCTGTTACATCTTGAAAAATTTTAGTTTTAGGAACAATGTTTCTCTTAAAATTATATGGAAGGTGCACAACCAAGTTGGTTAAATCCTCACAAGAAATCAGCCATACATAGTTTTCCAATTCTAAGATATGTATGAATTAGCGGTTGTCTATCTTTGCTACTATTTTTAGAATTATGTTTTATTAGTGATTATATTGTCATTATAAAAGTATATTAAAGAGATTTATTGTAAAAATATTTTTTAAGTTTTAGAGATATATATATTATCTTTCCAATGCATTTGAAAAATTATGAAAATGTTATGTTTTGAAAAAGTTATGGTTTTTTTAGTGAAAATTGTTTTAATGCAATTTAGACAGAAATTGCTAGCATGAAAGTCATGGTCGACGTATGTGATCTCCTAATATGGTTTGGTGAGTTTTTACTTCTTATTGACTATGTTAAAATTATTATGTGGATACTAGTTATGAGGGTTTGAGGATGAGCTGGAATTTATTCTCTATGCTACCCATAGACCTAAGTATAGTGATCTTGTATTTGAGAGTCCTTTAGTGGATTTGTGTATGACAATTTTGGGGTCATGGTTGGAATGTTTGACTTCCATTGTTACTATATTAATTTTCCTAACTTAATTTAGATAGATATCATCTCTTTATTGGGATAGTGTTCTTATATTGTATAGTGTTTGATGAGTGCCAAGTAGCACCCATGAAATACATCTTTTTACCTCTTTTTTTCTTTCTTGATCCCATCTTTCTTAATGTCTGCACCTAAATAGGCTAGCAAGATTGTTCTAGATAATGACTAATTGAAGATAAATTACTTAAGATCATAATTTCTGATTAAAGGACTACTGTGCATGGAATTGATGAAAAAATGTAGAAAAACTTCTCTTTTTGAATCAACGGGTGTAGATGCTCAGAACGGTAATTTTGTTCATCTCCAGAAGTAGTCTTGAATGATCTCCAAAGATAATACCAGAATACCATGACACCAGAAGTTTTGAAGTAAAGAGAAAAGCCTCTCTAGAGCTGGATGGGAGTTTGGAGCATCTCCAGAGCTAAACAAGAAGGCCACAATGGTATCTCTGGAGCTACAGACATATCTCCGAAGCTGCAGACAGGGACATACATCTCTGACGCCTCCTAAGAGTAGGGCATATTTCTAACATAAGCTATTTATTAGGCACTTTCAGCAGTGATCGTGATACCCCTCATTTCACTCAAATCATCACCTGAGTGGTGAAGGGTCATCTTTAGTTAACTATTGGAGTTTTTATCTTTTTAAAGTTTTTGCATGAGTTACTAATAAAACTGATTCAATATCCATATTTTTACGGCCTCACTGCCCAAATGTATTAAGATTCAAACTTAGAATTCTGAGTGGACTTCTGTTCCACTGAATCTACTTTTATTGCATGGTTATTTTTCCATAGTTAGACAGCTAGTATAATAAAGAGATGGATGTCATCTCATAGAAGAACTAGTAGATAAGATAAGTGATATGTCATCACTCATTTTATATATACTTATAGAAACAACAGAAAATATATATAATGATTGGATTATTCTAATTTTTGGTAATCTCAGTTTTCTTTGATATCAATATTTTTCATGAATGCAAAGAGATGGAATTGGACCAAATTTAGTTGTGATCTTACTCTTTTGTGCTGATTCCCTACTGTAGCCTTTAGCCCCAAGGGTGTGGAGCAAGGGCCTACTCTCACCACCAAGGCGGAAGGCTAGTACCACTATTTTATTATTTTAGATTTTGCTGTGAAAAGTATTTACTAATTTTGATAGATAGATGCATGTTGTTGTTTTTAAGATTGCTTTAAGTAACTTCTTGTTTAATTATGTTTTTAGCACTCCTTAAATTCATTTAGTAAGTAGACAGATCAATCTCTTCAAATTAGTAGAAGTTGTTAAGATTAGCTAGAAAAACTAGTAACTGTAGAATCCCTAATTGCATATAATCGAGGACACAACACCTAGATTTTGACATCTGAAATATGATTAAATGATGAGGTACAATGACACCTTGTCATTTTTGGTGCCATTGCTGGGGATATATTGTGTTAATTAGGGAAACTTAGCTAAAACAGTTTTTAGGATAGATTTGTATGGTTAGAGCTAGAGATTCAAAAGGAAGATATATAAAACAGACACCCCATCAATAAGCCATGGGGGAAAGAAGTGGGGTGGCACAAGATCTTGTTGAAGAGAGAAACCTAGAACCTACTTTGGAAGCTACACCTCAAATCAATAATCCCTTAGATCCTCCAAATCTTCCACTCACCAATTATATCCAGGAATTACAACAAAAGTTTTAGACAGATCCTTTGATAGAACCTAATTTCCTAGAAACTTAGGGAGAAGAACCAGTACTAAAAATGGACAATGATAATTATGAAGAAGAGGAAAATCAAGCTCCAAGAACCTTCTCATATCCTATTGTTTTGGCTACTGGAGACAATGCTCCTATGAAGAATATCTCACCAGCACACTTGCCAAATTTTAGAGGACTTTCTTCTGAGGATCCAGATCAGTTTTTGTTTGAATTCAAAGTAGTCTGCCAAACTTATGATTATGGATCAGATAACCAAAAACTCAAACTATTCCCTTCAACCCTGAAAGATTCTGCGATGAGATGGTTTATGGGTTTACCCCATAATTCTATCCATTCTTGGGATCAGATGGAAATAGATTTTTTGGGAAAGTATCAAGATTATTGTAGATCCAGTAATAAAAATGAAGAATTGTTTAAAATTAGGCAAGGAGAGGAAGAGACCTTAGAGGACTATGTGGATAGGTTTAATTTCGCCTTGAGAAGGTATGGTAACCCAGTAGATCACTCCTTGGCTAGAACCCTGTTTGTAAAAGGATTGGATAAAGAATCAAAACAAGCACTGGATCTAATGGGAAAAGGAAATATCAATAAAATGGATATACCTGCTATAGAAGAAATCTGTGGGAACTATTCTAGAACCCAAGATGGAGTGAGATCATCCAAAAATTTTAAAGGGAAGAATGAAATAGGACAGTTAATGGAAGAGATTGCAAATCTAAAAATAGACATTTTGGTCCAATTAAATACCACATTGGATGGGATTCAAGCAAAAACTAGAACAACTAATCAAAATAGAACAACTGAACAACTCTCCATCTATTGTCCTAGGTGTAGAAACAAGCATCTATTGAGAGAATGCCCTTTGGACAAATCAGAGATTTGTCAGATCTATGATAGGGAACATCCTACCAGTCAATGTAGTCAACTTCCAGCCTTGAAAAGATTGAGTAAGAATAATACCATAATGGAAGAAGAATTGAACTATGTGGGACAAAAACAAGCTGGGAATTTCCCTTATAATCAGTATCCAAAGCATCCTTCTTACAGGGGTCCTAATTGGGAAAATAATCATGGAATGCAACTTGACATGGGCCTAAGAATAATCCTCCTTGGGGATAGCAGGATTGGCAAAATCATCATTGGCAAAACCAAAATTGGCAAAGTCAGCCCTGGGGAAATCAATAGTGGTCACCACAATTTGGATCACAAAACATGCAACCTCAATGGGGTTCTCAACAGGGATATAATCAACAATACCAGGGACAACCTAGATGTTTCTAACCTCAACAACAAGCTTTACTAATTGGACCCTCCAACACATAAGGTCAATCACAAAATGAACCAGTTAGCCAACCACCTTTACTAGCTCAGCCTATACCAAACCCATGGAATAAACAGGGAGTAGCTATTTACATGATAGAGCAAGAAAATTTGGTTGGTATTAACACTATATATTCAAATAATATCCAGTTGTGTTCTGGGAAAGCATTTCCAAGACCATCTCCTCCAACTATAGTTGAAGTAACCAATGATGAGGAACCTGAAAATTTGTCCACTCAACTCCTGGAAGAGATTACTAATGAAAAAGTGCTAAAAGAATCATCCTTGGATAACTCTGGAATTGCTCCTAAAAGACTGACTCCGGAGAACATTCCTAAACACAATTCTGACAAGAGCTCTAGAGATGCTCTGAAGATGGAAAAACTAGCACCATACCCAGAACAACTTAAACAGTATGTTCCCTAGAAAATGATCTTACAAAAACAAGTCCAAACCAAACTAGAATCAAAACTTTTACAAGAAATCAAGCAACTAAACATCGAAATTCCTCTTCTCCAAGCAATCAGAGATGTACCAGAACTAAATCAGTTCATTAAATAGTATTGTATCAAAACACAAGGTAGGAAGAAAAACTTTCCTTCCACAATATAGGTGGAAGGAAAAGTAGTATATCTGTTGATGGGAGAAATGCTCCTCCCAAAATATGGAGACCCTAGAAATCTTGTCATAACTATTTTCATCTCAGGAGTATAAATTTCAAATGTTCTGGTTGATTTGGGAGCAGCAATTAATGTGATGACAGTTCACACAATGGACAAATTAGCTTTATTAGGCATCCAATCCAAAACTACAATCCTTCAACTTGCTGACCAGTCAATAGCTATCCCAAAAGGAGTAATAATTGATGTACCAGTTGTAATAGAATCATGAGAATTTCTAGTAGACTTCCTAATATTAGAATCGAGAAACCAGAGAAATTCTTACCCACTGATTTTAGGAAGACCATGGCTGGCTACAAGAACAACATCTATTGATTGTCAAACTGGGGATATGGTCATTTCTAATGGGATAGATATGAAGAAAATATATTTGTATCCTCCAGCTAAACCATCAATACACTATACAGGAAGAGTATGGGTGGATGAACCAGAGAACAATGACAACAGTGCCTCAGTAGCTATGGTAACCATCAGGGAACATATGGGAGAATTAGAAGAAGAAATATACTATGATACAATAGAAGACATTACTCACATCATAATCAATAAGGATGTGATGGAGCTCACCCAAGATTCTAGGAGAGAACTTCTTACTTCTTCTCATTGTACCCTCGCCAACATCATTCCTTGGGGGGAAACCTTTTACAGAGACTTAGCCACTTTCCACATGTTGCTTCCACATTCTTTTTTTCTCAATACCATGACTCCAATGTACGGATTAACTACATCTATGGATCAAATCACAAAATAGGTCATGATTTTACCAAGGAAAACACTTAATATCAATACTCAATTAGCAACAAATCAGGAAGGAAAACTTATCCAACTTCTAATTTCCCATTCGATAGCTTTTGCTTGGGAATACCAAGATATGAAGGGAATACCTCCTGAGATCTGTACCCATCATATATACACTAAGGATATTAAACCTGTCAGACAACCCCAGAGAAGATTGAATCCTTCTTTAAAAGACATTGTTAAAATTGAAATAGAAAAATTACTGCAAGTAGGGTTTATATATCCAATCTCAGACAGTCAATGGGTCTCACCCCTCATCATAGTGCCTAAAAAGAATGGGAAATGGAGGGTGTGTATTGACTATAGGGAGCTCAACAAAGCTACAAAAAATGACTACTTTCTGTTACCATTCATTGACCAAGTACTAGACAACCTTGCTGGGAGGAAGTATTTTTCTTTTCTAGATGGATTTAGTGGGTATAACCAAATTCAAGTAGCACCTGAAGACTAGGACAAAACCATCTTCACCTGCTCTTGAGGAACTTTTGCTTACAAAGTTCATCCCTTTGGACTATGCAATGCCCCAACTACATTTCAGAGACTTGTTTTAGCTATTTTCACTGAACTAACTAATGAATGCATGGAGGTCTATATGGATGACTTTACTGTGTATGGGGATAATTTTGAAGAAGTTGTCACAAACCTTGAGAAAGTACTAAAATGCTGTGAGAAAAATCAATTATCCCTTAGCTATGAAAAGTGCTTCATGATGGTGGAGGAAGGAATTGTTTTGGGACACCACATTTCAGCAAAGGGGATCAAAGTGGATCAAAACAAGATAGAAGTGATCACACAGTTGCCTTCACCCAAAAATCAGACAAATGTTAGAAGTTTTCTGGGTCATGCAGGCTACTATAGGAGATTCATAGAAAATTTCAACAGAATAGCTGCCCCCTTGTTTACCCTATTTAACAAAGACACAGAATTTCTATGGACAGATGACTGTCAATCAACATTTGAAACCTTGAAAGAGAAGCTTACTGTCACACCAATTTTGAGAGGACCTAATTGGACTTTACTATTTCACATACAGACTGATGCTTCAAATGAGTCCATTAGGGCAGTTTTAGGACAAAAGGGAGGAAGGAGATAGTATGCATGTCATTTATTACATCAGCAAAAACCTTACCTCTGCAGAAAGAAATTACACCACAACTGAAAAAGAATTCTTGGCAGTCATCTATGCTATAAATAAATTCAGGCATTACATCACTGGATATAAAATATTTGTACACACTGATCATGCATCCATCAAGTACCTAATGAATAAGCCAGTAGTGGGTACAAGGATCATTAGGTGGTTATTGCCATTACAAAAATTTGATATTACCATAGTTGATAATCTAGGTAAGTTTAATTTGGTTGCTGATTTTTTGTCAAGATTGCATACATGAGGAGAAAACCAACTAGTGGAGGACAAGTTCCCAGATGAACATCTTTTTTCTATCTCCTCTACTGTACCTTGGTTTGCTGACATAGTTAATCTTTTAACTACAGGCTTGTATCCATCCCATTTTACATCAAAACAAAAAAAATGTTTAGTTAAAGAAAGTTTATCTTACAAATGGTTGAATGGTTTACTATTTAAATGTGGTCCTGATTTCATTCTACGCAGGTGTTTAAAAGATGATGAGATTTTTGATGTGTTGAGAGCATGTCATGATGAACCATCTGGTGGCCATTACTCCTCCAACCAGATAGTCCAAAAGATCCTCAAAGCTAGTTACTACTGGCCCTCTCTTCATAAAGATACAAAGAAGTATGTGCAGCACTATGACTAGTACCAAAGGATAGGATAGCCAACCTTTACCCAAGAGATGTTACTGCATCCTCAAGTCATGATGGAACCATTTGAGTAGTGGGGTTTAGACTTTGTGGGACCAATTTCTCCACCATCATCAGGCAAGGAGTAGATTCTAGTATGCACATACTATGTTACTAAATGGGTTGAGGTTCAAGGGTAAGTGCAAAAAGATGGGGGGCCAAAAAGTGGCCAAATTATTTTCAAAAAAAAAAATACAAAACACAAGCGCATTTTGACTTGCTATAAATTAAAAAAAAAGGCTTCTATCTCATTTCATTTCTTTCTTCTCCTCTATGCTTGTGGCCTGCAAACCCTAGAAAGCGCGCTTGCATTTTGCAAAACTCAATTCAACACAAAAACCTTATCTATTCGTCACCAAAATGCCACCACGACGTCGAGCACGCCAAAGGAGTGAGTTATATTTTTTTTTGTTTGAATTTATTTCTAAATAGGTAGGTTTGAGTTGATTTTGATGTATATTTCATTAATTGTCAGGAAATGTTAATGCACCTCCTCCTCCTCCTTCTCAAAATCCACAAAATCCTGAGGAAATACCTGTAGAACAACAACCTCCTCCATCCATTCCTCAACATGCCCTTGGAACACAAGAAAATATAATGGGGCAAATTAAAAATAACAAAAAAGAAATTGAAGATATAATTGCAAGGTTGAAAGATCCTTCCACTTCAACCTTGCATAGGTCCACGCTTGTTGAATCTCTTGAATCTATGTTATCAAATGTAGATTCAATTAGCAAGCAAATAACTAGTTGGATGGATAAGAGGAGAGAGTTTAGAGATTATTATGTAGACAAGCTGTCATACCAAGATGTGAAAAAATTACAAATTACAAAATTAGACTTGTGTTCGATTTTTACAAACCCACAAACAAATCAACCTCCACCCATTACATGTAAGAGGTTCCCTATCCATTGGTGCAACAACCAAGCGATAAGGGACAATTTTGGGCAGAGGTGGTGGATGGTTTTTGACCATCCTCCATGCAATAATAATGAGGTCCCGCAATACTTTTTGAGGAAACTCTACTGTGAGTTTGTCCTCAATAAAGTGCCAAACTATTTTGATATGCGGGACTTCAAGGGTAGAGGTGGGGGGTCAGCATAAGATAGACCAGGGGATGTCTTGACCCATAGTGGGTAGTGAGACGAGTAATCAACAGACCAGCCCATGAGCATGTTTCTATCCCTTCCATTGTGAAGGATAGTGTTGAGGTCGATACACTTCAGTCTATTAGTGCCTTGACCCAGAGCATCATAGAGCATGCCAGTCCTGCAACACAAAGTGGGTTGGGAGATAGTGTGAGGAGTAGGGTCCCACCCCATGCTTGTCAGGCTTGCGGGTCAGCCTATGGTTATGACCCCATGGATAGTTAGGACGCAGGTGCACAGGCTACATCTGCAGCTGAGCAGATGGTGATGACAGATACCCTCCTGAGTGAGACTTTCAGCCTTGATACTCAGGTAAATATTAGCAATTTTATTGAATTTAATTTATTAAATTTTATTTTTGAAATGCAAGATTAACTAATTTAAATTGATGATTTTAATGAAATTTCAGGGTCATAGTGTCGATGCAGTTTTCAGTGGTTCTCCACCTGCATTTTACACTAGATCATCTACTGTCGGGGTATGTAACTAGTAAACAATTATAAATATTACATGTGAATAGCATCGTTATATGAATGGTATTCTAATATCTGATTTTGGATGTTGAATAGGTTAATATTGCAGATTTCATGGCAACACCTGCCAGTGGTGGTGGACTTCAAAGCTTTACGGAGGTAATAAAATAAATAGTTTAATGAATGAATTGTACTTACTATATTTTTGTATGTGACTTGTGTGATTTATTGTGTGTACTTCCATGTTTAGATGAACGTGTGTGTATGTTAGGAGCCATGATTTGCATCACTATTATAGTTTTTGTAATTGAATAATGTTGTTTTATTTCCAGATGATGCAAGCTGCGAAGACACCTCCCCATGTTCATAGGGCAATGGAGCATGGTGTGGCCTCTGTGATTCATAGCTCCATGGCATTGACAGGGGTATGAGGCAGATTAGTAAATTTCAATTTACATTCATTGTTATAGTTGTCTATTTTTGAAAAATTAAAAGATTATTGATTTGAAGTTTAATTTCTATCTGGATGGTTTCTATAGGACATGACATCACCACGGCCTATTCTTGCTACTGAGGCAAGTGAGGAGACAGATTATATGTTAGCGGTAAGTGATTATTTTCTTAAATGTTTCATTTTTTATAACATGTAATTTCTATATATTAATGTCTATACTTTTTATTGTAACAGCTAAAGATGCAAGAAGAACTAAATAGAAGGAACAACCCTCGGGTTCATAATAGACCACCCACATGCGCGTCTCCATCCCCTAGAAGATCAAAGGCTGCTCGTGATCTATTCTCTTCACCAGCCAAAGGGGAATGACTTTTTATTGTGTTCCTTTGTTGTATGCCTATATGGCATTTGTGGACATATATTTTGTATTGTATATAGTTGACATTGTATGCCTATATGGCATTCTTGTAAGCCTATATGGCTATTTTGTATATATGTTATACTTATATTGACAGATATTGATATATACCTATATGAATATTTGGTTAATACAAATATTTTTTATTGATGGCGTCCATACTTGCATTATAAATCCACGTTTGAATGGATATTTGTAGATGGCTACTTCAAATATTTAAAGTCCAATTGTATTACATATGATGTTTGTTGATCCAATAAGCTAGCTATTGTTATTCAAGTATCACCTAAACCTCATTTTGGAACTAAAAGATAAAATTTGTATTTAAAAAAAAATGAATCATCATGTTGAATAAAAAATATTAATATTCTTTATGAGTAGCATACAATGTCAACTATATGCAATACAAAAAAATGAATCATCATGTTATTCTTTATGTTTGAGATCCTAAAAATGACTAATTCTGGTAGCCTGATATCTTGAAACACTAGGATGAATATCCAAGTCATTAGGATGATTGTGCCTTGAGAAAAATTCATTAAGATTAGCGTCTAAAGGAGACTTTCTTAAACATTCAAACATTGAGCAACAAGCATGAAGGGTTAAGGCACAATTTGCAACTCATAAAGCCTCAAAAGGGTGCCCAACTTGGAGAGAGTATTCATTTAAGACAAGGCACCCATTGACACCTGTTCCACCATAAAAGTGTGCCTAAGGTGGAAGGAGAACAAGCCTCTAGTAAGTGAAGTGCACCTATTGTCTAAACCACTTCATTATGGCGCCCTAGCATGAGGAGTATATAAGTCAATAGGAAATGGTGCCTATAGTGAAAATGAAGGACTAAGTGGCATTTTCAATAAGCATCAATTCACCTTGAGCTTTCAATAAATACATCAAATTGAGCCCCATAAGCCTAGGCGCCCTTTGCCTTCAAAAAAACCTTGTATTGGTGCCTTGGAGGAAATCAACTTACAATGACAAGTCTTGGAGGTTTCTCATTTTGGATGATGTCTTTTGAGATTAACTACAATGATTGAAAGTTAAGATGAGTGGAAAGAACCTATCTTGAACCTTAGGCGCCCTTCATGTAATTTCCCACCATCATGAGCGCCTAGATCGAAGAAGGAGTGAATGAAGGATCTTAACATCAAGAAGCATGTTATCAATCAACTTGGAGAAGTCTTTGACAATAATTATGATGAATTGAGTACATGGAAGTAAAGGAAGTACATATCAACTCCAAAGTGTGCCTAATAATCAATAAGAAATTCTTCCAAAGCAAAGGCGCTCATTGTGAATTTTCCTACTAGTTTTGGCACCTTGAAGTCTAAGTGCATGAAAATCATGAGGATGAGAGCTTAGGGATGAGATAGTCTTCATAAGAGTTTAAATAAGAACATCATCAAAATGTGCCTTGGTAGAAAGACTTGAGACCATCATCAAATAACCCAAAATATCTATCTCCAATCTAGGCACAAATTCTAGCTCCTCCCAACTCAAATGAGCGCCCAAGTTGAAGTCAACGTTCATCTATAGAACCCTCAGATTGTGCCTTGATTGAGGAAGGGATTTGAACCTCAAAATTTAATCATCTCAAGATAAAAGCTTTCGTAGACACTTGGCATTTGATTGAGATCATTGAGAATTAGAAAGAACCACCTAAGGATGTAAGGCGCACTTTTCACCCATACAAGCCTAAAATTGCGCCTAAGGGAAATAACCTGATTTCATATCAACAGGTGAGTGCCTTGAGAGAAAGGATCACTCTAGGTCATTTTCAATTGTTGAAAGCACAAAAATGATCAAGATAAAGGCAATTGAGTTAGGCACACTTTAGCCTCTGAGGACACCTCAATGAGTGCCTTAGGTGAAATTGCATGACATGACCTTTTGGAGTCATCATGTAGCTGTTCCAAAGGAGTCTTTCACATTCATTCATGCTAGAGAGTTAAGATGGAAGTAATCACTACCAAGGAAACACCACTTCAAGAGGTAGCTGCTCCAAGAGGTCACAACAAGATATATTTCAAGTCTTCTTCATCAACGACATCACCAGTTGCATCATGTTCGAAGACTACCATCTATCACTTGAAGTTCCATTCATCTTCAAGTATCAACTAGATTCTTCATCAATCATCACCTCAAGATCAGCATGTAGCCGCTCCAAAGGAACTTCTCATCATCATCAAGCATTCCAAAGACATCCATTCAATTTCAAGTCCCTCTGTTACATTCAAGCCTCCTTGAGAAGTCATCTACTTCACATATAAGGGAAAGTGTTATCATCAATATCTACACTTCAAAGAACCTTTCAAGTTGGAACACTTTTTTATCAAACATTCAAAGACATCCATCCAAGCTTCAAGTTCTTTCACAATCTTCAAGTCCAAGAGAAATTGCATCTAGTGAACTCATTAATTGGCGACTAGGAGGAAAAGACCTTAAACTTACATTATTGAGTCGGCACTTTAGAAAATGAGCCATTCCTAGTCAATTGGAGTCATAAAATATCAAATACAAAGTCAAATTGGACTTAGGCGCCCCTTCATGTAATTTCCCACCATCATGAGTGCCTAGATCTAGGAAGATCATCCAATTACGCCTAGGAATAAGATACAAGTCCAAGACCTCAAATTTGAGTGCCTAGAAGTGTGATGGGTTGAAGAAGCTACATTGGCGCCTAAGGGTAAGTTGTATCTAATGACATCACCTATTTGAGTGCCTAGGAGGTATAAAGCTTAACATTGACATGAGGACAAGCGCTTAGTAAAGGAGAGTTTCTCAAACATTTAAACATGTGAATGAAGTCATAGAAATGCACTAAGTCATCTAGGCACCATTTTCCCCTTGTGTACCCTTACATTTGCGCCTAAGAAGAAGTTGCTTCAATTCATTGGAGTGTTTGAGTATTGAGGATTTCTTAGCAATGCTTTGCAACTTTACACTGCCTCCTTTTGACGATTTTTGGGGCAGCAAAAAACCTTTCACCACGGGCAAACACCTCTGAGATATAAAAAATCAAGAGAGGTTATTGTAGAGGCACTCTACGTGATTGTGTTTCCTTAGATAGAATGTTTCTAAGTGACACAATTTTGGAGTAACATCTCGTCAAAGATTGCTGTCTTTTTGCACTTTAGACTCTTCAGGGATATCGTCGGTACAATGTAGCTCGGACTGTTTCAACATGTTTGGGTGAAAAATAGGACCATGCCTAGCATAAATGTACCCATCCAGACGCGTTGGAATAGTCATTTTGGTCGCATCAAGAGTAGGATAAAAGTTACACCCCTTTGCAACTTTACACTGCCTCCTAACGATTTTTGGGGCAGCAGAAAACCTTTGACCACAGGCAAATGCCTCAGAGATATTAAAAACTAAGAGAGGTTGTTGTAGAGGCACTCTACGTGATCGCGTTTCCTTAGACGGAATGTTTCTAAGTGACACAATTTTTGAGTAACATCTTGTCAAAGATTGCTGCCTTTTTGCACTTTGGACTCTTCAGGGATATTGTCGGTACAATGTAGCTCGGACTGTTTCGACATGTTTGGGTGAAAAACAAGACCATGCCTAGCATAAATGTACCCATCCAGATGCGTTGGAATAGTTAGTTTGGTCACATTAGGAGCAGGATGAAAGTTACACCCCTTTGCTACTTTGCACTGCCTCCTTCTGACGATTTTTGGGGTAGCAGAAAACCTTTCACCACGGGCAAATGCCTCAGAGATATAAAAATTGAGAGAGGTTATTGTAGAGGCACTCTACATGATCATGTTGCCTTAGACATAATATTTCTAAGTGACACAATTTTTGAGTAACATTTCGTCAAAGATTGTTGCCTTTTTGCACTTTGGACTCTTCAGGGACATCGTCGGCACAATGTAGCTCGAACTGTTTCAACATGTTTGGGTGAAAAATAGAACCATGCCTAGCCTAAACATACCCATCTGGATGCGTTGGAACTGTCAGTTTGGTCGCATCAAGAGCAGGACACCAAAAATGCAAAAGTTGCTTTGTGCAACTTGACAACATTGACACCTTTTTGCAACATGACTCAAAGACTCAAACTAACCCAAAATGACTCAAAGTGACTTAAAATCACCTTGATTTTGGTGCCCAATGTACATTATAGAGGTCTAGGCACTCCTTAGAATTCAAACATCTAAGATGAGTGCCTAGGAAAGGAAAAAACTCTAAGTTTCATCATCATGAGTGCCTAATATCAAGAGACTTTAATGGCTCAAACCTTAGCATGGAGTCCTAAGGCACATTTCATATCTCCTTTCATCCATTTTGGTGCCCTTATGTAGATTTTTGAACTTGATTTGGCACCCTGTATGTGAAGGAAGATCTAAAGACATGAAAGTGGATGTTATTTTGCAAGAGTTTGGATCATCAAAATTGAAAGAAATAAGTCTATTAAGTTTGGGTGCCCTTGGTCTTCTTTTCATTCATTATGAGCACCTTGGGAGAATGGTATATAGGTCATCATCATGATTGGGCGCCTTGCATCCAGAGTATTGGAGAGATCATCAAATGGTGTCTAGAGGAAGTAGGGTGAGTTATGAGTTTGGTCGCATCAGGAGCAGGACACCAAAAATGCATAACATGATGATGTAAAAATGTGTATATGTGTAAAAATGTATAGGAAATAAAAAAAAAGAAAAACCTTACAAATTAATGTGCATACTTACAACTCAATATAACATGACTTTACAAAATCAATGTGAATACTTACAAATTAATCCAATGAACCATTTGGGTCTGCTTTACTCTTTAATGTGTCAAGTATTGCTTCATGGTCAGACTCACGCACCTTCCACAAGATTTTGTTCAAAGGTCTACCCCGATACTTTATCAAATGAACATTGGATGCCACGACAAGGTTCGAGTAATGAAGAATCTTCTGATGCGTGTCAAAGTCTTGAAACAGCCAAATATTAACACTCTTATGTGGGTACCTTCTAAGCCATGTTCCAGTAATAACCACTGAGCCTGTAAGGTATTTGATGTTTTCTCCATCTGTAACAGGGGCTCCAATTTCTTTTTGGCCTCAACACAACGACATAAGTAATAATCTGTTCCCTCTTCATTATCTTCATCTGCAATAACTGCATATACGTGCCCTACATTGATATGTGTAGCAAATTAGATGAAATTAGTCAACATTACAAAAACACTACAAAGTAAGATGACATTTCCTGGTTGAACTAGATAAAATTAGATGCATGTACATGCCCTATATTACCTGGTTGAACTAAATCTGATATGTGGTCAAAGTCAACTGATGATTCCATCTGTGTTAGTTCTAGTGCCGTCGGGGATCGATACGTGTCAAGTGGGCTAAGATAACTTAACTACCATTCGTCAACCCACTCCTTTGACTTGCACTCATCCCAGACTTGAATTGTATAGGAAGAACAAAAGCATGACATCTTTCAAGTATGGATACTCCATGAACCTGCAAGTGAGCTTCTGAAAGAGTGCATCTCATTTGATCATGTCAGTGTACAACAGTCCTCATATGGTGCAATGTTAGTATCATCTATCAACCAAAAAAATCTACAAATTGAAGACTTACCTTCATTACCTGGACCCATGGAAGCATTACACCACTCGATAATCGATTTTGCATCTGTCAACTTTGCATTGTCTTTATACTTTAACTCTTCTCGTGCTATGGCTCTTTTGATACATGCTCCTCCACCATCATGCTCCCCCTTTCCATGCCTGGCCTCACAAAAGTTTCACAGATGCTAAATACTTGTAAAATTATGCCTCCTACTCAGCCAATAGAAATTTCACGAGTTCTTGAATTATGACGCATAGTTATTTGACCATATGATATGTTGACTGAATGATATGCCCCTTCTAGCCAAATCATTGTAGAACACCTGAAAGCAACCTTGCATGAACTCCGTAGAATGCGTATGATCATCACTAATATAGAAATTATACTCCCTTATGATCTTTCTGTCATCCTCTGTACTATCATTCGCATGAATGAATGTGATGTGCACAAATATAGAAACCTGTTTGGAGTTGTAATATTGTGACTGCACCTCGCGTTGTGGCTGTAGACTGTAGTTCTCTGTAAAGTCGATGACTGAAACAATGCTACCAACCAGAAATGTGTCCTTGCATAACTTGAATTGCAAGTCCAACCATCGAGCTCTATGGGCATGTCTTGTATATTGATACACTATGCTGTCACGAAATATAGGCATAAACTGATACACTGGAATCTTTTCAATAACCAATTCACACCTCTTTGCTTCTTTACCATCTTTTGTATTGTATGCCACTATTTTATACTTGCCAAACTCTACTAGTTCGTTTCCAACCGCATGTGTTCTTTCCATATGTTCACATATTGGCAAATATTGCAAGCCACCACAATGATGACATGTGCCATCCAAGCATAATTTCTTGTAGAATATTTGACCTTCCTCTCTTTCACATAAAATTCTTGATATGAAGTCTCTTGAAGATGTTGGTGGGGCACATATGGCACAACCCTGCAAATCATTGTTAGTATGCATATCTAAACATATAGACCTATAAGCATCAAAATGGTTAGAAAATTCAATATGTAATCTACAACAACAAGTAGTGTGTGTGTGATTTATCTTGACATAGAAAGGTTTTAGCATTTCAAAATATCTTTGACAAATTTTAATTTGAGGATACTTCTCTAGAAATTTACCATAAAACTGTGTTTGAGTCTCATCCAAAAAATGCTTTGGATGTGGCTCATGGTTTTGACTACTAATTCTCCTTCTTACCACATCCCTTTGATTTGGAGATACCCTTGTGTAATTCTTCCAAAAGTCTTCAATTAGTGATCTCAATGCTTCAACAATTGGTTTATCTTTTCGTGGTAGTTTGCCCGAGAACGCCCATAATTCATTGGCATTAGTGTCCTCAATTCTTTGGCATCTTCCAACAACTCTTGATAAAGTTTTCCTATTAATTCTCAATTCTTGACTCGTCTTTCTAATGAGACGAGCTTTCCTCATTTGACTACTTACTATAGTCGATTTAATCACACGCCGTGTTGCATTACTATCTTTTGTGCATGAGGTGTTACCCACACTCTCATATGCACTCATTAGATTCTTGACAATAGATTTTTCACTTGAATCCTCTGATGTTCTCAACCCAAGAATCTTCATGATGGACCTATACTTTATACTTTGCATCATTTCAATGAATAGTTGACATCTTGCAGTCTCATTTAACTTTTCAAAGAATAATCTCCAAATCTTATGAGCATATCTTCTACAAGTGTGTTTTAGAATCTTACCTTCCATTGGCTACAAAATATTCTCATCAATTTCAATCAAATACTTTGGCTTTCTATGCAAAATTCTAGGTGGTGTTAAGTTAGGTAAATTCATCTCAACATTAAGAATTTCATCAATATTTAAATGAGATGGGTTAGATGGCATACCTTCGATCGAAGATGGAATAGATGACATACATTGAGGTTGAGGTGGGAATGATGGCGTACTTCCTTCATCACATGTGAGTGATGATGTACTCTCAACTTGAGATGTGGTAGATGGTGTCCCTACATGACTTGCGGTAGAGGACGTGTCTCCAACTATGGTATTCAAATCTCTCGTAGCACGAAGTTTTTGCATTCGTTCTCTTTGTGCCACCAATACCATATCTCTTTGTGATGGTTGTGGTTCCTCTTCAATTGGTATGTCTTCATTTATCGTATCCAATTTCCTCTTCTCATGAAATTCCCTCATAGCCACTGCTTTCTTTGCATTCTTAGCTTCTATCTCTTCCTGTGTTGGTTTAATTCTTGATCGTTTCCTTGGCATGATGGAGAATTTGTCCATAGCATGATAAAAAGACCAATATTACTTCCTAAGAAATGAATACAAGATAATAGTGGGATTGTATTTTTAGTATGTTGTAAGGATTTATTCTTGTATAGTTTGACATCATGGTATGTTAAGGTCTATTTATTACACATAATTATTAAAGAGCCCAAGTGTAGAAAATATACATAGCATCATGTGAGATTGTAGGCTACTTTCTTGATTGGGAATGTGTCTATTTTAAACATGTATGATAAAGCAAGATAAAGTAATTCAATCCGAATTAAGGAAAATGTAAAGAGCATGCATGTAAAGACTTGACATACCTAAAAAATGAAGATTCGAATGGAGAGAGTAGCCAATTATGTAGTGTTTTTTTTTCTTGCATCAAACTCCTCAATAATTTGAGTTTTTCACCACTTGCTTCCTTTTCAATGTTAAATTGAATAACACTTAAATATAATTACTAACAACAATGCTATTAACCAATCTATAATGTTAAATTCCTAAAGTTGAATCACAATTAACATTGCAACACTACAAAAATTGAAACTTGAATAGATATATATCAAACTTGGTGTGAAAACTATGTTATTTCCTCCTTCTCAAGTTGGCAAAGCAGAAAAGGTGGTGGAAAGATCATGCAAAGGTAGTACAATGTGTCAAATGTGCATGTGAACTTCCCAACAGCATGAAAGCACTTTTTTTTTGTCGGAGCATGTGTAGAATCAGTATGAAAATAGAGCATGTGGGCCTGCATCACGGGGGTCAACACTTTTTTACCATTTCTATAGCAAGACAAAACGCGAGCATTTCTCTTTCCAAACCTTCCCCTTCAAACTTGAATGACCACAAGGTTTTCGAGGGAGAAGTTTTCTGGTTTCCTACAAGAGCTTGCCAGATGCTCCGCCATATGATAGGCATAACAATGAAGGGGCAAGCCCTCGTAATCAAGTTCTTGATAGAAAATGCCCATCGAGGAAGAAAGACAGATCTTCTTTGGAAGCAGAAATTCTAGTTTGTGACAAATGCTTATCCAAGCATAAATAGCAGGGGTTCTATCAAGCGATTGCCAATCCAATTCCACAAAGTCTCCTAAAGACTTCCTGATTGATTCCAAAACATCCACACCCCAAAACTGGAGAGGTAATCAATATAATCGAACCCATAAATCTACATTTGACAACATAAACCCTCAACACTATACCTTAAACCCTAATCCCTCAACCCTCAACCCTAAACCTTATCCCTAAACCCTAATCCCTCAACCCTCAACCCTCAACCCTAATCTATCATCCCTCAACTCTAATCCCTCATCCCTAAACCTTAAATGCTATCCCTATTCATAAACCCTCAACAAACTCGATACTATACCTTAAACCCTAATCCCTTATCCCTAAACCCTCCAACCCTGTCCCTAATCCTTATACCCTCCACACCCTACTTTAACCCTAATCCCTTGACCCTCAACCCTATCCCTAAACCCTTGACCCTCGAACCTCAACCCTCAACCCTTAACCCTCAACGTCAAATCCTAATCCCTTGACCCTTCATTCTAATCCCTCAACCCTAAACCCTATCCCTAAACCCTCAACACTATACCTTAAATCCTAATCCCTCAACCCTCAACCCTCAACCCTAAACCTTATCCCTAAACCCTAATCCCTCAACCCTCAACCCTAAACCTTATCCCTAAACCCTAATCCCTCAACCCTCAACCCTAATATGTCATCCCTCAACTCTAATCCCTCATCCCTAAACCCTAAATGCTATCCCTATTCCTAAACCCTCAACAAACTTGATATTATACCTTAAACCCTAATCCCTTATCCCTAAACCCTCCAACCCTATCCCTAATCCTTATACCCTCCACACTCTACTTTAACCCTAATCCCTCAACCCTCAACCCTATCCCTAAACCATTGACCCTCAAACCTCAACCCTCAACCCTCAACGTCAAACCCTAATCCCTCAACACTATACCTTAAACCGTAATCCCTCAACCCTCAACCCTAAACCTTATCCCTAAACCCTAATCCCTCAACCCTCAACCCTAATCCATCATCCCTCAACTCTAATCCCTCATCCCTAAACCCTAAATGCTATCCCTATTCCTAAACCCTCAACAGACTTGATACTATACCTTAAACCCTAATCCCTTATCCCTAAACCCTCCAACCCTATCCCTAATCCTTATACCCTCCACACTCTACTTTAACCCTAATCCCTAGACCCTCAACCCTATCCCTAAACCCTTGACCCTTGAACCTCAACCCTTAACGTCAAACCCTCATCCCTCAACCCTTAACTCTGATCCCTCGACCCTCAACCTTATCCCTAAACCCTAAACCCTAAAGCCTAAACCCTCAATGTCAAATCCTAATCCCTCAACCCTTCACTCTAATCCCTCAACCCTAAACCCTATCCCTAAACCCTCAACACTATACCTTAAACCCTAATCCCTCAACCCTCAACCCTAAACCTTATCCCTAAACCCTAATCCCTCAACCCTCAACCCTAATCCATCATCCCTCATCCCTAAACCCTAAATGCTATCCCTATTCCTAAACCCTCAATAGACTTGATACTATACCTTAAACCCTAATCCCTTATCCCTAAACCCTCCAACCCTATCCCTAATCCTTATACCCTTCACACTCTACTTTAACCCTAATCCCTCGACCCTTAACCCTATTCCTAAACCCTTGACCCTTGAACCTCAACCCTCAACGTCAAACCCTAATCCCTCAACCCTTAACTCTGATCCCTCAACCCTCAACCCTATCCCTAAACCCTAAACCCTAAAGCCTCAACCATCAATGTCAAATCATAATCCCTCAAACCCTTCACTCTAATCCCTCAACCCTAAACCCTCAACACTATACCTTAAACCCTAATCCCTCAACCCTAAACCTTATCCCTAAACCCTAATCCCTCAACCCTCAACCCTAATCTGTCATCCCTCAACTCTAATCCCCCATCCCTAAACCCTAAACACTATCCCTATTCCTAGACCCTCAATGGGCTCGATACTATACCTTAAACCCTAATCCCTTATCCCTAAACCCTCCAACTCTATCCCTTAACCCTAATCCCTCAACCCTCAACCCTATCCCAAAACCCTTAACCCTCGAACCTCAATGTACTCAACCCTCAATGTCAAACCCTAATCCCTCAACCCTTAACTCTGATCCCTCGACCCTTAAACCTTAAAACTTGAACTCTAAAACCTATCCCTACACGTTTGACACTTGACACTATATCTTAAACCCTAATCCGTTAACCCTCATCCCTAAAGCCTCAACCCTAAATCATTAAACCTTCAACCCTAAACCCTATCCCTAATCCCTCTACCCTCGACACTCTTATTTAACCCTAATCCCTTGACCATTAACCCTATCCGTCAACCTCAACCCTCAACCCTCAACCCTCAACTCTCAACATTAAACCCTAATTCATCAACCCTAAACCCTAATCCCTCAAACCTAAACCCTATCCCTAAACCATCAACCCTCAACACTATACCTTTAACCCTAATCCCTATCCCTCAACCCTTAACCCTTAAAACTTAAACCCTATCCCTACACCCTCAACACTTGACACTATATCTTAAGCCTTAAACCCTCATCCCTAAAGCCTCAACCCTCAATCCTTAAACCTTCAACCCTAAACCCTATCCCTAATCCCTCTACCCTCGACACTCTAACCCTAACCTCGACATTAAACACTAATCTATCAACTCTAAACCCTAATCCATCAACCCTAAACCCTATCCCTAAACCCTCAACCCTCAACACTATACCTTAAACCCTAATCCATCAACCCTAAAACCTAATCCCTCAACCCTCAACCCTCAACCCTAAACACTATCAATAAACCCTCAACCCTCGACACTATACCTTAAACCCTATGAGAAAAGCTTTGCGTATGGTACATCCACAATGAGTAATTAACAGTTGAAATTAGAAGGATGATCATTTTGAGAAAAGATTTTCATTGGGGTACATCTATGTTTCTTGCTATCCACCCCGCACTTAGGGAAGGTATATTGTTATGAAATAGGCAAATAATCTCCCATTGTTTACTGGATCTATCCACAAGAACTACTAAACTATACCTTAAACCCTAATCCCTCAACCCTAAACCCTATCCCTAATCCCTCTACCCTCAACACTCTACCTTAAACCTAATCCCTTGACCCTTAACCCTAAATGCTATCCCTAAAGCCTCAACCCTAAAGCCTAATCCCTCAAGGTCCTAAACTCTAATCTCTTATCCCTAAACTCTAAATCCTATCCCTAAACACTCAACCCTCAACCTTAAACCTTAATCACTCAATCCTTATCCACCCCTCTCCTCCCCTATCTGGCTCACTCCCATCTCTACCCTCCTCCGCCCTCAACACTATACATACATACATATAGGCATACATACATACATACATGATTAATAGCCTTGAACATAAAAAAATTTAAGGGGACCATAACGCGAGCATGTTATAACACGCTCGCGTTATGTCAAACTTGACAAACAACACAGTTTTGCGGAAAAGGAAAAATGCAAAGCATAACATAATGTGAGCGCGTTATAACGCACTCGCGTTATGTTTTGCTTTGGGAATCCCAAGCCTTGGGCTAGGGATTTTCTTTGGATTTCCAACCCAAAGGCTTAGAGTTCCTTTTGAACAGTCACAGACGTGTTTTTCCATATTCTTCAAGATTTCACATAATTTTGTTCATACTAACCCTCAGATTTGCACGTGTTTCAAGGTCAAACAAATCAAACACCTGGGTAATGTCAAGCTTTCTCTTAGCTATTTGACGATGTGATTTTTTTCACATTCTAACAATGTTAAGCCTTTCATCTTTAATTTCTTTTGTTTGTGTGTCCGTTTTTGGGCAAAAACCACTGTTTGGTCTTTTTTTATTATAAATTAACTATTCATTGAAATTTCAAAAAAATTACATATTAAGAAACTAGACTCCATTCTACAAATATTAAAAAAAGAAAAAAATGATTTTCAATTAGTTTTCAAAATTTATAGGGGTAGCACGGCCAAAATTCTATTTTTTAGGATGTGTCCACTTTCAAAATTAGTAAAAAATCAAATATTCATCAAAAAATTATTAGAAAAATTGGGCATAAACTACATGCTATTAGCTAATTTCTCACTGAAGCGATTTTAAAAATACCAAAAAAAAGTTGACCTTTTGAGGGAGCCACAAAACATGCTATGTTATGTTTTTTTGACATAAACAACACCAATTTTTGTGGCTTCCTCTTTTGAACCCCTTAATCTATGCCATTTTCAAAAAAAATAGTAGTTTAGAAAGTAGACTCGGAGCACTACAAACATTGTTTTGGTTGCATCTCCAAATTTTGAGTGTAACTATGCTCAATTTCTCATCTAAGGCTAGTATTTCCTAATTTCAGAAAAAAAGTGGCCACTTAAGACCCCTTTTTGGCCCCCCATCTTCTTGCACTTACCCTCAAGCATTACAATTTGCAAGAGAAGAAAAAGTTGTTGATTTCCTTTATAATAAGATTTTCTTAAGGTTTAGAGCCCCAAGATCAATAGTTTCAGACATAGGACCTCAATTTACTTCACAGGTAATCAAAGCATTCACAGATTTATATCAAGTCAAGTACAAAAAATCTTCACCTTACCATCCTTGAGCCAATGGATAGGTAGAAGTAACTAATAGGGAACTTGAAAATATTCTGACAAGGACAATAGCAATGAATAGAAATGATTGTGCTAACATATTACCTGAAGCAGTTTGGGCTTACAATACCACTTGGAAGTCCACAACAAAGTTCTCACCATATGAATTGGTTTATGGGAAAAAGCCTATTTTGTCTATAGAATTTGAACTCCAAACACTTAAAACTGTATTGGATATTGGTCTACCATTGTCTATAACTCAACAGAACATAATTCTTCAGCTTAATGAGTTGGATGAAATTCGGACAGAGGTCATTTAGCAAACAGAACTGGTTTAGTATCAAAGGAAGCAATGGCATGACCAACACATCAAAAGGAGGACATTTCAACAAGGTGATTGGGTTCTTCTTTATGAATCTAAATTCAAAGAGTTCAAAGGGAAATTACAAACTCATTGGATGGGTCCTTATCAAATAAAGGAAGTTTTTGAAAATGGAACAGTATTATTGGAACCTATTGATGGAAGCACAGACACATTCTTAGTAAATGGTCACCAAATCAGACTCTATAAAAGACCATCTACTAAATAAGAGTTTCTTATTGATTTGTGTTTCGATACAGGGGATACCTCCTCTGTCATAGTGTTGGACTTAAAAAAAAAGGAAGGTTGAAAACCAGCAAATGGCCGCCTTCTTAAAAAAAGAGAAAGATGGAAAACTAGTAGATGGTTGTCTTTCTTGACCAAGGGAGTTGAAAACTAGTAAATGGCAGTTCCCTTCTTCAGGATAGTTGAAAACAATCGAGCTACAAAGGTGGTTAGGTGTCAGGAGTTAGTCAAACACACCTCTGACACTTCACAAACTAGAAGCACCTCCAGCACTTCACAAACTAGGAGCACCTCTGGCGCTCCATCAATAAAGAGTCGTTTACAACAATGGGGAAGGGGACCCACCTCTCCAGGCAATAAAGTGGAAACATCATATGATGAGGTCATCATGACTCATCCTCTACTTTATGACAGAAATAAAATAAAATCAGCACGCATTTCATTTGCAGGGGTATTTACAAAGACGGTGCTGACATCACCCAAGGAACGTGGATTCTCGAACCACTCAACGGAAATGATTGCAAGTTACGTACCAATGAAGTAGTTGGCATCATCTTAAGCCACCAAAAGTTGCTCATGTGCCACGTCATGTGCAGTCTCATAAAATGTCGCAGCATCTTTGCCGAGTACATTGCTCCTCATCATTAAAACCGGTTTAGGTAATTTTATCTTAAATTAAGCATTAAATAGCAACTGTCTTGTCTTTCTATTTTTGAGTGCCGTCATTATGACACATCCTCCTACCATCATTTTCTTTTCCAAATTCATGCATGCTACCATCTGTGCTATACTATCACCTTGCCTCCGGAGTGACCTATCACTCTGTTGCATTTATGACTACCTAGGTACTCTAACTAATCTGCAAATCTTCCATAAGCCTAAGCTGAGAGACATAATAATCCTCATTCGAACTTCTGAAATACCCTAAAGAATAGAGTAAATTAAACAGTCCTCTAGAGCCTACGGAGTTAAGAAGAAGGGACAAACTGTAGATAGAAGAGTGAGGAATTAAGCACAGAAGGTGGAACCAATTTTGCAATGGGGGTAAAGAAGAAGTCTGAACTAGATAGTGTTGCAGGTCTTTTCTAAGATGAAGCTGCACAAAAATTCTAAGAACTACAGGATGGTTGGAATTTCTAGAAAAATTTAAAGGGTTTCAAGAAGATATCATGGATGAATTCCTAAGAAATCTAAGGGACAATCAGATAGCTATCAGAAGAGTCTGAATCAATCTCTCTACAACCACTATCAGTCATATTTATGGGCTACCAGAACAAGGTGAGAGGTTTTATCATCTGAAAACCTTATATACTGATTTGATTAAGAATTTCTCTATTGAAGGTGAACCTGCAATACAACTGCATTCAAATAAAAATGAAGTAAAAGGAATTATTAGGTCCACACTTCCAAACCCTTGGCAAACTGTAGCTACCTAGCTAATGAAATATTTCACTTGTGATGGTCAATTTTCTTTAGTTTTAGGACCAATAATAAAAATGTTGATTTTTCTAAGGCATGGGAATGGACACCCTGAATTTAGCATAAACATTTCCAATTTCCTGTATTCTACCATTAGGGCAACTGCAAAAAAATATCAGCAAAACAAGGGTCCTATGAAACATCATGGCCTCACTTTTCTAGTAGTTAAACACCACTTCCTGTCTCAAGCCAATGGGGAAGAATTATGGCAAAAAAATTTTGAACAAAATTCCCAAGATAGAGAACCAGAGAGGGCACAGACAGAAGGTGAGGGTTCCTCTACCCACCAAGAAGAAGAAACAAATCCTTCAACCTCCTCCATAGTTGTTCAAAGAGGAAAGAAGTCCTCACAGGAGGCAACTTCATCTACAGCCCCTATTCCTAATAAAAAGAAGAAAGGCAAAGAAATTAGAGAGTCTGCTCCTGAACAAACCCCATACATGACTCGATCAGTTAGGAGAAAGATGACTCTAACTAAGGAATCTTTCCCTAAGGAATTAACAGGGGAGAGGTTAGGATAGAAAATAGAGAAAACCTAGGCTGAAGAAACATCTCATGATTCAGATGAGATCCCTCTAGTCAAGAAGAGAAGACAAAGAGAAGTTTCCCCAATGCCATCTATCCATCTAGGGTCAAGTCTAATTTCAGAAACATCACATGCTTCAGAGACAGAACATAGACAAACTCTTACTATTTCCTCAGATTCTAAGGCTGAGAGACCTACTTTGGAGGCACCTGCCCCACCTATGCTACGGAGAAGCAAAAGGAAAAGACAACACTATTCTCCTAGCTGAGTACTCCTAGGTTTTAGAACATATGAGGAGAAGGTTGGGCTTTCATCGGTGCCAGCAGAAGCAGAGGAACCCCAAGAGGACCCTTAGGACAGGGAGTCTACAGGAAAAGATGACACAGGGAAAATGGGTGCAGTTGACGGTGCAGGGTAGATGGCCATGGAAAACCTTGATGTTTAGCAAACAGAAGCAGAAGTAGAAACTTTCCTTCACCCCTCTGATCAAGAGGATGTTGAGATTTCAAAAGAACAAAAAATGTTAAAAAAAAATTGATAACCTAAAGAGACTACTCTGGGGGAAGAATTAGATTACTACTGACCTCAAGAAGGTCAGAATGGAGGTAGAAATGGAGTAAAAACAAGTCATTGAAAATCTACAAACAGAGCTCCAGAGCAAAAAGCAGATCGTCCAGGAGAAAGAAGGAGAATTGGAGGCCCAAAAAACTAAGGCAGTCAAACTATTGGAAGAAAAGGAGATAGAGGCAGCATAGAGTGTTTTTGAGCTCATCATGGCTAGAGACAATGGCCTCATAATAATGGCAGCATTAATTGAGAAAATACATAGCCAAGATAGACAGTTGACTTGGGCCAACAACAAACTAGATGATCAGGAGGAATATATTCAAGAGTTGGTTGGCCCAAGGGCAACCAATGAGCAGGAGATACAAACAGATCCATATGTGGGTCCAATCACCAATGACATTCCTAAGGCCCTGTTCCATTGGAATAAGAAATATAGAGAATATGAGGCTTCCAAGCCTATGCTGCAATTACAAAGGGCAATCACTTCCAAGACAAAAAGAATAAAAACTCTAGAAGGAAAAATCATTGAGATGGCATCCCTTTCTTCTGAAATTCTATCTTGCAGGCCTCCAAGTGCCAGCTATACTATGTTCTTACAGGAAAAAGTCTTGCAGAGGAAATTCTCTTTAGTCTTGTCTGACCTAGTTGAGAATACAGAGACAGTAGAAGGATTCATGATAGCATATACAAGGAGTAATGATGAAGACAAAAATTTCCTATGTGAATTATATCTGCATGGTTTCTGTGTTAATGATATAACTTTCATTCTTAATTATTTTTGGGGGAATGCCAGCTTAAAGCATTTATGTCCCTAATAAGGAATCATCAGATATGGAATGAACGAATGGAAGATCATCTCAAGAAAGATACAGAAATAGATCTCTTCATCAGGAAGGAATGTCCCAATCCCAATGCTTTTAAGACCCAATTCAGGTCCTATATCTATCACCCTCAGAGTCAGAACAAAATCTTACCATTATACCTAAAATGTTTGCAAGAGTGCTCCATCAATTTTGGTCTTTTCATGAATAGTTCAGCAAATCCAGTACTTGCCATAGCAAAGAAAAGATGGAATGTTTTGACCTCGGAGCAAAAAATGAGAGAGGTGATCACCCCTGCAAACTTAAGATTATTTATGAGAAAAGCAAAGTTAATAGCCAAAATGATGGATAAGCATAAGCAGGAATGGATAGGTGGACGGTTCAGGCCCCCTCTCATAATTGAACCATTCCCTATCTAGGCTGAGAAGATGGAAGATGAGAAATTGCAGGACTGGTTGAAGTAGGTTGATCAATACAAAGGCAATGGTAATACCAACCGCACCACTTGGTCTACCTATGCACAAGATTATAGCTTGATTGACAGGCTACTTCACCAGAATAAATCTAGATTATGAGAAGTAGGAGGACCTACCAAACCTTAGGTATGGGGGGATGATGAGTGCCAAGTAGCACCCATGAAATACATCTTTTTACCTCTCTTTTTCTCCTTCTTGATCCCATCTTTCTTAATGTCTGCACCCGAATAGGCTAGAAAGATTGTTCTAGATAATGATTAATTGAAGATAAATTACTTAAGATCATAATTTCTGATTAAAGGACTAATGTGCATAGAATTGATGGAAAAATGCAGAAAAACTTCTCTCTTTTTGAATCAACAGGTGTAGATGCTCAGAATGGTAATTTTGTGCATCTCCAGAGACAATACCAAAATACCATGACACCAGAAGTTTTGAAGTAAAGAGAAAAGCCTCTCCAGAGCTAGACGGGAGTCCGGAGCATCTCCGGAGCTGAATAAGAAGGCCACAATGGTATCTCCAGAGATACAGACATATCTCTGGAGCTATAGACATATCTCTAAAGCTGCAGACAGGGACATACATCTCTGGCGCCTCCTAAGAGTAGGGCATATTTCCAACATAAACTGTCGATCAGGCACTTTTAGCAGTGATCGTGATACCCCTCATTTCACTGAAATCATCACTTGAGTGGTGAAGGGTCATCTTTAGTTAACTGCGGGAGTTTTTATCTTTTAAAAGTTTTTGCATGAGTTACTGATAAAACTGATTCAATATCCATATTTTCAGGGCCTCACTGCCCAAATGTATTAAGACTCAAACTTAGAATTCTGAGTGGACTTCTGTTACACTCAATCTACTTTTATTGCATGGTTATTTTTCCATAGTTAGACAGCTAGTATAATAAAGAGATGGATGTCATCTCATAGAAGAACCAGTAGATAAGATTAGTGATATGTCATCACTCATTTTATATATACTTATAGAAATAGCAGAAAATATATACAATGATTGGATTATTCTGATTCTCGGTAATCTCACTTTTCTTTGATATCAATATTTTTCATGAATGCAAAGCAAATGGAATTGGACCGAATTTGGTTGTTATCTTATTCTTTTGTGCTGATTCCCTACTGTAGCCTTCAGCCCCAAGGGTGTGGAGCAAGGGCCCACTCTCACCACCAAGGCAGAAGGCTAGTACCACTATTTTGTTATTTTAGATTTTGCTCTGGAAAGTATTTACTGATTTTGATAGATAGATGCATGTTGCTATTTTTAAGATTCCTTGAACTTCCTATTTAATTCTATTTTCAGCATTCCTTAAATTCATTCAATAAGTAGACAAATCAATCTCTTCAAATTAGTAGAAGTTAAGATTAGCTAGAAAAATTGGTAACTATAGAATCCCTAATTGCAGATAGCCGAGGACACAACCCCTAGATTTTGACATCTGAAATATGATTAAACATGAGGTACAATGACACCTTGTCAGTGTTTTATTAACTACATGTGTAGGATGAGATTATCATATTTATGCTTATGTAAATATAATTTGGGTTGGTAATGTATTATCTCCTTGGGGAGCTGATTATAGTTATATGACATCATTTGTGTCATGGTTGGTTATATTTAAGAGACATCTATTATGCCATGGTTCTATATGTAAGAGTAGGGAGGTGGTAATGTGAGTAAGAGATTTATGGGAGTTATCCCAAAGCTTCTTGACATCTAATTATCCTAAGGGCTAGGATTGTTGATATCTTGACTTCCATTGGAGGTGACAAAATTAAAAGAGTAGGGGATGTTGCATGTCCTCGTCATGGGTGGATATATCCTAGCATCATATTCTCTACTTTGGTTCCAACACATTGAGACATCATCCCCTTAAGAAAGTTGGCCAAGGAATTGAGCTTGCTCTTTCTCACTATAGGTACCACATCACATAAAGCTCTAGTGTTCTCGATGGCAGAAGGTCCACATGCTATTTATGCATTATTTTTTCCATCCATCACTAGTATCTAGGAGATCTTTGAGGATAGGACATGTGCCCTATTTATTAGCATGCCTATTGTTCTACCCTAAGGGGTGGGGTAGGGTGCTCTATGGTGGCATAATTAACCTTCTTGTCTTATGTGTGTTAGGGTTAGCTAGCAAAAGATATCAATTAAATGCAAATAAAAATTTAAAAAAGGAATGAAAATACATAGAAATAATAACAATGAGAGACAATTTTTAATGTGGTTCACCCAAACTCGAGCTGTGTCCACCAACAGAGAGTCCAATATTATTATCTAGTAAATCAAACCGATTACAACCAGCAATCCTTTCAACTCAATACCGTTGCAAAATGCTACAATACATCAATGGAAACCCTAACTCTTAGTTGCTTTTATCAAGCCTTATGTCAGTTACAAAATAGGGTTTTTTATGTTGGATAATAGAAAAATAACTCCCGATGCCTTTATAAAATAATAAAAAACCATTTGACCCTACAAGGGGCGCTGCCCCTTGACCCCGTTAAATAATTTGAGGGGAAACTACACTGATAAAAGTGGAGTAAATTTAACCTCTGAGTCTGATTAGGCTCCATATAACAACAATGTGAGGTAGTGGTATGTAATGTCCCAAACAAAATATTTACATCCAACAATTAAATCTAAAAATAAAATTTTAAATAACTTTCAAAACCCCCAATTTTCCCCTACACCGATTGATCCTGAAATTGACAATTTTAACACAAATGCAAAGGGGAAACTTCTTAAACATAAAATACTGATAATTATCTTCAAATATTAGTAATTTCATGGCCTCATTCTATTACATATCATAAATTTTCCATATTTAATGACAAACACAAATCTACATTCAAAACTAACAATTTCACTACACCCGATTTCACCCAGGAGCACATAAATGATAATGAATGAGCCCAAGATTATATTAACTGATTCTCTGATGAAAGTATAGTGAAATGGGACTGATTTACAGTCACAATAACAACATCAATAGGCTGAAATAAATCTGGAAACACCACATTGAAAACTGCTCAAACTACACACTCCAAACCTGCAAACACGCTGCCAATTAACACTCTTTTGCCCAAACTGCAAATATAGCTCTACAACATTGGAAAACTATATGGTAGGGAAAATAAAAAGCCAACAAAGTATCTAAAATAGAAGCAATTCACTTCTATAACAACAACCAAATCTAGATATAACACTTGCTAAAATACCCACAATAACTTCTAGGAAACACACTGTTGAAACAACATAGATTACACACAATCTTTGCCCAACTAAAAGATGGATACAATGATTTATGGTACTGATCTGAAACAACATATGAACACAAATAATCTTCTCCACAACAGCAAATGAATCTACAACACACAACACCAAAACTACATCAACTTCTCTCCAAAACTTCACCTGCAACCTGTAACACATGCAACATTTGAAACTACTAAACTAACTACAAATCCTTAAGCTCCAATGCAATTTCTGAGTGAAATTTCTCTTTGAACCAAAGGGTTTTCTTCCTTTGATTCCAATCTCCAATGGGTTTTCGTCCACAAAATATTTTGTATGAACACAAGTGCCCAGACAATTTTCGGCAGAGTTTCTGTATGATAAATTGGCATGCCTAAAATGTGTTTTTGCCTGCAATTATATAGAGGAGCAAACCCAAATGACCCCCTCTTGGAAAAATAAGTAAAATAATATTATTACATCATTTTCCCTCCAAAATAGGCCTACCATAATGACCACTGCAAGATTCCCCACCAAAATTAAATAATAACTCCCTGCATGTAAGCTGTCATAAAAACTACCAAGGAATCTGCTAATAATAGATTGCCACCTAAACCTGGAGGTTACAAACCTTCTCACATGAAATAGAACACCCATCCTTGGGTAAATAATCCAAAATAATAATATTAAATTAATTATTTGACCTTTTTTGTCATAAATAAGAATTAATAAATGATTCAGGCCCAAATAACCAATTTTAGATATAATCATTTTCCAATTTCCATACCTTAGCCCAAGGAAAAATATTTTGAATTGGAAAATATCTCCTCCACCATGAACTAAATAAAAGGGGACATGACATGGTACTTAGGTACACTACACAATTGGGAGATGCCCTCTTGACGGATTTTAGGGATCAAGTATGTGTTATTGTTTTTTATTCTTTGTGTTTTATCTTATATGAGTGCTCTTATTGTTGTAATCTTGTATTAATGAATGGTGTGCTTGTATTTTATATTTGCTTTATGAAATTACTTTATGTGTGTAATTTGTGTATTTAAGTTTTGAATGTTTGTATACTTGTGATGTACTAAGGTTAGGATGCATGTAGCATGGGATGCATGTAGTTCTATCTTAGGCATGTGTTCTTAGTAAGACATATAGCATTATGTGAATAGAGATTTCATAGTATGGGATGTAAGTATCAATTCATGTTGATTTTATATATAGTCTTGGATGTATATGTCTAAGTTAAACCTTGTAGGATTAAAATGACTTGTGGTTACTAATGATGGTCATAGTTCACTTGTTCATGTATTTGCATTCATATGTGTATAATTTAAATGCTAGAAAGGATGTGTTTATGTGCATTGAGAAATATATTTCCATGTATTTGAGATCTTTTGGATCTATGGTTTCATGTGTATGCTTATATGTTAATAAATGAATAAACTAAATAAGATAAATCACTTTTTGACCAGTGCTTATATGGTCAATATTGTATTGTACCACACCTTTGGATTATGGATGGTGCTTCTTTGCCTTGACTGATGGATGGGTAGGAAAGGGACATCCTCATGGTGAGTTCAACCCCTTCCTTGATTAGAAACAAGAGCATGGGAATTTGGAGGATTATCTTGTAGATTTGAGCTTGGAGTTCTTCAGATATTGTTCATGATGTACATTGTATATGGCCACTTGTATTTGTGGTGGTCGATTGATAGCTTATTGTATTCATTATCATTGATGAGGGTTGTAGTATTTGATACCTTGTATATGTTGGTTATGTAATTATGTTATCTTCATTAATTAGTACTAGATATGTACTTGGGAGACTGTCATATTACTTGAGATGTACTTATTATTATGCTTCCTTATAATAGTTAATGAGTGGGAGCTATATACTTGCATGGATCTTATTGGATATCACTTACATGTTTTGCATACTGTTACATAATATTGTATCATGGAATTTAATGGAAGTTGATGGAAGTTTATGCTATAACCTTTTGTTAGCAATTTGGGCTATTTGTTTTGGTTAATACATAAGAAATTTTATGGTTACACTTTGGAGGTTTTTACAGTTTCACTTTCATAGAGCCAACATGATTTGAAAACCTAACCGTTACTCATCAACTTGCGCATGACATCTTTTAAATTAAAACCTAGGTTGCATATTTACAGACAATATCCTCAAGAATTTATGATCATTTGATAGCTTGTATTTGAATCATCCTAGAGTAGTTCAAGAGTATTTAAATCAAAGAAACCCTACTTGGATTTTAGCATTATGATTCATTGCATTATGCATCTTGCATATCAACACTTGAATCCTTCTCATAAGAATTATGGACAACAATAAGCAAGGGGTTTGACTTGGTCTCAAGGAAGTATAATGCTTCAATCCTAGAAAAGAAAGCCCCCAAAGGTTTTCTTTAGCACCAAATTGACCTAATTTTAGTCATCATATCATAGGCAAAGAATTAAGGAGAAGGTGACTGACATGGATAAGATTGTGGAAAATGAAGTTAGGATCGAAGTAATGATTGCATCCAACTACAATGCAGGGGTTAAAGACATATCTGCTTTAGAAATAACACTTTAAATATGAGTTATATAGTTAAAAAGTGATTTGGAAGCTAGCAACAATCAAATTTAGTCACATCCACTACTACCATCATGTAAGAGCTAATTGAATCTCTAACCCTTATTCAATTTGACATTTTGTGTTAGTGAATTAACTCAATTATATTAATCTAGGGATTTATTTGTGAGAGAATTAATTCTTTTACCTTAGATTAATATATTTTTGAAAGAAGGATTCCTTTAATTCCTTTGTACATTTTGACAAAATCGACTCATTGAACCACTCTAATTTCCACTAGGGTTGTCCTTCTCTTTAAAAAATTAGATATGATACTTTTGATTTTTTGATTTTTAAATCAAATCTAAACTTTATTTTTCTTTTATGCTTTATCTCTTTTGATCTTTTGGTTGTATTCCAATATCTTAAACAATCTCTCATCTTCCAATCAGAAGTAGCCCTACACTAAACCCAATGGACATGAACCAAGTCAATGAGCCTCTTATTGAAAATTTGAATACTTTTGTCTATCTTAATAAGGAGGAATCATTTGATCATGATGCCATATTTCCACCATGGATAAGAGAGGCATTAGTCATACTAGTTAATTTCTTAGAGAGGAATTCAATCCAATTAATAATAATGGTAATCCTTCTAGTTTAATGGATTCCCTTGATAGCATGTAAATAACAAAATCATATAGAATGGAAGTGCTTGAAGGTATAGGTCAAAAGCTAAGTTCATCAAACTCTCTTAGTAATGCATCTATCCTCCCACATCCCCAAGTTTCATCCTCTATTATCCACTCTCAAACCTCATCTCCTACATTTCCACTACCCATGATACTTCCCCCTTCGTTTCATATACATCCTACATAACTCCCACTAAAACTAACCCTCTTATAGTTCCTACTTCTCACATTAAACCTAACTCCATTGTTCCCTCCCATGTCATCTATACAATCATCTTATCTTCTCCCAACCTATTTATGTACCCATCCCATTATCACACACATTCGTAAGTTTCCACTTCTACTTCCACAATCAATCCTTCACTATTAACACCATCATCAAAAGGCTTGATGAAATGCAAAGTGGGACGTGCACCTTACTTCCAAGCACTAATAAAGATATTACTAGTGAAATAAAGTGTAATAATATCTCATGACTTCTTAGCATATCCTTTTCTAATGGGTTTTCTAGCCCCTAGATTTGAAATGTATAATAGAAAAAAGGGACCCCATGACTCACTCTCTTTTAATGCCACTTGTTTGGAATAAACATTAATGATGATAAACTACCTTAAAAAAATTTCCCTAGGACATTAAAGGATTGCACACTTGAGTGGCTCTACTCATTGCCTTGTAGTTCCATACAATTATATGTAGACTTTGCTAATGCTTTTGTACTAACATCTCAATATCAACATAGGCCTTAAGGTGACTATCTCTAATTTGGTGGTGTAGACAAGGATCTAATGAGAGAATTTATGATTATATCATTCATTTTCAATCCGTGTTTGCCAAAATGCATTACTAAATTCTAGATGACAAGCTTCAAAGATTGTTCATTAAGAGATTATTTCCTACAATTCAAGAAAAGATGTACTTGAATAACTATACATCATTTATGGACTAATGTACAAATGTAAGGAATATTGAGTTGAAATTATTAGAAGCAAATGCACTTAATTATGGTTCTTCACATCATCCTTAACAACCATCCTATTCTTCTATATTTCCATTAAAAAATACTTTCAAGGTAGGCTATCCTCCATATAAACAATGTTACTACATCTTCCATGGCTTCCAATGCCACTCCTATTAAGCCCAAAATTCCAAGAAAGTTTACAAAACTCCATGGTCCCTTCAATGTAGTCTTCCAACATTTGTTAGGGGATGGAATACATGTTGAAGAAGACCAATTAATAATGTGGATGCCATTGAGGATGAAGTACATGTAGAAGAAAACCAACTTGATAAATCTTATTTTGATTTTGATAACTTTGTAGGAAATAGTGAAGAACAATCTAAACAAACTACCAAGTATGTGCTACTCATTAAATTTTCTCATGATAACATTCCTACTAATGGGTACCACAAACCTCTTTACATTACAATCCATATAGCACATAAACACACTAAAGGAGTTATGGTGGATCTTGGGTCACACTTTAATATTTTCATGGAGGAGTATTTATTTGTTAATTATTTCTATCAAAAAACTTATGAAAATTCAAGGGTATCTCTAAAATTCAAGCTAATGGTATAATGCAAGACACTCTTGGTTACATCATCATACACTTGCACATTACACAAAGAAAATAACTCATGTTGTTTCATATCATTCTCGCCTTTAATAGTTTTATCCTTCTTCTCAAAAGACAATGGATAGAGCAATTCAAAGTTGTTCCTTCTATTTTGCATCAATGTGTCAAATTTGTTCATCAAGGAAGTGTAGTTAAAGTAGCGAGAAATAATCAACTATAAGGCCCAACCCTATTTTGATGTTAAGCACATTGTCATGATTAAAAGTCCTAGAACTTTAGCTAAATTATTACAATACATATAACCTTCTACCCTTGATTAGTGCACTCTTGTTGATGATAGTTTCCAATATTAGAATTCACTATGAAGTTGACTAACTATTCATTGTTATTTAATTCAGTATGAATGAGGGGAATCAACTTGAATTGTTAGTTGTGGTTATGATTTTTTAACAAACAAAATTGTTAATGTGAATTGAGCATTATTGGGTTAATTTGAATAAGTTATGACTATGTAAAATATTAATACTATTTAGACTTGTACCATGAAATGAAAGTGTAAGTTCATCAAAGGAAAGTGTGACCTAAAGGCTAGAGTGACTCCTAAATGTAATTGTTAGGTTATCAAAATGTGATTGAATGCAAATAATTATATCCTACAAATTTCAAGCATTAGATATGTAAATTTTATTATGTTAAGTGGCAAGATTTGATCACTCTATTACTCAAGGTTTGTTTATGTCCACACAAGGAGTGCACACCAAATTGCATTAAAGGTATGTGAACTTGATTTAATTATTACCAAGTAGATAATGTGATTGAAATTCCCTTGCTTCGACTATTTATACTTGGGATGTATTTATGTTTTCCAAAGTGTGTAGGTTCATGTTGTGAAGCAAAGTGATTTTTGTTGGTGTATCCTTTGAGATGTGTTTTCTTGTGTGAGCCAAGTATTTAAAGTGTTTAAATTTTATTTTTGAAACTTTATCTTAATGTAATGGTGTGTTTGTGTTTCCTTGTGTCATTAATCAGGTGTGGGAGTGCAACCCATATGAAAGTTTTTAAGCCATTTTTTAGGGTGTAAGATGTGAAATTTTGAGTTGTCATGTCATTTTTGGGGCCCCAACCCAAGTACCTATTGGTAGGGTACTTGGGGAAGGGTGTAAGATGTAGTTTAGGGATTTGGGAAGTATTTAGAAACCCCTTGAAAAGAGCAATAATTATTAAGGCATTGGTTCTTGGCTCAAGGCACTCCAAGGCAACCCATGACCTTCTAAAATTGTTAAATGGGGGAATGAGACCCATTTTTTTAATAAATAAGCCCATGTGAACTCACATGAACTCTCTTTTTTCTATCTAATAAATGAGGAGGGTTTATGGAGAAGAGAGGGTCTCAACCCTATTAGAGGGGAATAAGTGATATGGCACTCTTATTTAAATCTCTACTTTGACTTGTTGAGGGAAGGGGATTCTTTGTTTTTCTTCTTTTGAGTTTCTTTGATTTCTTCTCATCTTGGAGGAGAGTGAGTATAGTTGTAGAGAGTTGTTTTTAGGGTAGCCAACGTGTAAGGAATTGGAGGAAATGAAAGATTCATTGGAAGAAATAGTGTTCAAGTTCCTCTTGGCCACCTTATCTACCTTGGGAGGTAAGCTCTCTTTTATTATATTTTCTAGTTTGTTATATATTTTGTTTGTGTTGGATTTTTGAGGATCTTGTGAAAGGAAAAACAAGTGTAGACTGTATTGAGTGCTTATAATTTTAATGCTTTGACAAGCAATGCTCTCTCTATTTTTTTAGTAGATCTCTTACTTGTTATGTTAGTTTTCCCTTTCTTGTTGTGACCTATCTGTGAGTTTCCCAATATGTATGAGTTTAGACATGTGTTCCCATGTGTACGTAAATGCTTGTTCGGGGTCCTAGTTGATTCTCGTGATGGTGAGAGCCATAAATGGCTTGATGAAACCACAATGGTTGGGTGGAGAGTATTTCCTCACCATCGACATTGTTCTTCAAGATGCTGGTTCAAGTTGATGATTTTTATTGAGTTGGTAAATTTACTTGAAAGAAAAGGGGGTGTTAGGCTCTTTTATCTTGGAAAATTTTTGTAACTCCTTCATGTTTGTTGGAATTTCTTGTGGAGAGAAATAATGCTCACACCTTGAGGCAATTGTATTAAATTTTTTTGAAAATAAAGGCATTTGCACTTAATGAACATAGATATATTAGCAACCATGTAGATGAAATTATATAGAGTTTTACATATTTATATTGAGTTAAAATGTTGTCTTCATGGAAGAATGACAATAATCATGCTTGATACACATACCTTCATTTCAAAGTTTACACTAGTAAATACTAAATTTTTGTAACTACACTTTTTGCAATTTCTGCTCTTTTTTTTTTTTGAAAAAAGGTTATATCCAAATATTGCATATTGGATGCTTCGTTCCATACAATGTTGTTTTGGGGAGATACATCATCTCTGGAATAAAATTTTGTTGCATTCTATCTATGGGAGCACCAATTTTTTTTTTTTTTAAAGAAAAGATAAATTTCTTGCAAGTCCAAGGGGTATACTTAGATGTAAATAGGTGAAAAGAGCACAAATAAGATACAAATTAATTAAATTTGTTTACTGGTCTTTTGTTTGGGATTCAAGGAGACCACATTCCTTGGAGAGGCCCGATCCCTGTGGGCGGTCACAACCCCACAAAGGCTATCTCTGCCTGCCATGGCACCGCCTCCAAGTACCTAAGACAAATCAACAACAACCAAATAAAAAGAAAACAAATAAGTAAATTAACAGGTAAATATATAAACAAATCTAATTGTAGCATTTCTTCCTTGGTTGGAGTGTGGCCATTGTTTGGAGGAATGTCACTCATGCCTTTTTATTATGGTCACCGTCCCTATGCTGTCATGGAAGATGACAGTATAAAGAGAGAAGGAGGAGATGAGAAAGAAAAACAGAAAGAATGTGAGGGCATAAGTTTTAGTGCTATAAATAAGATTAGGGTTCAACCGAAATTTTAAAAAAAATGAACTTAAAAAAAAATTGATTTGGGATTCGTGCGGCTTAAAGGGCCATTAACTTAATAGTCTATTAATTTTATTTCATAGTTTTAAGTTCAACATATGCTTACGTATACCTAAAGGAGCATATATATTTATGAATGTGAATTCTATGAGGAATTATAAGGGTAACTTTCTCTTTCATATTAGTAAAATAAAATTTTATAAAAAAAAAATATTATCAAGAGTATGATATAGTCTTTTTATTATGTTATTATTTTATATCGTAATGATGTATAGGTATGTATGTGATGCACTTCAAACAAAAATTGGTGAATATGTAGTTTAGTCAAGAATTACTTAAACATTATTATTAAGTTGAATATATAATATGGTAAAATTGTATATTGATTTAGACGTTAAAAATTATTATTCTACAAATGTCATCTTTAAGATTATGTGAAATAACTCCACATGATATTGTATAGGTATTTTTTTATTTTATTTTATTTTTAAAATGACTTATTCAGTAAGCATTATAATATAAATTATGCATAAAATGGATTTATATTTGTAGATATGGTCATGTTCTAGGATGAAATTTACTAGTTTTTTTTTTAATAATTGTTAAATTTATCCTCTATGCAACGCCTAATAAATAGTATGCTCTGGTGGTATATAATATTGTTGGTGATAGTTTGTTATAATATTAGTGTTAGAAAATTTAGTGTTATAGCATCATAATGTGAGGGTGTACTAATTTAAAATTGGGATAGTACTATAGATTCGAAATAATATCCAAAATTATGTTAATTCTTGTCAATTCAATAAAGTTGAAAAAAAAATGATCTTCATAAATTAATTAGATGTGCAATGTATATTATCAAGTGACTTTAGTTCCTTATTCACCATTGTATCATTTAGAAAAGTCCTAGATTCCCCCTCATTAGTTTGAGGAGTAAAAATGATTTATTTACCATATCGAACCATTTTCCATGGAAGTCTTTAGTATTGGTATCCTTGTTGTATTTGTTCAATGTTGAGTTGTTAGGGCCTTAAATACTAGGTGTTGCCACAATAGTGTGTCCCACTTATGGGACATCCTAATTTTTGTCTAAAATCACATATTTTTTTAGAAAACTTAATGATTCAAGCCTTGAGGAGTTCCATCTAAAGGGGTTTAGTTGAAGGGGGTTAGATAAAACCCCCTTAGATGAAACTCCTTTGGAAAGAACCCCCTAGTCTTAAATCAAACCCTTGATGGAGTCTCCTCCGCACCTATCAAAATGCTGACACAAAACTAATTTTTCTTCACCTTTTGGAGATCAAATGAAGTCATTTAGAAATTTTATTTTGTAAATATGTAGCCCTTAGTATAAGCTTTCCAAAAAGTATGATTTTGAATATATTTCATTTGATTATTATATTTATTTTCTATTTTCTAGTGAACATAAGTTTATCACTAAACATCAAGGTCTCTATTCCACACACGGAAAATAAAAAATAGAGATTTTTTTTTTGAAAAACATTTGTGCACTAGGTATTGAGTCCTTGTTTGAACAAAAAAGAAGTTAATTTGGATACAAACAAAAAAACTTATGTTGTATGGTATAAACCTATGTCTGAATTGTAATTAATATATAGTAGGGTGATTCCACAATACTATGTTCCACTTTTTGGCCAAAGTGGGACATTGAAATCAACATTTTAAACCAAATTTTTACTAACACCTATAGCAACTAAACTGTTAAGAATTTGAAGATGATGTGAACTTGTATCAATATTTGTGATTTTGTGTGTAGATTCTAAATGTATATTTTTTAAAATTTTAAGAAATAATTTGTGAATTTTTTAACGTAAATTTTAGTAACTTATTTTTTATAGTTAACAATATTTTTAAAAAGTGACTTAATAGTGGTAGAATAAGTATTAGGTCTGTCCCATTAAGTAGTTATATAAGAAATTTGTATGCAAGAGTGTTCTTTAAAATAGTTTGGATAGAGACGACCTTTGTTTCAATATGGGTTTAATTGAGGGCCAAGTTGACCCATCAGTAACTAAGGGAAGTATATCATCATGATATGTTTTAGCTAAGGGTAAATCAACATGTACATCATTTGATTGTGGAAATGGATTTGTTGTTTACCGCAATGATATAATCCTAGTTGTCCCTTAAATAAAATCAAAACTATGTACTTAGTCATACTTTCCATTTTCTCTTGCTCATTTAGTTGGTCACTTTATTATGTGAAGGTTTTGGATTATGCCTCAAGAGATGAACTTGTTAGTGTAAATAGTGTTATTATCTAACTAGTTTAGATATCACCTCTTTGAAGGTTTAACCTATTCACACATAGGCTTAAGTTTACTTAGTCTTTTAGGAGTTTGTCTTATTTAGACATGTGTACTCACACATGTGAGACACCTATTTCATTTTGGCTTGCTACTTGTCCTCACACATGTCATGTGAGTTAGACAAGTGTTGCATGCATGTAGGGGTAGTCAGTAGTTTAGTCCTACCTTCCTACCTCCTTCTCCTTGCCTATTTATGCAAGGCTTCTCATTGTATTTAAGACACTCTTAGTGTATAGGATAGATATTCTCAAGTGCTCCATTTTTCACTTGTGGAAGGTTATTCAATTTGTGCTTGTTGATCTCGGCTGCTCCAACATGGTATCAGAGCAATGCTTGCACGTTCCTTCCTGAATTGGTGACTCAAGCACTTAGCCCTATCATCAAAGCATCGTGGAGCCAAACAGACCATGTTAGTTCAGAAGGTCCGAGACAGTCAAGGTGACCCTTCGAACGATGTTTTTTGGTAAAATCAATTTTTTACAAAAAAATTTGCCCTCGTGCTTGAATAGTACGATTTTTGGTAAAAAAAGCAAAAAAAAATTAGTAGAGGGCCATATTACCCCCTGCCATATTTTTGTTGTGTGTAGTGAAAACTTTTCACTTGCAGGTCAAATTGTCAATTTTCCTACCCCCCTTAGCCCTTCCAAGAACTCTGTCCCATTCCGGGATAGAGAGGTCATTTTTGGGATATCATGTCCCATTCTAGGACAGCTCGTCCAAAATTTTGGACCCTCTAGTCTAGTTTTGGCATCCTACATTCAGTTTGAATTTCTCTTCTGGTTGTCACCATTTGCAATTTGACTTCCAAGTTGAGGTCTTCATTCAACAGGTAGCAGCTTGACCATTTGCATTGCAAGATTCTTCCAAGTCAGGTTTCAATATCCACTAGGCCCTACATCCCAACATTGGTTGCAGATCTGCCAAGAAGTTTGGGATTTCTCCCAAAGTCTTCTATCATGATTTCACAATTGCAGTCAACTTTATTCTCTTGGCCACCAAACTTTATAGTTCAAGTCACTGTTAGTTTTTGGTGTGGCCACTGATCATCTCCACTTCTCTGGCCACTGCTTGATGTGGGCTTCTCTGGTGGTTGTTGTTTTTTGTAAGCAAGTCGAGGGTTTATTGGGGACAAGATGCCACTAATGGTTCTTAATTTATTGAAGATCACTTATTGCTATTTACATTCTGGTTGAAGTATCATTGTGGTGGAGGTCCTCGCAATTGGTGGTCAGCTCCAATATTCAAGAATCGACCTCTTCATTAGTCATCCCTAACACCCTTCTACTCATTCACTGAGTGTTTCAGTTCCCACTGTTCCAACTTTGGAACCAACCTCATCTCTTGGAATCACTGCGTCCTTAACATTTGGCGTCCTTTGTGCTCATAGTTGTTGGATCAAGACTGCTTACCCTGGTTGGTTCCTCTACAGTCTTCAATCGTTGATTGAGGGTTTTCATCGCCATAGACTCTAAGTCTGGTTCATGGTCTTCAGTGCCCAAGTCAGCCAGAAATTCAACCCCTATTGTCTATCTCCATTAGGCCCTTGTCGGCCTCTCTTCCATACCAGTTGACATTTGCATTATGATTCTTTGAACTACATTTTATTGGTAGTAGCACCAATTTGTTTTAGAGTTGACGTGGTAGTTTCTTTTCATGTCACCAAGATCCATCGAAGACCCTCTTGCATGCTCACTATCTTCCACATTGTACCAAGTATTAAGTGATGCTTGTTCATCATAGTCTTCTTCAAATTTTGGTCATCGTTTGAAGAGGGCATTTGTAGTTTCAATGAAAGTCGCAACCAAGTTCAAGTTCTTGTGTGATTTCCATCTGCCAGGTCGTGGTTCTAGTGGTACCTGCCTAGGTCTAGGGTTTTAAGTCATTTTTGCAAGTGTTCATCCTTATTTTCCCTTAAACCCTAAGTCCCATAGTCATATTTCACTTTATGTTATAATTTGCCTTTGACTATTTAGCCTAGGACACCGGTTACTTAAGTTATATCCTGGAGTCTTTTAAGTCATGAAGCGACCGGCCCCTTTTACCTAATGTTACCGTCTCTAGCCTATTGCGTCATATTGTTAAGTCTAAAGTCTTTGCAGGCTCCGGGGATGCCACTTGGCAGGTTACCGCAAGCCCGTAGACCGCTAAGGATGATGTCATATTCTTACTACGGGGCTGTGAAATGTAGACCGCTATCGAGCACGCTTGGGCCAATAGCCATATGATCGAGGATTCTAAATCAATGAAGGAAGCACTGCCAGGTGTCAGGTAAAGAAGTGAGCCATAGGAAAAGGAAGACCTAACAGTAGTGCAGAGGAATCTTGTAAAAAGGGAAGATGCATCGTGTGGCCGCGAGATTGTGACACGTGGCTAACTTTTAAAGGAAGAATGAAGGCTTGCATAAGGAAGGATACGTGGAGGCTTTGGTGTACTTGCATAGAGCCAAAAGGTGGTGGCCCACTTCCCACCACACTGCTGCGAAATGAAGCCACCTGTCCACATTAGACAAAAGGTAGAGGAGTCAGTAGGAAAAGCATGTTCGACATGGAGTAAAATGATTGGTCAATGACTTTTCAATGGAAAGGCTTGGATTTTCAAAGCTGGCAGTCAATTCTGAGCCGTTGATCTCATAGTGTGAAGTCCATATTAACGACTGGAATTTGAACTTCTTGTGAAGGTGCCTCTACATCGCAAATTTCCAATGGTTCTCAGAAAAATCATGTACAACTTGGGAGGGAAAGATGTGATACTTATGTCTAGGGGGAATGAAGATCCAATCATATGTCATCTTCATCATTGGGATCAAGCCCATCCAACGGTTTTTTCGCATCTCTGAGATGAATTGTAATGTGGGTTAGTTTCCCCATGCCTATGGGCGGTGGCTTGTAATGTAAGATTCATGTAACCGACATAGGATAATGAATATTGAGTACTACCTTCTTATGCCTATAAAAGAATAGGTAGTACTACTTTGTAATGTTGTTGAAAGATTTGGGAAACTTTGATAATGAAAATACAGAGCAATTCTAGAGGTTGGCCATATTTATGAGTTGTGAGTTCATTTTCTTGCATTGTTGAATATATGTTTTTTATGAGCATTTTTATCAGTTTCAGATTGAGCTTATATGAAAAATGCGTTTGAACATGTATTTCCAGTAATTGTCTCCTGTGTTGCATGCATTTTTCTTTTGAAGGAAGACACTAAGGGTTTCTAAATTCATAAATATACATCTACTATATTGCATGTCTGGTTTTCTGCTTCTAATCAAGGATTAGATTAAAATGCTTTAAGTTAGCTATGGGGAAGTTTGTTTTGTAACAAGGATATCTGTAAGAAGAATTATTGGGAATACCCATTTGTGGATTGTTTTCTGTAAGGTAGGGAACATAGTAAATCCTCTAAATCTATATGTTTGTGATGCTTATGGGAATTAAGTCTACATTTGTAAGAAGTTGACTCCAAACCCTAGGATTGGCACCGATTAGAGTTGGGCTTATTTTCACAAAATTACCCATAATTAGACAATCACACATTCATTAAAAAGGAAAAATCAAAATCAACTTGTTAGTTTGTAGGAGCAGGGTATAGGTTTCATGTTCTTTGAGTGTTTCAGTGAAGTAATTTCCAAAGCTAGCCACTTTGAAATAATCATACAGTTTTGGTTTGCATATAGGAGAACATATCTGCTTTAGTCGTCAATATCTAGTGAAATAAGGAATTGTCATATAGATATTGAAGAAGGGAATACCTCCCTAGGTCTGGCAGAGCCTAAAGTGTAGAGGAGAACAAATAATTGTCTCCTGTTCATTGGCCACTGACCTAAGAATCCTGAGTATAAAAGCTAGCTACTTTTTAGGGAAACTCAAACCATTAGTTGGGAATAATAACAGATTGGTGATTCTGCTAGGGAGTTGATTATAAAGAACCCAGGATCCAACCTAAAATCCCATTTGTGGGTGGCGACTCTGAATTTATCTCCCAGCTGGTAGTACAATAATTTGCATGCAAGGAAGAAGATCCATGCAAAACCCTTTGTTCCAAGATCAACCAAAAATGGTGTATAAGAAAAAGGGTAACAATTAGTCGAGCCAAGAAGGGTCCTTGAATCCTCAAAATGAATTTAGGTCTTCTGAACCACAACATTTTTAGCTACAGAGGCTAGCATACAAGAGATCTATGAGAAATAGCAAGTGTTAGATTCAAGACAGACAACTAAGAGGGGGGGTGAATCAGTTGTCCCAAAACTTCCTTCCTATTAATCACTTGCATCCTTCTTGTAATATAGTAGCATAATAATAGATCAATCATGAAAACATAATGCAACAATTCAAGAGAAGAAACACATTAACACATATGACACCAAGATTTTAACGTGGAAAACCTGGTTAAGGGAAAAACCACGGGGTGACTAACCCAAGATTGTATTCTCTGTTAAAAGAATAACAAGAACAAATAGCACATGCCAATTAGGGCTTATTGCCCGAGCAAACTGCTCACAAGAGGCCCACTACCTACAGGAGACACACTGTCTACAGAATAAAAAATATTACATACTTGAACTGAAGAATAGCATCTTCACCATGCTTGAGTTAGTTCCATTTAAGCCCAATACTTCTGCTCTACCTTTCACTCTGCTCCTCTTTACCACACTCTCATCTCTACCAAGATACATTTGAAATGACTTCACAACTTCTTATTTATACAGGACATTTGACTTTGGGATAATCATCCAACTCGACATACTTTATAGAGAAAATACATAAATACAACATGACTAATTACAAAAAGGCTTCACGCGGATCACCACACTGTCAGCCACACAGATCTGAGATTTCAATCTTCCTTTAGGAACACGCCATTCTTCATAGAACATCTTCAAGATCATCTGCAAGATGTGTAACTCATCTGGTTGGCCAAACTTAGGAAGAACATCATCATTTGGAAGTAATCCTTCAATTACGAGCTCAATCTTCAATGCGGACCACCAACATGAACTGGACACAATCCAAAGACCACCACAAGATTTCTTGAATCACCAAGAACATCCACACTACTTTTGCTTACTGAAATCTTTCTCTCCTTCATCCAGAACCTCAAGAACATAGTCTATCATCACTGTCATATTGGAATAGATGCTTGCAGACCTCCAGACCATGAACCAATTGAGTTATCAATTCACATTGACTTCCTAAAAACTCCACAAAATTCGTAGAATAAGATATTGCAATCCTGGATCACACCGGACCTATTTGTGTCACTCTGTCACCTCTAAACATCTGCTAGAACCAATTTTACTCAAGTGGCCATAACTTCTTCAAATCTTCATGCAAACCTCTCAAATCTTTACTAGATCATCTTGAGACACCTATCTACAAACCCTTTGATGCACATCCTCTGATCTTCATCTTAGCTGGGATCTTTACCTCACTGTCTTCACTGATCTTCTTTGTTCCTGATAAGACTAGTTTTCTCAATATCCTCAGCATACAACTCATCCAATCCTTGTTCATCAATGCAACAGGAGTATGTTGACATCAATGACAACACTGGTTTGCAACAATCTCCCCCTTTGTCATTGATGGCAACATATGATGTGAAAAACTATTTTGACCATCAAGACAAGAACTTCTCCTTACTGACTGACATAACTCCCCCTATTAGCAACAACCATTCACATGTCTTCTCTTCCTTTATTGCTCCCCCTTTGATCAACAACCACTTTTGTTTTTCACATGTCTTCTCTCCCCCTTTGACATCAATGGCAAAGGGCACATACTTACATCACTTCAGAATCATACCAGATGCTCCCCCTGAGTAGAAGCTTCCCATCATCAATCCTGACCACAAGATATGACTGTGAGATCCACCGGACTGATGCACATCAGTGCACCTTAATTCAGAACCGGAGGGGTAATAACCCCTAACTTCTCCCTGAGATACTCAAAAGAGTCCTTAGGTAGAGGTTTAGTAAAAATGTCTACAATCTGATCCTTGGAAGGCACAAACTCCAATCTGACTTCATTCTTGTTCACTTGCTCTCTCAAAAAATGAAACTTGATGGATATATGTTTTGTCTTTAAATGCAACACCAGATTTTTTGATATATTTATTGCACTTGAATTATCATAGAAGATTGTGATAGGTTCCTCATACTCCACTCTGATGTCTCTTAGCATTTGCTTCATCCACAATACTTGAGTGCAACTACCTGCTGCTGCAATGTATTCTGCTTCTGCAATGGACAGAGATATTAGCTCTTGTTTCTTGCATAGCCAAGAAACCAATCTTTTCCCTAAAAAGAATGCTCCACCACTGCTACTCTTATGGTCATCTACATCTCCTGCCCAATCCGCATCTATATATGCATAAAGAGAGAAATCATGATCTCTAGGATACCATAAACCATACTCAACTATCCCTTTTAGATATATAAGAATCCTCTTGATTGCCATGATATGAGATTCTCTAGGATCAGCTTGGAATCTAGCAACAAGACCAACAACATTTATAATGTCAGGTCTAGTTTGAGTAAGATACAATAGTCCTCCAATCATTGACCTGCACTTTTTTTGATTAGCGTTAGGAGAGTCATCATCTTTGCTCAATTTACATATGGTTGCCATAAGAGTATTCATTGGTTTTGAGTCTTCCATCCCAAATTTCTTCAACAATTCTTTCACATATTTGGTCTGTGAAATGAAGATTCCTTTATTTGTTTGAATGATTTGTAGACCCAAGAAGAAATTCATTTCCCCAAACATGGACATCTCAAATTCACTTTTCATTTGATTTGCAAAAGTTTTGCACATACTATCTCTTCCTCCAAAAATGATATCATCAACAAACACTTCAACAATTAAGATATTTTCATGATCAATTTTGAAGTACAAGTTACTATCAGCAATACCTTTGTTGAAACCAATCTTCAAAACATGTTTATTCAGTCTTTCATACTAGGCTTTTGGGGCTTGTTTGAGTCCATACAATGCTTCCTTCAACTTGCAGACCATATCACCATGATCAGATAATTGGAATCCATCCGGTGGCTCAATGTAAACTTCTTCCAAGTCACCATTCAGGAAGGCAGGCTTAACATCCATCTGATATACCTTGAAATCCTTAAAGGTAGCAAAGGCAAGAAATAATCTGTGTGATGCCCTATCATGCAACCCTAGAGTGCTAGACTAACAAGTGCAAAGTTTACAATTTTTTTTTTTGAAGCAAGTAAATGCATTAGCATACAACTAACACTATTTACAATAATTAAACAAGATGAGCAACTAACACCTCTAGAGAACATAACTGCATCAGATAAACATAAATTTACAACAATATATTATAATAAAATAGAAGAGGATTATATTATACATTTACAAATATGAACAGTTACAAAAGTTTAAATACAAGATTACATGATTACAAGATTCATGACCGATCATATCGGTTTACAATATACAATAAGATTATACAATTTTAAAAGTAGAACACAGCTCTGGGGATGCAAGTACAAATCTGGAACTGGAAGCACATCTGCAGTGATCATGAATCAGGATGATCAAGGAAAACCAATGGATTAAGCTCTTCCACCCAACCATGTGGAACCTTGAGGTCCACCCCACCGAGCTAGGAGATAACAATGAGGTTCCACTAAGTCAAGGGATACAAGCAAGTAGATACAAACTTGACATAGGCAAAACAGATAATCAAGACAACACAAATCAACAAGACAAGATAGATCATCAAGATAAGACAAATCATTAAGACAAGTCAAATGATCAAAATAAGACAAACCATTAAGGCAAGTCTGCACTCCAAAGGCAACAACAAAAGATAAAGAGGGAGTAACTAGACTGTAGTAGGGAGAGTGTCATCGCACGGTCCTAGCATGGGTTACCCAGGCTATCTCTCTCTAGAAACTGGCCCCCATCTATGGTTACCCTGGTAGCCTCTCTCTAGGCACTAGCCCCATAGGGTGACACATGTGGAGCTGACACATCCTCTCATGAAGACAAGGAGATCAACCTTGCCAACCAGGCCTTCTCATCCCATCTTTAGCCTATGAGAGCACTCAAGGCATGGGTGAGGCATCATACTTATCTTGTTATGTGAATTACTACCCAACCCACCTAGATAAATTATTAAGTTATCACTTGATTACAACTTCCATGGGGTTACCCAGGCAGCCACTTTAGGCACCGGCCCCACCATGAAAGCCACTCTCCTACATACAACTAGCAAGCCTTAACCATCACCCATAAACCAATAATGTGCATGGACAAGATATTGAAAGGTGTCAAACTTTTTGCAAACCAAAACATTACATAGATCATTATAAATCCAAACTCTCAACCACGAAACTTTCGCCTATCCATTTCAAAATCCCAAATCAAATAAAACATTTACTCAACAATTTTCAAATTCAAAACAACAATCTTTTCCAATCTACATCAAGACCTCAAACCAAAAGACACATCACCAAAACATCCTTGCCACAATAACACACTGAAATCAAGGTAACAAGCCTCTGGAGCTAAAAAGATTTTAACACAAATATCAATAGACAACTATCCAAAGCATGACGCTTAACAACCTTGACCTCTCACAAAACTAACATGATCGCCATTACATTAGGCTAGTCAAAACCTAATAGCAAGACTCAAAACCAAAATAAATGCAATGACCCTATTACATCGGTAATACACATCGGTTTAAAATTAGCAATAAACAATGAAAGAAAATATATATATCCAAGACCCAAATACTACAACACTTTTCAAACTATTTAACATGGTTTTTAGTTAAATCATAAACTTACTTAAGATAACAATATTCTAATCAAATCTCAAGATCTATAATTCCATCTATGATTTATTTAATAACTTACTACTACAATTTAAATCTATTCACCTTTAAAACAAAACTATAATCATCCCAATCTCAACTCAAACTGCAAGTAAATCTATGACCGTAAAAAGATATAAAACAAAAATGATTTTTAAAACAATAAAATAATATTAAGATTCGTATCATGACGTCAAGCTCCTACCATTTTACTATCAAGAATGTTAGTCATAGACAAGATGCATTAAAGTCATATTCCCACTACTAAGAACCCTCAATACAAAAGGTTACTAACAACATTAGATAACTCTATCCCAACCATGCAGAACATAATGGATCGTAAGGTAGATTTAAAACTAAACATTCATTTAAATCCTTGGAAAGTAAACGAGTTAAATACTAAACACTTTATATTATCAATGTTCTACAAACAATATGATCATACATCAGAGTACACAATGCCAGAGAATGAGTTTACAAGATTGTAACTTCAAAGTACATTACATCTAATGTAAGAATTTGCCTTAATATGAATCTCTATCTACCTAATTTATCAAGCTAGCATTCTAATTAGAGACTCTATCGAAATTATTCTTACTCTAATATGATAGTGATTCTTTGAGCTAGTTTCCATGTTTAACAAAATTACAAACCTCCATTACTATAAGACAATAATAACTAACAATGGCATTACAATCACGTCCATAAACCATAACATAGGTCAAGCAAACTAAAAGAGTTTTCAGACACCATTCCTATATTATTTGCTAACAACAACACTATAAAAATTTGAACTCTCTTTTAAATAAAATTCTAATAATAATAACATATACTATTCTATTCTAGAATTTTAATTTCATCTATTATTTGTTTAATCAATACCATAATAACTCAATTCACAATAAATCTCTAATTTAAAATCAATGTACTACAAGATAGTATATTACTAAATCATAACTAAACAAATTTATATTTAAATAAGATAAAAAGAATATAATTCAATATATTTAATTCTAGAATTATAATATTATTTATCTAGCATCACCATAAAATCTACTTTACATAAAAAAAAAAGCTAATTTATTTATTTAACAAACTTGCATCTACTAAAGCAACTTTATTTAAATAAAATTAATTTTAAAATAATACAACTCTATCCTAATATTTTAAGATAAACCAATATTATCTTATCACTATTGTCTTTTAATGAGTTTGATAAAAAAGTAAGTCAAATTAACAATTTTAATAAATCAAAACTAAAAAAAACACAAAGCAAGATTTATGAGTTGTTCAAGAAGTTACAAACAGAAGTTTTCTAATTCTTGGCTTATAAATCCATCTAATATTTGTTTAACCAATACCTTAATAATTCAATTCACAATAAATCTCTAATTTATTATTTATTAATTAAAATCAATGTATATTGCTAAATCATAACTAACCAATTTATATCCCAACAAAATAAAATGAATATAATTATTTAACTTAATATATTTAATTCTAAAATGGTAACACCATCTAACATTATTTTAAAAACTAGCATTGTCGTTAAAATCTAATACAATCTTTATCTACTAATTCTAATCTATACTTAATAAGAGCAATTAACACAAATCTATCTTAACAAAATATAGAAAGTGATACTATTACCTAATTCCTCATTTTTAATTCCTAATGAGTAAATTTAAAAACAAACTATTTATCAAATTGACTAAATTAAAAGCTAATCCTTAAGCTATATATGCTAATTATCCCTGGAGTTTCTTATTAGAAACATACTAAATAAATTTAATGGCAATCTCCCTATTTATTTAAGTGAACTCATACAAAATTTTCATTGCAGAAGAAGAAACAATAACCAAATGATTTATTTGGGAGCTTTAAAATCCAGAGATATGAGAAATGAAAGAATCTTCAAAGGTTTATGATAGAAAATTGATGAATTGAGCTAACTGATGGAAGCCAAGAGAGAGAGAGAGAGATATGGCAATGCTGACTACAGAGAGAATGAATCCAACATAAATTTTCAGAGATTCAGAGGAATCAAAGACAACTCAGGTAAGAAATAGTTTTCTTTAACATTATTATTATTATTATTCCCAATTTCTGTCTCTCTCTTTCTCAGCACAACCCTCCCATAAAATAATAACCCCCAGAAGCAAAAATAGCTAAGAGTCATAAACGACCACAAACACAAATCTGTTACAGAGAATCCCACTACTCTCTAAAAATAGAAAACAATTAATTTTACTTCCCAGAGAGATTCAACAACTCACAAAACATAAATTATTAATTAATAAAATCTTGCCCGTAAAACCCAATACAATCTCAACAATAAAATAATATTATTCACTTATGACAAATGTCAATAGGACTTAATTATTAAAGCTATTACTTTAATTCTTAATTAAAATATTTTTCATTATTTCTCAATTTACAATATTAATTAATATTTACATAAATATCACTATATCAAGCCTATTATTACTATTATATTATTTTATTAAAACAATGTTAAATACTCATGACACAAATCTTATTCATTAAAATATTATGTTAAGGGAAAATTGGATCAACAATGAATAAACAATAATAATCAATATCATCTTACCCAAAACTCACTGAAATGGTGAACTAAGAAGATTAAAATAAAGCAATGAACAACAAAGCAAACCTTCCTCAATTCGAAGCTTCCATTGATCGCCTATCACAATCGTTCTTGCATGTATGAAATAGGGACCTTAAAGAGTGCACTTCCTTGCTATGCTTCAAGAATGTCAATTGGCAATGGCAGTGATAGTTTATTGCAATGAAGAGGAGCTTCACAACAATGGTATTGGTGCGTAGTGTGTAGTAATGAATGTGATCACAAGCAATGAAGGAATTGGTGCCAAAGGCGCGCTGTAATTCCTGCAGAGTAACAAAACTTAAAGCTTGGATGAATAGAATGGAAGAACAAGGTTCAATTTATAGACTTAGGAGAATGAAGATCAACGATATAGAAAGAATGAGAAGATCAATAGTTAAGAACGGTTGAGGAACATGCAACGAATAAGAAGAGGACATGTGTCTTGCTTTCTTTTGCATGAGAGGATTTGCTAAGAATAGAAGAATGAGTTAAAGCATTTAAAAGAATATAATAATCAGTTAAGTGATTTAAAACAAGAAGAAGGGATTTGCATGAGAATAAGAATATATTTTGCTTTATTAAATATTAGGAATATTTAATTGCATGTGCACAAAAGCTTGAATTATATTTAGAGATAACTCAATTTAGAAGAAAAAGCAACTTAAATAAATAATTGATTTATTTAAATTTAGAGAAGATATTATTGGAAGAAAACAAATTAAACAATTGGTATTATTTAATTTAGAAGATAAGAAAGCAAATTAAATAAATTTATTTAATTGTTGTGCATGATTTGGAAGAATAAATAAAACATTTGATTATATTTTATTCTTAGAGATTGAGAGGATTTAAATAAATTTGATTTGATTTATTCAAATTTGGAAGAATGATTTTGATTTAATTAAATAATTAAGAATTATTTAATTATTTAGAAGAATTTAATTAAATAAAAGGGTTTTATTTAATTTTGACCTTAGAAGAGATAATTAAATATTTTGGTATTTAATTAATTTAGAAGAATGTGAATCATGTCATTTTTAAGCGTATACATTTTGTCCCTCTTTGGTGCAATGCAGTTTACAACATTGCTTCAAAGAATAACTAGTCTGATAATGATATATGCCCCAATTTGCCCCTGGTACAGGTTATGACGACAGGATGCCCCCTCGGGAGATTGGACAAGAAGAAGGCAGAACGCCGAGAGATGGACAATCTCATGAAGATGAAGGGAAAACTAGGTCAGGTTGGAAGAAAATAGGACGCATTTCAGAGAAACGTGAAGAAAAATGGAAGAAACGGATGCAGGAAGTAGCCACAGTCACCACCTAGACAAATTAGGGTTTGCATACTATAAATAGGAGCTGGGTCCACAAGGCAATTCATTTGCACACTTGTCTTAGTTTGATTTGCGTTAGGGAGCTTAGAGCAGCATAGAGCATAGAGCAGTCAGCACGAGGATAGACATTCCATGCAAGGAGCATCGATTCGAGCGAGTCCATCAATTCGACTAGCCAGCAAAGGTAGGACCCCCGGTATGTATCTCAAAAAATTTCTCCTAGGGTCAAGTTTGGTAGCAATAAATGCTAGGAGAAAACTAGGATAGACAGAAGCGCCGAAATGCAGAGTGGCGCATATGCCACGCGAAACTGTGCATAGGTAATTCTATAGCACATGCATGATGTAGGATGGCGCATATGTGAAATCTATGCATATATAGCATTAGAAGGCACATGCATAATTCTGTGGCACTTTTACAGTATGTAGCAGCGCATGCGTTGGAGCAGCGCCTAGATAGCATAGGACGGCGCATGCATGTGTTTTTGCAACGCTTTTGCTAGAAGTGGCGCATGGGTCCAGAAATGGTGCTTTTATTAAGAAACGACACATTTACCACTTGTTGTGGCACATATGTTATAGATAAGAGTTTACTTAGCGAAATTGATTCAATTGGTGTCCTGTTTGACACGTCAATCGATAAGATATCTCTGAGATTGCAGGAATCTAGTCAAGAGATGTAGTGTGCTATTTTGATCAATTTGAAATGCTAAGTTAGTTGATATGGTTCTATAGATATGTTGAGTATGGTACTTGCAGCTTTAGGTTGATGCTTTGCTTTGCATGCTTGCAGGAGGATATATGAGATATGATTTAGTCTAGGGAGTGGTTCCCTATACCTATGTTGCAGAGATACATGCTGACAGAGATAGATAGGGAGGTGCTTGGTGCGATGGGACTTGATTATGTATGCTTCATGCCTAAGGTTCGGGCAAACTGCGGATTGCTAACTGCTGCAATGGAGAGATTCCACAGTGAGGATGGGACCTTCCACTTCCCTATTGGTTAGATGGTTGTGACACTAGAGGACGTGTATAGGATTCTTCACTTACCCATTCAGGGTGAGCTAGTGGAGTATGATCCACAGAGAGACACGGGACTCGCTGAGTGCAGGCGAGTGTTTGATGAACCTGAGCTGGTAGGGCAAGTCATCTCATGGTAGGATATCTATGACTGTTATGACTACTTCCCAGGGATTGTAGCAGGACTGATCGGAGGCGTTGTATGCCCTGATAGGAGATCACACGGGTTCCCCATTAGATGGGGTCAGATTATGGAGAGGATGATTATAGAGGGCACCTGGTATGCTTGGGGTGTCTGTGTACTAGTGCACCTATACCACGACATGCATCAAGTGGTATATCACAGGAGTATGAGCCTATCTGCAGGCATGTCTTTGCTACAGTTTTGGCTATGGGAGCACATAGCGATCACCAGACTGATATGTGTTTTTGACAGGCAGAGAGGAGAGCCATATAGCTATGGTTACACAGGAGTGATTTCCCAACATAGGCTAGGGAAGCTCGAGTACTGGCGGCATACTTTGGATGGAGTAGATGCGGTTGAGTGGCGGCCATATCTAGACTGTGAACCATGGGAGGATGAGGCAGATGAGCTACCTTACTGCTATCAGTCGCAGTGGCTGATAGGATGAACACAATTTATCTTGGAGAGGCAGATAGTCAGCCGGGTACAGAGACAGTTTGGGAGGAGGCAGGGCATGCCACAGGGGTAGGCTCAGTTTGCTAGGACTCATGCTGACAAACTCAGATGGGGACCGATGGCATCGTATGAGAAGGCACTGGCAGAGTCTCGGCAGACACCATATGTTGTCTGGGACATGAGGAGGGGGATTACAGATGCTGGGATGACTCAGGATTACGAGGATTGGTTCACTGTACACCCATTTCTAAGATACTTAGGGCCTGGGGTGTTGGTGCCTTGGATAGATGAGGGGGACTCAGAGGATGAGGGCCAGGTTGGCCAGAGGAGGAGGAGGACGTGGAGAGGAGGACGGGGTGGTGGCAGATATGGGGGAGATGACAGAGATGACGGAGGTCAGCCCAGACAAAGGAGGAGGGGTGGGGAGGGACCTTCCCACACCGAGCAGGTAGTGCCACCACAGGTTGCACAGCAGGCACCACAGCAAGCACCGCAGGTACAGATGCCGCCACCTCAGCAGGTGGCGCAGTAGCAGGGACCTCAGTCATAGGGACAGGGAGAGGCACAGGCACAGTAGGGTCCAGCACAGGTAGACATCCAAGAGAGGACCATAGCTACCTTGAGGGGAGAGATTAGATAGCTGCGTGCACAGCTCAGGAGGATTGATGGTTGGTGAGAGACAGATGCAGAGGTGATTGCGAGACTTACCAAAGAGAGACATGGTGGATGCGCAGATACGCATTATCTGAGTAGAGCGGAATACCGCAGTGGCAGCCCTGGGGACAGACGCGGCGAGCAGTTTCTTGGTTGGGCAGGTGCACCAGACATAGGCACAATTAGTGCAGGTACAAACACAGCTAGCATAGGTACAGACACAGCTAGCACAGGTACAGGGTGAGCTTGCTAGAATGCAGGCTCAGGCACAGTACTACCAGGGTCTATATCATGGTGCTGTGTCGACGAGTTAGAGGGCTTCGATCTACAGGAGCCAGTCTGCGGCCTCCCAGAGAGTAGGTCCATCGAGGTCAAGGGCCTTTGTGATGGGCCCACAACAGTCTGAGGCCAACAGAGGAGGGGACATGGGAGATACTGCTGGTAGTAGCAGTTCACAGCAGCAGGGATAGTCGATACATGCAAATTTTGGATCTTATGCACACTTTTTGATGGCTCAAATAGCTGGATATACCTATGCACCACTTTTGTATTTTGAGACATGTATCACCATCCTTGGGATGTACCTTTTGTATATGACATTGATTCAGAGATGGACCACTTGATATTGTACATTTGGACATATTTTACGATATTTATATGATGATGCAACTATTTTGGTGCTTTCTATATGTATGAGTTGTGATGCATTTCTATTGTATGATGCGATGCACATGTTTATCTAATGTAGACTTAGATGTTTTACTTGATGCTATGCAATGTTTGTCTAATGCAAGTTTTCATATGATGCTATGTGATGCTATATGACCTAATCTAGACTTGGATGTTTTACTTGATATGTCTCTAATGTGTGTGAATGCAAAGTGGTATCTATATGATTATGCAACTTTATGTGATGCACTTTCTATGTTTTTTTATTTTTTTCTGTTGATACTATATGATGATTGTAACAAACTGTATATGGATGACTTGATGCACTTACTATGTATGCAACTAATTTAATCATGTAAATGACTATCTCATATGATATGATATGCAACTATATGCTATGTTTTTCTGATGTCCAAATGTACTCTATCAACACAGAGATGATGTAATGGTAGATAGAAGATTGATTGAAAGAATGACTCGATAGACAGATTCACAAGCTTTGACTTTGTATTGTTACTCTGCATTGTTTGGATCTTTTTTTGCATGGGATATGGATGCATGGATGTATATCTAGATGTATGATGGATGTTTTGATTTTGACATCTTGATGGTGCAAGTATTTTGAAGTGCTTATTTCATCATTGGGCAATTTTTTTGGTACTTTTTCTGAATGTTGTAAGTTAATACAAGCATCTAGGCATAATTGAACTGAGATGACCTGAGCATTGCTTACATGGATTTTGATTTAGCAAGTTAATACAAGCATCAAGGTATAATTGAACTGAGATGATCTGAGTATTTCTTGTGTATCAACAAACAAGGATTGTCCCCGTTCATGTTTAGACCTTTTGATGTCCTCGATGATCTTTTGCCGATCATGTCTTTAGACAAGGCTTCACATTACTAAAGTTTAATCCACAAACAACAAACAAAGAAAATAATCATGCCCCCCATCATAGCATCTCTATCTTTTGGCATCCTCGAGTAGCGTAGAAAGACATGATAGCAAAAAATCAAGACTCTGTATTTTAACCATGTTTCCAACCACAAAACATTTTTGCATTTAGAAGTGTTTGTTTCTTGCCATAATTTGGGTAAAATCATTTAGAAGGCCTTCGGTGTTTGTTTGCTTTGCTTTGGATAGGTTAATGTCTTGCATCAAGATTTCTGCTTGAAAAGGGCAGATTTTGTTTGCTCTTGCTTGCCTGGTGAGAAGATTCCACAATCTTTATTGGCGAGATGGACCCTACTGAACTGACCTAGTGCCTCGAGGGCTCATTGCTAAATGGCCTTGCCTACGTGATGATGCAGAGGCAATGTAGTTCGGGGTAAACCCTAGCGGACCTAAGACCTAGGCGGTAGAAAGTGGTGTGGACTCAGATAGATAGAAGGACTAGACACTTGACGGATCGGATAGTGGAGCCTCAGGGGCATATTTGAGAAATGGCCTTGCCTACGTGACAACATAGAGGCAATGTAGTTCATGGACTTGGACCATGGCTACTAACGAGAGACACTATGCTAGGCTAACACTATGGATAGGATATGGGATAAAACCTTGGTTGACAAGGCAACAAAGAGATAGAGCATCAAGCCATGATAGGTTATCGTTAGGATTTTATTATGGGATAGATATGGATCGAACGGGACACGAGGAAGAATGGACACAAGGTGATTGGTTTCCCAAAGATGGAAGAAGTGGTTCATCACAAGTAACGCCTGTTTACCAGGTTTTCACCACTTGCTTTTATTTGCATGAAAGCTAGAAAGTATGCATGAGGCCTGTTTGCCAGGTTTTTCATCATGATACCTATCTAAGGCGCCTGTTTGCCAAGTTTTCACCAAAGGATGATTTGTTTTTGTACTTTTCTAATTTTTTTATTTTTTTGTATTTTCTTAATTTTTTTTAAATTTTTGTTAATTTTTTTGTATTTTATGCCCTCCTTACATTGGGGTTCTCCTAGGTATAGAATCGGCGAAGATGCATGCTGTTGATTGGGTCACCTAATAGCTCACCCTCTGATGTTGCTAACTAATATGCCCCTGATCCATAAGCAGCTACGATCACATAAGGCCCAAGCCAGTTGGGTTTGAACTTGCCTTTCTTTTCCTGAACCTGTTGATTGCAGGGATTCTCCTTAAGGACTAGGTCTCCAACTTTGAAGACTCTTGGGCGAACTCTGTGGTTATAGCTTCTTGACATCATTTGTTGATATGCTTTGAGATGGTCAAAGTCTTTCTGTCTCCTTTCCTCTAGCAATTCTAGTTCTTGCAATCTGGAGACTCTATACTCTTCATCTGATATGAGACCTTTTAGCGACACCCTGAGAGATGGTAATTCGACCTCTATGGGGAGGATAGCTTCTGAGCCATAGACAAGTGCATAAGGGGTAGCACCTATGGGAGTGCGTATACTAGTTTTGTAGGCCCATAGAGCGGGATTGAGTTGGATGTGCCAATCATGGCCATTATCATTAATTGTCTTCTTCAGGAGTTTCAAGATGGTCTTGTTGGATGCTTCAGCTTGACCATTGCCTTGGGGGTAATAGGGTGTGGAGAAATGGTGTTGGATTTTGAATTGGTCACAGAGTTCTTGGGAATCCTGATTCATGAAGGGTCTTCTGTTATCCATGGTAATGGATGAGGGAATTCCGTATCTACAGATGAGGTAATTTAGGATGAAGGAGGAGATTTGCTTACCTGCAACGGTGGTGAGGGGAATAGATTTGATCCACTTGGTAAAGTATTCAGTGGTGATTATTATGAATTTATGGCCGTTGGATGAGGGTGGATGGATTTTTCCCACAAGTTCAAGTCCCCATTGGCAAAAGGGCCAAGGTGTCGTTAAAGGTCTCAACTCTTGAGCTGGTGCATGTATCAGGTTCCCATGTATTTGGCACTGCTTGCACTTCTTCACAAATTGATATGAATCTGTTTCCATGTTTGGCCAGTAATAACCCAAACGCATGAGTTTCTTAGCTAAAGAAGGATCATTAGACTGTGTTCCGCAAATCCCTTCATGTACGTCTTGTAAGGCAGTTAGGGATTCTTCTCGTTCTAAACAACGAAGTAAAGTACCATCCAGATGATGTCGGTATAGGGTGTCGGTAATAATGGTATAGCGAGAGGTTTGGCGTATAAAGGTTCGTCGTTGGTTTGAAGATAAGTCAGGTGGGAGGGTGTTGTCCTTGAGGTAAGTATAAATCTTACTGTACCAAGGTGAATCAGATCCAACTAAAAGGCATATGGAATGGTTCTCAGGAAGATCATAACCTGGTTGTCAAATAGTTTCCACTAAGAACTCATACCGTGACTCATTCTCTAGTATCTTGAGAAGAGAGGCAATGGTTGCCATGGCATCGACTGCTTTGTTCTCAATCCTAGATATCTTCTCAAAAGAAATGATCACAAATTATTCCTTAAAGTCATCGACCATCCGCTTGTAGGGGACAAGCTTTTCATCTTTGGTTTGGTAATCATCATTGACCTGATTTATTATTAGTTGAGAATCACCATAGACATGTAGCTCTTTGATTTTTCACTCTGTTGCCATTTTGATACCAATGACTAAGGCTTCATACTCTACTATGTTGTTGGTGCATGGGAATAACAAGCAGTAAGACTTCGGTATGGTGTCGCCATGAGGAGTTACAAACAAGATTCCTGCCCTCGATCCATGGTTTGTGTAGGACCCATCGAAGTAGAGCTTCCAAGAATGTGTTGATATATTGAATAAGGATTCATCCGAAAACTCAAATTGCATTGGTGTGGTGTCCTGTAATGGTGCATCCGCTAACTGATCAGCAATAATTTGTCCTTTGATAGCTTTTCTGTCTACATACTCAATGTTGTATTCACTTAAGAGCATTACCCATTTGGCTAGGCGACCTGTAAGAGCTACTTTGCTTAGTAGGTACTTCAGTGGATCTATTTTTGCAATAAGTTTGACTGGATGTGCAAGCATATAATGTCAGAGTTTTTGGGAAGTAAAAACTACCACAAGACATGATCTTTCTATATGAGAGTATTGCAACTCATAGCCCAGTAATGTTCGACTGATGTAGTACATAGCTCTTTCTTTATTCTCATAATCTTGTTGTGCTAGAAGAGCCCCAAGAGCTGTAGGTGTAGCAGATATGTATAGTATCAATGGTTTCCCTTGGATAGGAGGCATGAGAATAGGTGGATTCATAAGATACTCTTTCAGTTTGTTGAATGCCTCTTCACATTTCTCATCCCACCTGAATGGAATGTTCTTGTGCAGGAGATGACTGAATGGTTGACACTTGTCTGCCAGTTGTGATATGAATCTACGGATTTCTTGTAGCTTGCCCTGTAGAGATCTTAGTTAAGTAAGAGTCTTGGGTGGTGGCATGTCCATAATAGCCTTGACTTTGGCGGGGTCCATCTCTATTCCATTTGCTGATACAATAAAACCTAGGAGCTTGCCTGAGGTGACTCCAAACACACATTTCTTTGGGTTCAACCTGACTTTGAATTGCTCGAGTCTCTGAAAGACCTCTAACACATCTAGGTGTGATTCTCTTGTGAGTGATTTTGCTAGGATATCATCTACATAATCTTCCATGGTGACGTGCATCATATCATGAAATATAGTGGTCATAGCACGTTGATATGTGGCTCCTACGTTCTTTAGCCCAAATGGCATGACATTCCAACAGAAAGTGCCCCATGGACAAGTAAAAGCTGTCTTATGCTGGTCTTCTAGTCCTATCCTGATCTGATTGTATCCTAAGAAGACATCCATGAGTGATAACATGGTATGCCCTGCTGTTAAGTTGACTATGATATCTATATTTGGCAACGAAAAATCATCCTTGCGGCAAGCTTTGTTTAGATCTCTAAAGTCATTGCATAGCCTGATTCGGCCATCTGGTTTGGACACTGGTACAATGTTGGAGACCCATTCTGGATAGTCTATAGCTCTGATAAACCCTACATCCAGTAGTTTCTTGAGTTCTTCTTTTACAAGCAGTGCTATGTGTGGATGCATCTTTCTAAGCTTCTGTTTCATTGGTTTAACTCCTGGATCTAATGGAAGATGATGTAGAATCAAATCTAGATCTAACCCCAGCATATCTATGTATGACCAAGAAAAATTGACTTGCTTTCTCTTGAAGAATGGCACAAACTTAATCTTCTCTGGTGAGGTTAGAGACTTAGCAAAGTGAATGATCTTAGGCTGTTCCTCTGTTCCAATGTTAACCAGCTCTATAGGTTCCACAACAATTTGAGACTTCTCCTGGTGCATGTCACTGGGGAGAGTGTCAAGCCTTCCATCGTCAGGTGCCACAATTAGGTTTTCACCTTCGGATGTGTCCTTTCTTTTTACTATTTTGGGATCTAACACTGGCGCAGAATGATTTTAACTGTCAGATCTAGTTTTTATTTTGATATTTTTTGTGACTGGAAGGCTTGGCAACCTCTTCGAAATAAGCCACGGTATTAAGTTCAATAGCAAAACCAGCTTTATGATCTCCTTTGGGTAGGTGGTCCCTAAGTTCCATGTAGTCAATATAAGCATCATCATTTTGGAACATGTCTAGTTGGGGGGTTCCTCGTAGATCCCAGTCAATAAGTTCAGGATGCACAAGGGGGAGGGAGTCAGAGGATAGATCTGATTTGTTGATAGTTTGAATGGATATACTAGGAGTATTGGTAGGGGGAGTGTTCAGGATGGTACTTTCCTCCAAATTATTTATTGAGATAGAACTCGAGCCTCCCTCAAAAGACGTATTCTTAGAGCTAGGCAAATCAGACTCTAGTGGTCTATTCGGTAGCATTTGTCCCTCACGGTAGGGGCTATAAGTTTGAATGGTATTGACCTCTTTATCATCGTAGGAATGCTTTGTCAGCTCATCCCACTCATATTCATTGGAATTTGTGTCACTGTCTACTTGAAGTGTATGGATCATTTCTACAAGACAAGCATTTTCTTTAGCCTTGCCCTTATATCCTAGGCCATTTGTATTTCTATCCAATGAGGACGAAGAAGGTTGAAGGGGTTCTATGATTCCTTCTTTTCTTAGGCCGATAGAGCCTTGTCCCTCGTAACCCATTCTGTGTAGGATAGCTTCTCCTTGCCCATAGAGTTCTGTTGGGAGCCTAGGTAGTTCCTGTTGTATGTTCTCTTCTTCTTTGGTATAAAGCCATTGTAGGACATCTCTTTCCTCTATTTCATCGGATAAGGTCCCCCATTTTACAAAGGGAGCTGTGGGAGCTATAGGAGGAGTAGATGGCTTTGGAAAATGCTTGGGTCAACCAAAGGATCTAGGAGATAAAGGCATCTTGGCTAGATTGAGGCTATGCTCTATGGAGTATTCCCCAACTCCTTTTTCTTTGATGGTAATTTTCTGCTCTTTGGGCCTTGATGAGGAAGCTTCAGAGGTATGATCATGCTGTGGGGTAGGGGATGTAGATGCCCTATTGTTTGGTATGATGCAATTGGGTTTTGAAAGGACAGAGTTGCAATGCTGGAAGGGGTCAGGGTCGCCTTGGATGGTGACTTGCTTGCCATTATGCGGGAATTTTATGCATTGGTGATAAGTAGAGGGAACAACTTTTATGGCATGGATCCATGGTCTCCCTAGGAGAATATTATAGGTAAGCTCCCTATCTAGGACTTGGCACACAACATCTTTTATTATCGGTCCCACTTGTATGGGTAAAACCACTATTCCTTTGGTAGTTCTCTCTTCTTCATCATAGGCTTTGATAGTTATCTTCTTTCCTGGATCAACAGCATTTTCAAAGAACCCCAATGTAAGGACTAGCTTTAACGTGCAAATATTTAAACCAGCTCCCCCATCAATGAGAACCCTCTTGATGCGGTGCTTGTGGATGAAGGCGATAATATGCAGAGGAGTGTTATGAGGTTGCGACACTAAGAGGTCATCTTGTTCGGTAAATGATATGGTATTTGAGTAGGTTAGATTACCTACCATGGCCTAAAACTTCTCCTAGGCCAAGTTAGTAGGGATGGTGGTTTCCACTAAGGCTTTATTGAGAATCTCCTTATGGGAAGGAGATAGACGCAACAACTCGAACATAGAAATGTGGGCCAGAGTTTTCTATAGTTGGTCTATGACATTATACTGACTAAAGTTGGACTGAGAAGGCGATGACCTTAGAGGGATGGTATTCAAAGTGACTCTACCACTGCGAGTAATGATACTGCAATCATTGCGGTTAGGCTCTGATTGTTGGTGGGGCGTGACCACATTGATTTGTGGGACATGCTCTGATATGCAATTGATGGTATAGTTGAATGGCACACTTGCGTAGTTGGCATTATTATTCCCACTATTCTAATTTTAACTGTTGCAGTTGTTGTTGTTAATGTTGTTGTTGTTGTTTCCGTTGTTGTTATTGCCATTGTGGTTATTTCCGTTGTTGTTATTGTTGTTGTACGGCCTGTCATGATTGAGAAGTGGATCCCTGTAAGCCACATGTGTCTCATTGGAGGTATGATGTTGGGTTCCTCCTTGATTTTGATCAAGCACATCTTGAATAACATGTTTGAGACGGATGCAATTGTTGGTTGTATGTCCCCTTCCTCTATGATACTCACAATAGTCAGTGTCTTTCCAATAGTGAGGTTTAATTTGAGGCTCATAATCACTTGTTAGTAGTAGAGAGATTTCATTGTTAGCCAATAGCTTCCTTAATGCAGATTCTTGAGACTCACCCAGTGGTGTGAACTTTTGCCTTGGATTTGAGTTGAACCACGGTCTTGGCTCCCGAGAGAATGTTTTGTTGGGTGTAACATTGTTTGCCTCTCCTTTGAGAGTGAGTATGGGTTTTTGCTTAGGAGCCGCCACCTTGGCGTCAACTACTCTATCGTTGACAACATTCTTATTCTTGGTCCAAAACTTTGATTTGTCAGTCGTATAATTGGAGGTAGGTGTGTCCTTGTATAACTTGATTTGCCCCTTGGTGATCATAGTTTTTTCGATGAACAATCCCATTTCAATGACCTTCGAGAATGAAGTAGGGCATTGTATTTGTATTTGATAGCTAAGATCGGTATTGAGGTTATGGACAAACATTTCCATTCGTTGCTTCTCTGGTACATCATATGAAAACTTACTCGCTAGTTGTCTCCATCTTTATAGGAAGGTGGCGAATGATTCGCCACTCTTTTGTTTGGTGTTGCATAGATCAAGCATGGAAACTTCATATTCAATGTTGTAAGAGAAGTGTGTGATGAATTTGTTGACTAACTCATCAAAAGATTTGATGCCCGGTGAGAGCCGTGAGAACCACTCCATTGCTTGACTACCTAGAGATCTAGGGAATAGTCTCATTAAGTAGGTCTCATTGTGAGCTACTTCCATGCATGTTGCGTTGAATTCCCTAATGTGATCTCTAGGGTCCCCTTTCCCTTTGTATTTGTCAAATTTGGGAACTTCGAATTGAAAGGGAAATGGCGTCATGTTCAAACTTTTATCAAAGGGGTACGGTGCAATATCTTCTAAAGAATAGGTTTTAGTGTTTGTACCTGTCTTGAGATCTGACATTTGTTGTTTTAGACCCTCGAGTTGTTTCCTCATTTCTTCCATAGGAGCGCTTGGATCTATGGCTTTCTTTCCTTTTTCATTATTATCCTCTACGTTTGGATCTAGGGCTTTCTTTCCCCTTTCCTCATGATTATTCTCCACATTTTCTTGGATTGTGCTTATATCAAAATCTACGGGGAGTTTAATTCCAAGATTTGAAAGATAATAGAAGTACTTGTGAGGATCATCATGGAGCACTTTCTCTAACAAGCATTGGAATTTTTGATCTTGGAGGCTTCCTTGATAATCTTCGTGTGAGATTTCCTCATCACTATCATGAGGAGTGACAATACGGTTAGATGATCTGGCCATTTCAAGTTGCTTTTTATACTAAGATCTAGTAAGGACCATGCAAGTTGATGAAGGATGAGGTGGAATGGGACTAGAGATTTTGGCAAGATGCCGATGGAGACTGCTGAGAATGGGATACTTATGACAAGACTTGGACAAGGGACTTTCTCAATCAATGATTCCAAGTAAGACAGCCGATACAAGACGGTAGCCACTAGTAAGGGTACTCGATACCTGTCTTACTGTGTAGGGACTAGTCGTGCACCAAGACCACTAGCACTTGAATCCAAAGTGATACGAAAAAGGGGCCTATGCTAACCTGATATGGGGATACTTTTGACTTTGGACTAGGAAGACCTGATAGAAGGTGAATGGGATGACCAACGAAAGAGAGATTTTGATGTGAAATGGACAGAAAAATGATTGCAAGGTAAGACCTGATCTCTGAACCTAAAACTAGACTAAAATGGGTACCCAGAACTAGTAGAATTTTTCTCTTGAAAATTGTGCAAGTGCTCACTGTCACGCATGCGCTGAAACAGATGCGCTGTAGAAACTGATATATGCACCGTAAGTCGCAACAAATGCGCTGCACTAGTAAAAGGTAAATGCACTATAACAGACAATGAAAGTGCTGCAGGTCAGAACAGATGTGCCGCAGGTAGGCACAAATGCGCAACAACAGAGGACGGATGCGTTGCTCTGGCTTTTTTCAAATTTTTGCAATTTTTTGGAAATTTTTTTATGTTTTTGGTACTTTGGTTGCAAGAAGGTTTCTCTGATCTAATTTTCTAAAATTATGGTAAGAGAACATAGTAAACACAAAGAATATTTTTATGGTTTTTTACTTTTTTGTGATTTTTTTACTCTTTTTGGACTACAAAGAAAGAACAACTACAAATCCTAGGCTTCAAATGGTTTACAAGGGTTTTTGGCCACTAGAACAAAGGTGAGTAATAAAGGCAACCGTTCAAGTGGTTATACATGCGGCAGCACTACTCTCCGTTATGGAGTCTCCCAGCCTGCAAGGGTTGCGCCTTGGAGGGTTTTGGGGGAGGTTGGTTGTCGGTATAACACAACTGCACTCGTTGTTTGAAGCTTTCACTCCAAACACAATTTATTTATAGTGGCTTGGAAGGGCTTGGCGTCTAGCCTATTACCACTTAGGGTCATTCCTACTTGGATGAACGGTATCCAAGAGTAGGCCCCTCTAAAGAAAAAACACATGTGAAAATGATATGTTAGGCATTTTGGTCACCCAAGATAGGGGAGAGCATAGGCCTGGTATCATTCCCAAAACACAGAATATAGTGGTTCTTTTCCCCTAGTTAAAATGAAAAAAACTAGATGAGCTATCTACTTGGGCAAGCACAGAACTTTGAAGTGATAACAAGATAGCAATGGTCCAGTTTTAACCAAGATAGCAATAATGAGTTCAATTTTATCCATGTAGCATGAGTTGTTAACTTTGAAATGATGGTCAATCAAGATAGCAATGGTTCAGTTTTACCCAGATAGTAATGATGAGTTCAATTTTATCCACGTAGCACGAATTGTTAACTTTGAAATGATGGTCCATCGAGATAGCAATGGTTCAGTTTTACCCAGATAGCAATGATGACTTCACTTTTATCCACGTAGCACGAATTGTTAACTTTGAAGTGATGGTCAATCGAGATAGCAATGGTTCAGTTTTACCCAGATAGCAATGATGAGTTCACTTTTATCCCGATAGGAATGAGTTGTTAACTTTGAAAAGATAACAATAGCAATGATTCAATGACATGCAAGATAGCAATGATTCAATTACCACTTTCCTAGTTAAAACTACGTGAGATTTGCATGAGCATCCATCTTACTTTCCCTTTAGAAATTGAAGTGTGAGCTAACAAGCGCAACTATATGAATCTAAAATAGTACCTAGCCTGCAAAATAGATCAAGAGAGTTCCTGCAAAGACATTAGTGTTAGCAAAAAAATCTTCCAAAAAAAAAAACCCTAAAATCACTGCCTACAACAGATGTGCCTTTAGAGACTAAATGCGCAGAAATAATCAATAGAAGCACAATAATACATATGCACTGGAACAGAGGTTAAAAGTACCAGAAGAAAGTGTATATGCGCTGGAGTAGCAGATGCACCATTTGATATGGTAAAAGCACTGTAACAGAGTATGTATGCGCTGCGTTAACGAATGCACTGTGACAGGTAACTGATGCGCCAAAACAAAGACTATATGCGCTGCAGAAATGTATGCGTCGTGACAGGTAACAGATGCATGTTAGGAAGTGACGGATGCGTTGTTTCCTCCTGTGTATGGCTTTCTAAAACACAAAAACTCAGTTTTTGGGTTAGATTTGGGGCTGGACCCCACGGTGGGCACCAAAAATGTTAAGGGAAAATTGGATCAACAATGAATAAACAATAATAATCAATATCAAGTTACCCTAAACTCAATGAAATGGTGAACTAAGAAGATTAAAATAAAGCAATGAACAACAAAGTAAACCTTCCTCAATTCGAAGCTTCCATTGATCGCCTATCACAATCATTCTTGCATGTATGAAATAGGGCCCTCAAAGAGTGCACTTCCTTGCTATGCTTCAAGAATGTCAATTGGGAATGGCAGTGATAGTTTATTACAATGAAAAAGAGCTTCACAACAATGGTAGTAGTGCGTAGTGCATAGTAATGAATGTGATCACAAGCAATGAAGGAATTGGTGCCAAAGGCATGCTGTAATTCCTGCAGAGTAACAATACTTAAAGCTTGGATGAATAGAATAGAAAAACAGGGTTCAATTTATAGACTTGGGAGAATAAAGATCAACGGTATAGAAAGAATGAGAAGATCAACAGTTAAGAACGGTTGAAGAACGTGCAACGAATAAGAAGAGGACATGTGTCTTGCTTTCTTTTGCATGAGAGGATTTGCTAAGAATAGAAGAATGAGTTAAAGCATTTAAAAGAATATAATAATCAGTTAAGTGATTTAAAACAAGGGATTTGCATGAGAATAAGAAGATAATTTTATTTATTAAATATTAGGAATATTTAATTGCATGTGCACAAAAGCTTGAATTATATTTAGAGATAACTCAATTTAGAAGAAAAAGCAACTTAAATAAATTATTTATTTATTTAAATTTAGAGAAGATATTATTGGAAGAAAACAAATTAAACAATTGGTATTATTTAATTTAGAAGATAAGAAAGCAAATTGAATAAATAAATTATTGTGCATGATTTGGAAGAATAAATAAAACATTTGATTATATTTTATTCTTAGAGATTGAGAGGATTTAAATAAATTTGATTTGATTTATTCAAATTTGGAAGAATGATTTTGATTTAATTAAATAATTAAGAATTATTTAATTGTTTAGAAGAATTTAATTAAATAAAAGGGTTTTATTTAATTTTGACCTTAGAAGAGATAATTAAATATTTTGGTATTTAATTAACTTAGAAGAATGTGAAACGTGTCATTTTTAGGCGTATACACATTAAAATATATTAATTTAATCTTTATTAAAAAATTTACTTAAATAATATTCCCAAATCTCATTAATAATTTATGACTAAGAAAATACTATTATATTTGACATATTAATAATATTATTAATATAATATTAATTCATTAATGTATTATCAAAATACACATAGGCTTAACTAAACAAAACTCGACAATAACTCCACATACCACTTGACGACCAACAACCTGAAGACTGAAACTAACCTAGGGGAAACCTCATGTTATCTCCCATCAACGTTATCCATTGGTGCAAGGGCACACTTAGACCTGCTAAGTCAGGTAGAGTCGATGTCCGGTACCTGCAACTTGCATCAAGATAATTGGTTGTATACAACATACGTATATATATCAAACACACAGAGTCAGGGAATCGCAGTGTAGCAGGGTGCCAAATGAGTAATACTACACCATCCCTGCTCACAAGCATAACAATAAACACAAACATCTCTAATTAGACAACATTAAATCCATATAGCATAGTAACATTATTCTGCATAATCAATTAACTATCAACTAACCATGTCACAACATAAACTGTAATAACAATAATGTCATCATAACACATGTCAATAACCACATTTGTCAACCATAGTCCATCATGAACATAATAAGCATAAACCATAAATCTAACCACTCAAATGTCTCAAAATTGTCTAAAAGCAATGGAAAACTATCAACTGGCACAAGCCAAAATTCAGAGACATTAAATCCTCCCCCTAGGATCAGGCTTACTCCTGGAAGCCTACAAATAAAATAAGGATAGGGATCTCGCATCCCAACCTCCACCTCGACCTCTAGGCATCCTCTTATGGACAACTTGAAATTAGGGAATACTTAAAAAGGAAAAGAGTTTAACTTATAGAGTTTAAGCATTAGGTTATATAATGGGCTCAATATTAACCAGAGTACCCAGTGTTCAAACCTGGCTCTGATACCAAATGTGATGCCCCGTCATGCAACCCTAGAGTGCTAGACTAACAAGTGCAAAGTTTATAGAAATATTGTTTTTTTAAGCAAGTAAATACATTAGCATACAATTAACACTATTTACAATAATTAAACAAGATGAGCAACTAACACCTCTAGGGAATATAACTGCATCAGATAAACATAAATTTACAACAATACATTATAATACAGCAGAAGAGAATTACATTATACATTTACAAATATGAACAGTTACAAAAGTTTAAATACAAGATTACATGATTACAAGATTCATGACCGATCATATTGGTTTACAATATACACTAAGATTATACAATTTTAAAAGTAGAACACAACTCTAGGGATGCAAGTACAAATATGGAACTGGAAGCACATCTACAGTGATCATGAATCAGGACGATCAAGGAAAACCAATGGATTAAGCTCTTGCACCTAACCATGTGGAACCCTGAGGTCCACCCCCCCAATCTAGGAGATAATAATCAGGTTCCACTAAGTCAAGGGATACAAGCAAGTAGATACAAACTTGACACAAGCAAAATAGATAATCAAGACAACACAAATCAACAAGACAAGATAGATCATCAAGACAAGACAAATCATTAAGACAAGTCAAATAATCAAGATAAGACAAACCATTAAGACAAGTCTGCACTCCAAAGGCAACAACAAAAGATAAAGGGGAAGTAACTAGACTACAGTAGGGAGAGTGTCATCGCACGGTCCTAGCATGGGTTACCCAGGCTATCTCTCTCTAGAAACTGGCCCCATCTATGGTTACCCTGGCAGCCTCTCTCTAGGCACGGGCCCCATAGGGTGACACATGCGGAGCTGACACATCCTCTCATGAAGACAAGGAGATCGACCTTGCCAACCAAGCCTTCTCATCCCATCCTTAGCCTATGAGAGCACTTAAGGCATGGGTGAAGCATCATACTTATCTTGTTATGTGAATTACTACCCAACCCACCTAGATAAATTATTAAGTTATCACTTGATTACAACTTCCATGGGGTTACCCAGGCAGCCACTTTGGGCACCGGACCCACCATGAAAGCCACTCTCCTACATACAACTAGCAAGCCTTAACCATCACCCATAAACCAATAACGTGCATGGACAAGAGATTGAAAGGCATCAAACTATTTGCAAACCAAAACATTACATAGATCATTATAAATCCAAACTCTCAACCACAAAACTTTCCCTTGTCCATTTCAAAATCCCAAATCAAATAAAACATTTAATCAACAATTTTCAAATGCAAAACAATAATCTTTTCCAATCTACATCAAGACCTCAAACCAAAAGACACATCACCAAAACATCCTTGCCACAATATCACACTGAAATCAAGGTAACAAGCCTCTGGAGCTAAAATTTTTTTAACACAAATATCAATAGACAATTATCCAAAGCATGACGCTTAACAACCTTGACCTCTCATAAAACTAACATGATCACCATTACATTAGGCTAGTCAAAACCTAACAGTAAGACTCAAAACCAAAATAAATGCAATGACCCAATTACATCGGTAATACACATCAGTTTAAAATTAGCAATAAACAATCAAAGAAAATATATATATCCAAGACCCAAATACTACAACACTTTTCAAACTATTTAACATGGATTCAATAAAAGACTTAAAATCTCTCTTTTTAGTTAAATCATAAACTTACTTAAGATAACAATATTCTAATCAAATCTCAATATCTATAATTCCATCTATGATTTATTTAATGACTTACTACTACAATTCACATCTATTCACCTTTAAAAAAAAATGTATAATCATCCCAATCTCAACTCAAACTGCAAGAAATCTATGACCCTAAAAAGATATAAAACAAAAATAATTTTTAAAACAATAAAATAATATTAAGATTTGAATCATGACATCAAGCTCCTACCATTTTACTATCAAGAATGTTAGTCATAGACAAGATGCATTAAAGTCCTATTCCCACTACTAAGAACCCTTAATATAAAAGGTTACTTGTGATGCCCCGTCATGCAACCCTAGAGAGTTAGGCTAACAGGGAAAAATCTACATAATTTTTTTTTTGAAGCAACAGAAAGCAAAAATCATTTATAATAATTACACTAATAATAACATTAACATACAATGAACAGCTAACACCTCTAGGGAACATAACTACATCATAAAATTATAGCAATACAAGTGATATACATTATGATACATCAGAATTACATTATTCATTTACAAATATGAACAGTTACAAAAGTTTAAATACAAGATTACATGATTACAAGCTTCATGACCGATCACATTGGTTAATAAAATACAAGATTGTACAGGATAGCTCTGAAGATGCAAGTACAAGTCTGGAATTGGAATCATGACTACAGAGATCACGAACACAGAACAACTGAGAAAACCAATGGATTAAGCTCTTACACCCAACCTTGTGGAACCTTGAGGTCCACCCCTCTGAGCTAGGAGATAACAATGAGGTTCCCCGACACAGGCAAGGACAATACAGACTAACAAAAGACAGAAATACCATAAGTTTCACATGCGGACAACACTAAACACCACAATCAACATCCAGAGGCAAAAGAACAGGACCAACTAGAGTGTAGTAAGATGGAGTGTCATCACATGGTTCATGGGTTACCCTGATTGTCTCTCTCTAGATGCCGGCCCCCATCTATGGTTACCCTGACAGCCTCTCTCTAGGTGCTGGCCCCATAGGTCACACATGCGGTCTACTTTATAATATTAAAGAGAAGTTTTACCCTTTCCCTCCCTTAGTTATTTGTTAGGTTTTCACTTGTTTAATCCACTTCCAATGGGTTACCCAGACAGCCTCTTTGGGCGCTGGCCCCACATCGGAAGCCACTCCCTTACCTACAACCAGTTGACCCAACCCAATCAAACAGATGCATTACTAAGAAAAACCACAAGGACTACTCAAGCAATACATTCATGCACGAGAGAACTTAATATACAAATGTCCAAGACTTGACAACAATAGTCAATTTTCCCTTTCTCCACAATACAGAGTGTCAGAAGTGAACATCAAGTCTCATAGAACTTCACCTAATTTCAAGAGTCATAAACCAAAGCATCTGGATGACAACTTAGTCCAAGAAAATCCCATGAATACAAAAGGCAAAACAATCCTTATTACGACAATAAATAAACTTTACTTATACAAAGAAATCCCAACTAGAAAAATCTAATATCCAAATATTATACTAATAAATCAAAGAGAAAACACTATCTCCTATCTTAACAAATCCAGTGCAAAGTAGTTATAACCAATCTTAAAACTAAAATAAATTTAAGTTAATCCACTTTGATTTTCACTAATTCAAACTAAACACAAATTTTCATTTCCAATTATATATTTAATTTAAACTCATATTGATCACATATTTTAATCTAATTCATAAATGTTTCAAAGACATATTTCTATATTTATATAAAATAAAATAAAAAACACATATAAAATAAGATATAAAACACATATATTTAATTTAATACCTTAATCTACATGTTTAAAAACTTATACAATTACCTCATATCGATTAACACTAAATATAATTATGGTTCTGATTATGAGAGAATACTTATTTCATTATAAAATTTCTAATACTATTATAAACCAACTAAACTTTCCAAAATCAAATCTAGCACCATTACTTGCTAATTATTAATATTCCTAAATTTATTCATACTTCCCATAATTGAAGGTAATCACGGATTTATATGGGAGGAAAGCTTATTAAAACTCCATGATTGTAAAAGGCCAAGAGCAAACTATAGCATACGGCCTAACGGAATACAGTAGTTCCAACAAAATGGCTTTCAATTTGCTAAAGAAAAAACAAATTTGCAATGTAAACAAAAACTGTTTCACCATCCCTATGGTAGCCGTGCGGGAACTAAGTACAGGTAAGGGATCCTTATCAGATTTAATAAATTGCAAGAGTATAAGCAATGATTCATGGGAACATATTGTATAGAAATTGTTTGACTAATGAATCTCATGGTTCGCCGCCTCTAATATGCGTTCTACTAAATCCAATTTTTGTAGGATATGAATAGAATGGTTTTGTTGAATGGACTCAAGAAACAATCGCAGGATACACACGCAAATGGTTTTTTGTTAATAAGGGTTTTATAAGTTTTTCAGGCAAAACAAAGCAATAGCCAGAGTACAACATATATAGCTAATCATCCAACAGATTCTAAATAATTTACACAAAGGCAATCGGCAGAGTAAAGACTCCTGCATCAAGCATCCATTTGAGAGAAGGCTGGCGAACTAATAGCTCCAAGTCTACAATGATTTAGATCTGCATAAGATAATTATGTGGCCTGATTGACTCTCTGGCCTGCTTGAGCTGACTTGAGGTTGCCCTAAACTTTATTCAGATGACATTCAAATATACGGTGATAACAGGGATGTGCATCCTTGGAGTCTATGGCCCGCATATGAATATGGGCTAAGGAGTGTTTGCTGCATTTGGTGGGGCAATATCGATTACAAAGGGTTTCAAAGCTTTCAAACATATGCGATTAACAGGAGCAAAAGGCACGAAATTATCTCTATCTAGGTTTGAAAGACATGCACAAAATAGCTTAAGCGGGTCATGCCCAAAGAAATGTTAGTGTTAAAAGAAACCATGACCCCATTTGAAAATGTTGCAATGAATAAACTAGGTGAAAACACACAGAAAACACATAAATAATTATAACCCACAATGTAGAATAAGAATTTCTTTCTATCAAAACAAATTAAGGCACGAAATACATATTATTCACAAAGCCAAAACACCGAAGTAGCAGAGCTTCAAGATCTTCTTCCCTCTCTCTGTTCCCTCCAAAACAAAAAAAAAAACCCTTCCCTTCATTCCCATGCAACAAAAATAGACAAAACCCACTAATCTTCCCCACTTCCCGTATCCGTTACTGAGAATCTACTCCCTCCCAAAATTAAATGCAATCAAATTTATTTTCCAGAGAGATTCTCCAATTCAGGATTCTCATAAGACAACTCACCACGCAATCAATTAACTAACAAAATCTTTCCCGACAAACCAAAATACGATTCCAACAATAATAAAATATTATTTACTTAAAATATCATTATGATTAATTATTAAAGCTATTAATTTAATTCTCAATTAAAACATTTCTCATTCATAATTAATTTACTATTATGATTATTTTATTGATCATTAAGGCATTTCCAAAAAGCACCTTGGCTTGAAAGCAAAACTCAACAATAGTTCAACATGCCACATATCAACCAAACCTGAGACAAGGACCAAAGAGCGACATCAGACTCACAACCACAACTGATGACAGAAACTGACCTAGGGAACCCCATGTTATCTCCCATCCATATTTCTATTGGTGTAAGGGTCCGCTTAGACCTGCTAAGTCAGGTGGAGTCGAGGCACGGTACCTGCAACCTGCATCGAAATGATAGGTTGTATACAAACATATGCAAATATATCAGACACACAGAGTCAAGGAATCGCAGCGTAGTAGGGTACTCGAAATGAGCAATACTACACTGTCCCTACTCTAGAGCAAAACATAAACATTTATAAGCATAGTAACATATTTCCGCAAATCAATTAACCATCAACTAACCATGTCGAAAAACAACATAAGCTACAATATCAATAATGTCATCATACTACTCATAACACATGTCAGAACTATAATAGTCGATCATAGTTTATCATGAACAAAATGAGCATAAATCATAAATCTAACCACTCAAATGTCTCAAAACTGTTTAAATGTAATGGAAGAACTAACAACTATCTCAGAACTGCCAAAAAGGTAATGTAGAACTAGCGACTATCACAAGCCAAAAATGAGGGGGCATTACATTACTAACAACATTATATAACTCCATCCCAACCATGCAGAACATAAGGGATCGTAAGGTAGATTTAAAACTAAACATTCATTTAAATCCTTGGAAAGTAAACGAGTTAAATACTAAACACTTTATATTATCAATGTTCTACAAACAATATGATCATACATCAGAGTACACAATGCCAGAGAATGAGTTTACAAGATTGTAACTTAAAAGTACATTACATCTAATGTAAGAATTTGCCTTAATATGAATCTCTATCTACCTAATTTAACAAGCTAGCATTCTAATTAGAGACTCTATCGAAATTATTCTTATTCTAATATGATAGTGATTATTTGAACTAGTTTCCATGTTTAACAAAACTACAAACCTCCATTACTATAAGACAATAATAACTAACAATGGCGTTACAATCACGACCATAAACCATAACATAGGTCGAGCAAACTAAAAGAGTTTTCAGACACCATTCCTATATTATTCGCTAACAACAACACTATAAAAATTTGAACTCTCTTCTAAATAAAATTCTAATAATAATAACATATACTATTCTATTCTAGAATTTTAATTTCATCTAGTATTTGTTTAATCAATACCATAATAACTCAATTCACAATAAATCTCTAATTTAAAATCAATGTACCACAAGATAGTATATTACTAAATCATAACTAAACAAATTTATATTTAAATAAGATAAAAGTAATATAATTCAATATATTTAATTCTAGAATTATAATATTATTTATCTGGCATCACCATAAAATCTACTTTACATAAAAAAAGCTAATTTATTTATTTAACAAACTTGCATCTACTAAAGCAACTTTATTTAAATAAAATTAATTTTAAAATAATACAACTCTATCCTAATATTTTAAGATAAACCAATATTATCTTATCACTATTGCCTTTTAATGAGTTTGATAAAAAAGTAAGTCAAATTAACAATTTTAATAAATCAAAACTAAAAAAAACAGAAAGCAAGATTTAATAAATCAAAACTAAAAAATACAAAGCAAGATTTATGAGTTGTTCAAGGAGTTACAAATATAAGTTTTCTAATTCTTGGCTTATAAATCCATCTAATATTTGTTTAACCAATACCTTAATAATTCAATTGACAATAAATCTCTAATTTATTATTTATTAATTAAAATCAATGTATTTTGCTAAATCATAACTAACCAATTTATATCCCAACAAAATAAAATGATTATAATTATTTAACTTAATATATTTAATTATAAAATGGTAACACCATCTAACATTATTTTAAAAACTAGCATTGTCGTTAAAATCTAATACAATATTTATCTACTAATTCTAATCTATACTTAATAAGAGCAATTAACACAAATCTATCTTAACAAAATATAGAAAGTGATACTATTACCTAATTCTTCATTTTTAATTCCTAATGAGTAAATTTAAAAACAAACTATTTATCAAATTGACTAAATTAAAAGCTAATCCTCAAGCTATATATGCTAATTATCCCTGGAGTTTCTTATTAGAAACATACTAAATAAATTTAATGGCAATCTCCCTATTTATTTAAGTGAACTCATACAAAATTTTCATTGTAGAAGAAGAAACATTAATCAAACGATTTATTTGGGAGCTTTAAAATCCAGAGATATGAGAAATGAAAGAATCTTCAAAGGTTTATGATAGAAAATTGATGAATTGAGCTAACAGATGGAAGCCAAGAGAGAGAGAGAGATAGCAATGCTGACTATAGAGAGAATGAATCCAACATAAATTTTCAGAGATTCAGAGGAATTAGAGACAACTCAGGTAAGAAATAGATTTCATTAACATTATTATTATTATTATTATTCCCAATTTCTGTCTCTCTTTTTCAGCACAACCCTCCCATAAAATAATAACCCCCAGAAGAAAAAATAGCCAAGAGTCATAAATGACCACAAACACAAATCTATTACAGAGAATCCCACTACTCTCTAAAAACAGAAAACAATTAATTTTCCTTCCTAGAGAGATTCAACAACTCACAAAACATAAATTATTAATTAATAAAATCTTGCCCGTAAAACCCAATACAATCTCAACAATAAAATAATATCATTCACTTATGACAAATGTCAATAGGACTTAATTATTAAAGCTATTACTTTAATTCTCAATTAAAATATTTTTCATTATTTCTCAATTTACAATATTAATTAATATTTACATAAATATCACTATATCGAGCCTAGTATTACTATTATATTATTTTATTAAAACAATGTTAAATACTCATGACACAAATATTATTCATTAAAACATTAAAATCTATTAATTTAATCTTTATTAAAAAATTTACTTAAATAATATTCCCAAATCTCATTAATAATTTATGACTAAGAAAATACTATTATATTTGACATATTAATAACATTATTAATATAATATTAATTCATTAATGCATTATCAAAATACACATAGGTTTAACTAAACAAAACTTGACAATAACTCCACATACCACTTGACGACCAACAACCTGAAGACTGAAACTAACCTAAGGGAAACCTCATGTTATCTCCCATCAACGTTATCCATTGGTGCAAGGGCACGCTCAGACCTGCTAAGTCAGGTGGAGTCGATGCCTGGTACTTGCAACCTGCATCAAGACGATAGGTTGTATACAACATACGCATATATATCAAACACATAGAGTCAGGGAATCACAGCGTAGTAGGGTGCTCCAAATGAGTAATAGTACACCGTCCTTGCTCACAAGCATAACAATAAACAAAAACATCTCTAATCAGACAACATTAAATCCATATAGCATAGTTACATTATTCTGCATAATCAATTAACTATCAACTAACCATGTCACAGCATAAACTGTAATAACAATAATGTCATCATAACACATGTCAATAACCACATTAGTCAACCATAGTCCATCATGAACATAATAAGCATAAACCATAAATATAACCACTCAAATGTCTCAAAATTATCTAAAAGCAATGGAAAACTATCAACTGACACAAGCCAAAATTGAGGGGCATTACAATCTGACTACTTCAATTCTTGCCACCAGAGCAAAAGTCTCTTCAAAATCAACTCCTTCAACTTGGGAATAACCCTTGCAGACTAATTTGACTTTGTTTCTGACTACTTCACCATCTTCATTTAGTTTATTCTGGAAGACCCATTTGGTTCCAATCACATTTTTGTTTCTAGGTCTGGGAACAAGATCCCAACTGTAATTTTTCTCAATTTGCATCAGCTCTTCCTTCATTGCTTTAGTCCAGCTTTCATCATTGCATGTTTCATTCACTATTTTTGGTTCAATCTTTGAAATCAGACAATACTCTTGAGCAATCTTTCTTCTTGTTTGAACACTTTTGCTTTTATCACCTATGATCTAATCTTCAAAGTGATTCAATCTTACATACCTGGGAATTTTGGGAATTTCTTGCACTTTTGTTTCTTGAATAGGTTCATTCAAACTTATCTCTTCTTCATGATTCACTGGATCAGTCTGGATCTGAATTTCAGAAGGGGCTTGGACTTCTTGGACCAAAACATCATTCTGATCATCTTCATCATATTCATAAAACCTTGAGGGTTTTTCAATACCTTCATCAACCTTCACATTTGTACTTTCTATAATCTTTCTCAATCTCTTGTTATTTGCTACAAAAGACACTGAAATACTTCACAGTGGGAGTGATGCCAAACCAGAGTTCATAAGGGGTCTTACCAGTATTGCTTCTGATTTGTACTCAATTAAGAGTATAGACAGCAATGCTTATAGCTTCTCTCTAGTAGATATGAGAAACATTTGCTTCCATCATCATGGTTCTAGATGCTTCCTGGATGGTCTGGTTCTTTCTCTCCACTACTCCATTCTGCTGTGGAGTCCTTGGAGCAGACAACTATCTTTTTATCCCATGTTTCTCATAGAATTCTATGAACTCCCCGGATGTGAATTCTCCACCTCTGTCAGACCTAAGACATTTTATGTTTAATCCGGTTTCATTCTCTACCATAGCCTTGAATATTTTGAATTTCTCAAGAGCCTCAGATTTCTCTTTCAGAAAAGTCACCCACATCATCCGAGAGTGGTCATCAATTAATAACATGAAGTATCTATCACCTTGTAAGCTCCTTATTCTTGCCAAACCACATAGATCAGTATGTACTAAGTCCAACAATCCGGTAGAAGACTGTTCCTTACTTTTGAATGAGACTCTGCTCTGCTTACCCAATTGACATTCTTTACACAAACTATTAGTAGGTTTCACCAATCTTGGAAGATCTCTTACAGCCTGAGTGTTGCTTATCTTGATGATATTATCAAAATTCACATGACACATTCTCCTATGCCACAACCAACTTTGATCAATTTGAACAAATAAACAATTTTTACCAGTACCAACCAAGTGGAAGATATTACCTTTTGTTTGAGTACCGGATGCAATCTCTATTTCGAAACTTTCAAAGATCTTACATTTTCTATTTTTGAATAAGAGATCATAGCCTTTGTCCACCAACTGTCCAACACTGAGAAGATTGTGCTCCAGACCTTCAACATACAGTACATTACTGGTTTTGTTCTTTCCATCAAAAGAAATGGTTCCTCTACCTCTGATTCTGCCAGCAGAATTATCACCAAATTTTACCACTCCTCCGTATCTTTCCAAATCTATGAACTTATTTTTGTCACCTGTCATATGGTGGGAGCATCCACTGTCAATGACCCAATCATCCTTTTCTTCAACTTGGGAAGCCAGAGCTCTTTCTACCATTTTATGATTGACAGATTCAGAGGGCATTGGATCTTCTTCCTTGATGGCAATAAACACCCAATCACTTTCAGATTTGTTTCATGTCTCTAATTCATCATCTGTTACTCCTTCATCATCATCATCTTCATGAACATAGTAACATTTCTTTTGGAATCTTGATCTGTTAGGATTTGGCCTTAAAAATCTTTCCGGACACCTTGAGGCAAAATAACCAATCTTATTGCAGTTAAAACATTTAAAAGGCAATTTCCCTTCATACTTACCGGATCCTCTTGGCAGTCTTTTTGCAATAAGGGCTTCAAGTTGAGTAGCTTTTGCTTCATCTTCTTCCAGATCTTTTCTTATTTTTTCATACCATGATAGTTTCTTTGAAGAGTTCTCTCCTGGATCAAACTTTTATTTTCCTTTTACAGAGGCACTAGCTTTGAATGCAGATTTAGTCTTGGGGGTGCATCTCCAAACTCAGCAAATTCAAATGCAGCTAATTTACCAACCAATTGATCTCTTGTGATATTTGAAAAAGATCTAAATTCTTCAATAGTTGCAACCTTGTATTTGTAAGAATCAGGAAGGGATCTGAGAACTTTGGCAACAATCTCATCTTCATCCAAGATTCCACCAGCACATCTAATGCCACAAACAAGCTCATTTACTCTTGGCATAAATGTAGTGATATTTTCATCTTCTCTCATCTTCAGGGTTTCAAATTTTCTTTTCAGACTCTGTAGCTTGACACATTTAACATACTTGTCTCCTTCATGCAGAAGTTCCAATTTTTCCCAAATCTCATATGTAGTTTTTAGATCAATAACATTTGTCAGCTCTGAATCAGATAAGGCACTTAGTAGAGCTTCTTTAGCCCGAAGATTGTTTTCAACATCTCTGATTTCATCTACAATTCTTGGACCATTCTGTGGAGGAACATACTTCTTTAAAGCCATGATCCAATATTGCATTCCCATACATTGCAAGTGACATTCCATGCGGCTTTTCCAAAGAGTGTAATTGGTTCCATCAAACCTCAGACTATCCTTTTTGTAGGACGACATCCTGGATCTCCTCAAGCGGTTAAGCTCTTTTAGAGGAACTTAGCTCTGATACCAATTGTTAGATTCAAGACAGACAACTGAGAGGGGGGGTGAATCAGTTGTCTCAAAACTTCTTTCCTATTAATCACTTAAATCCTTCTTGTAATATAGCAGCATAATAATAGATCAATCATGAAAACATAATGCAACAATTCAAGAGCAGAAACACATTAACACATATGACACCAAGATTTTAACGTGGAAAACCTGGTTAAGGGAAAAACCATAGGGTGATTAATCCAAGATTGTATTCTTTGTTAAAAGAATAAGAAGAACAAATGGCACATACCAATTAGGGCTCACTACCTGAGCACACTGCTCACAAGAGGCCCACTGCCTACAGGGGACACATTGTCTACAGAATGATAAATATTACATACTTGAACTGAAGAATAACATCTTCACCATGCTTGAGCCAGTTCCATTTAAGCCCAATACTTCTGCTCTGCCTTTCGCTCTGCTCCTCTCTACCACACTCTCATCTCTGCCAAGATACATTTGAAATGACTTCACAACTTATTTATACAGGACATTTGACTTTAGGATAATCATCTAAGTCGGCATACTTTACAGAGCAAATACATAAATACAACATGACTAATTACAAAAAAGCTTCACGCGGATCACCACACTATCGGCCACATAGATCTAAGATTTCAATCTTCCTTTAGGAACATGCCATCCTTCATAGAACATCTTCAAGATCATCCGCAGGATGTGTAACTCATCCGATCGGCCAAACTTAGGAAGAACATCATCATCCAGAAGTAATCCTTCAATTGCGAGCTCAATCTTCAATGCGGACCACCAACACGAATTGGACACAATCCAAAGACCTCCACAAGCTTTCCTGAATCACCAAGAACATCCACATTACTTCTGCTTACTGAAATCTTTCTCTCCTTCATCCGAAACCTCAAGAACACAATCTGACATCACTGTCATATTGGAATAGATGCTTGCGGACCTCCATACCACAAACCAATTGAGTTGTCAATTCACATTGACTTCCTAAAGACTCCACAGAATCCGCAGAACAAGATATTGCAATTCTGGATCACACCAGACCTATTTGTGTCACTCTGTCACCTCTGAACATATGCTAGAACTGGTTTTACTCAAGTGGCCATAACTTCTTCAAATCTTCATGCAAACCTCTCAAATCTTTACTGGATCATCTTGAGACACATATCTACAAACCCTTTGATGCGCATCCTCTAATGTTCATCTTAGCTAGGATCTTTACCTCACTGTCTTCACTGATCTTCTCTATTCCTGATAGGACTAATTTTCTCAATATCCTCAGCATACAACTCATCCAATCCTTATTCATCAATGCAACAGGAGTATGTTGACATCAATGACAACACTGGTTAGGCCCATACTTGCAACAACAAGGTGGTAGGCTCATATTAGGATCTGATAAGTTTCAAGAATGTCCTTTTTTGGATTCACCTAATAGGTTTGAAGACACATAATCCCCAAGAGATATAGACAACCCTAGACCATCCTCTTCAATGCCAATAGATGAGGAGTTATCAGAAGAAATCAAGAACCTTAGGGCTGAGCTTGACTACTTGCATGTGAGGACCGCCCTTTTTACTTCTGTTGTTATGACTATTTACATTAATGTTATTGTTACTTTTTATATTTGTGGGATAGCAGTTCCCGGAATTGTCAAACTATTAAACTTTATTATGATTTCGGAAAAACTAATTGGGTGATGTTTGGATAAGTTTACATTTCAGAAAAGTTAATTAAGTGATGATGGAAAATTGTAATATGATTTCATTTATGTTAATTAGAACTATGTCATGATAATGCATGTTTTTAAGTTGCTTTGGCTGTGATGATTATATGTGGATACTAATCTTGTAATTTAGTGTGCAGGATTTACTAATCGAACCACAGATTTCGGAGATCATTCCACACCTTGTTATTTGTTATTCCCTGTTAAGCCGATCTGGTTCCACGAGGAACCAAGATCTCTCTATGTTTGATGTGATGTTGTAATGTGGTCTTTCGTATGGTCGAGTGGGTTAGGTTACCCTCATGTGACACTATTTTATGATTTGTGTTGTAAAAAGATTGAATTTGAATTTCTTTATTTTATTTAAATCTACGAGGCTTTTTCTTGTGCTTTACCTTGACCAGGGGTGTCTTGTATGGGTTAAAGTTGACCCTGGGTTATACCCCATGGGTCCAGGGGCCCATTTGGCATGGGTAACCCTTGGGTAACCTCCATCTAGTCATCTTAACTTCCCCGTGAAGTTAAGTAGCGAAAATTAGAGGTATGGAGGGGACATGATGGGTTGTACCAACACCTAACCCATCCCTCTTCAATCCCAAGGTAAGAGATGACTACAAACCCATCCATTATTGAAGGATTGACTTGAAGTCACCCTTTCCATTAGTGAGATTCCCCCATGTGTTGTGGGGTCACCCATGTGAAGGAGGGAAGAAGAGGCATGGGTCACCTGTCGTTTACTCCTTTAACTCCTTTTATTTCTCCCATGCGTAAGAGAAATGACATGAGGAGAGGGATAAGGAGTACTCTAGGGATGGGTGAGTGACATAAGCCACCAGGACAGAATAGTGGTTTTGGGGAGAGTGAGGAGGTGACAAGTGTCACCTCCCCATTCCTCTAAACTAAAAAAAATTTGGGTTATTTGTTTCCAATTTTAGGATGAGAGGGAGTTAGTGGAATTTTTGGGAGAGTTTTATTTTTTTTGCCAAAATAGGAAAGTTAGCTTGGAGGAGAGGAAAGGGAGAGGGAGTTGGTGGCTAAGGTTGGAAGAGAACTCTGTGGAGCTCTGCACCAGTTTCATTCTAGGAGGGCTTTGTAAGGTTGGTTGGATTTTTACCTTTCTTTCGCATAGCTGAATGTGTATGTAAAGTGTGTGAAAGTTGCTTATTTGTTTGTGTTTAGATTTATTTTCTGTGGGGTTTGTTGTCGGGTTGTTTGACAGAGCTTCTCCCACTTGGGAGAAATGCTCATCAAGTTTGGGGTAGGGGAGGAAAGATCCTCCTCGGGTGCATACCTGTTTCCTTCTTTTGGGATGTTGAAAGCCTTGAGGGCATGTATCTGGGACTGTATCTTTGACTTGAGAGTCAAATACAGGTTTCTTAAAAATTTGTGATCAAACTTGGTTTGAGGCTAAGAGAAATTTGTGTTGGTTAAATTATCTATAAGGGTGACACTCTGGAGTCGAGTGTGTCCACTCTCCTGCCCCTTATGAAACTCACTGTAGTTGAGTTTTCGTGCTATGTAATGTACCCATGGGTGTTTGTGTGCTTTGGGTTTGTTGTTGTCCCTGTTGTGAAGTGGAGTGCTTGAATTCCCAGGTGTGAGTATGGTCTCCCTAGCTCGGGGGTGACCCTCTTGCGGGTCTACGGAAGGGAGGAGAGCTAGATGAGTGGTGTTTTCTTCTTTGTTTGTCTTTGATACGCAGGTTTCCTCTTGGAGCTTATGGTTGGAGTTGGAGAAGTTATATTTATGAAGAAACAGTTTATTCTTCTTTGTCATGAGAATTAGATCATGTTCATTTCATAAGAATTGAAGAGAGTGCACCTCTCTTGATGTTGTTGTAACTTATTGACCCCCTGGGAGTGAAGAAAATCACCTCCCTGATCTTGTTATTGATGGACTTTTACTTGGTTGTTACAAGCTATCTTTTGTATGTTGTTTGGGAGAAGGAAGTTCATATCTCTCCCTTAGAGTGCGTAGAAGATGTGGAATGTTAGTTGTATGTATCCATGGTTTAAAATTATCTCTTGCTTTATGTAGTGGAAGAGTTAACTTTTCTGTATTATGAATGTTGTAAACAAATGCCTTAAATTTTCAAGTTAAGTTGCTTTGTAAACTTATTCTAAATGGCAATTTTATTGTGTTTAATGTGTTCTTGAAAAGAAAGGTTCCTTAGTTAATCTGATCTTGTATATGAACATCAAGGATAAATTTGCTTACTTAGATGAAAATACAGTTTTAAATGATTAAGTTTCTTTTTCATTAAATAATGGTTTCAGTATTTTGTAAAGTTTAGAGAAAATCTATTATTTAATTACTTCTGTTTGTCCAAAAGTTGAAATGGACATTTATTAATTGCCGAAATAAACTGATTAAAACTTCATTTCTTAAGTATATTTTATATATATATATATTCTTTATTGAATTTCTTACTTGATCATTTTAACTGAATAATATATATATATATATATATATATATATAAATATAATAATTGTTATATATCTATCATTAAATATTAATGATGTGAGTTAAAAAAAAAAACTCATGAAATTTGAAATAAGGTAATGGAGGTTCGCTGTTTAAAAAAAAAAAAAAAACAGTTCAAAAAAAATTTATGTTGGCGGTGGGGTTTGAAACCCCATCGCAGTCCCTTTTGAGGTGTGGGGAGGGGCGGAGCCCCACCCACACCCCACATCGTGGGATGTGGGTGGGGCTCCACTCCTCCCCACATCCCCTTACCCTTGAGACCCCCGCGGAGCCCCTCTAAACGCTGCCTCCGCCCGCGACTGTCCCCTGCGCCCTCTCCATCGCCCTCCATTGCTCCCTTCGGCCTCCGCCCACTCACTGTCCTCCGCCCCGCAGCCAACCTCCCCTCCGTCCCTCTGCGCGGCCCGACCTCTGCCCCATTTCCGCCTCTGGTGCCGCCGCCATCCCTCTGTCACAGCAAATAAAAAAAAAATGTTAGCATAAAAATGTTAGGGCTATTTAGCCCTAACATATATGCATTGGTTCATTTAAATGAAAGATATGATTTGTTTTGTGGAAATTCCACTAGTTTGGCATAACATATGTTATATATATATATATATATCTATTTACACATTATGTTTTGAAAGAGAATTTTAAATATATATAGATATATTTATATATATATCTCTTTATATATATATTATATATATATTTATATATATGGTATATATATATACACAGAAGAGGTTTCATGGGCCATTTTATGAGGCCCTCTCTATAATTCATAACAAGGAGATTTGCAAATTAATTCTAAGAATGAAATATCAAGGTATGGGAATTATGTTTTCGTCGTAAGTGAAGTATAAACGTAATTAAATAGAAATTTTGTTATATTTCCATGATAAGGGTTTTATAAAGAGGAGAGCCTCCTACATATATTAACAATGGTATATGATTTACAATAAGAGTATTAATATTAATTATTAGTAATAATAACAACAGTAATTATAAATAAGAGAAAATAAAATTATAATTTAAAGAGAGCATAAAGGAATATACTGTAATACTCCGGAAAGAGTTTCTCGGAAGTTTCCACTATCAACGCGATTCAATAACGGGAAAATGAAGAGGAAAATTACACGTCACCTTGCTTAAAAGATCACTGGAAATAAACTTAAGAAGCCATCACAGACATTCCATGTGAGGCCATTTTAATCTCAACTGTAGTAAACGTCCAGATAAGTAAACCTGTAAGAGAGTGAAAAGAAGAAAAACTAACATTGGAAAACACAGAGGAGAAAATGCGCGACATTTCCCACATGGGATAAGAGAACTAAGTTGATAGACCCTTCCGCTAAATTTGCTTAGGAACAAGTTTAATTAATACAAACGAAGAGGAGAAACCTAGATCGGAGAAGACTAGGAGACCGAGTCCAGCGAAGTAGTAAACCAGCCTATGTGACTTGGACCATCCGGAAGTTAGGTTTAATATCAACAATAGATACAGTGATAACCCTGATTGATGTAAAATATGAAGAAAGGACCGGATAAACATAAAGAAAGCATAGAAAACAAAAGAGAGAGAGACCAAAATATAAACAAACTAAATTATCAGAGAAATAGTTAAGGTGAGCGCGATAAAAATACAATCAAAATTAAGACCCAGAGAAAAGGGAAGAGAGAGCAAACGAACCGCCTTGTTGAGAATGCTAAGTCGAAGGAGGAGTATGTTTCAGGAAGCAAGAGAGGAAATAGACAACTGTGCCTTGCTGAAAAATAATTCAATAGGGAGATCACGAGTCGGTTTAGTCGGAACAAGGCGTCGTGGGAAGTTGGTAATCTATCAGTGAACCACGTGCGTAAATTAGTGTTGAGTAATTCCCACTTACGCCGTAAGGCATTATTCTACCAGAATTCACTGAGATTTAGATTTAGTAACCTTGATAATATAACCCTTGCAGTGACGTTAACGGCATCGTAGAAGACCCCCTTGTTGGTCTGCTTGCGTCTGGTTGCACGCAATTGTACTTGTACCCCGCCGACGATTGTAGTGTTTTCACCTTGAGCGAACACCACCGAGCATGCTTACGCATGCGAGGGGGTTTTTAGGGAAGCTTGAGAAAATTTTTGATGTTTCGTGTCATAACTACATGATAGATGTGGCTATGACACGTGTGATGTGTGTTGTGACCACATGGAAAATGTGGGCATGACATTTGGTATCAGAACTAAGTTTAAACACTAGGCGTATTTGGGCACGTTATTATTCCGCAACTTTGGCTAATTAGTTTCTACCTTGTTTTGTAGGATGCCTCCCCGATGTGTTCGACGAGCGCGATCACGCCACACAGCGTCTGTCGAGGTGCACAGCGATTCCTCAGCCGAGGGACTAGCACCCGTAGTTATAGCAGCACCATCTGCACCACCTGAACCACAAGCACCACTAGTACCACAGGCGACACCAGTATTGGATATAGGTCCACAAATCTTACAGGCACTACAGGCTATGTTAGACAGGTTACCGCCAGTGATTCCTGAGCCACGTGTAGAGCCTCGTGTTGATCCGCGAGAGGAGCCACGTAGGGAGCCACGTGCCAAGTCACGTATTGAGCCACGTGAGGAGCCCCGCGTTGATCCACTAGAGGTGCCGCGTGTGGAGCCCTTCGTTGAGATTCCCGACACAACAATAGAGGAGGTAGGGTCAGCCTCCCGAGCACGGAGCAGGAGTCCTCCGAGACCTTTGAGACGAGATGAGATCCAGAGGGCAGAACAGGTTCATCATGGATTGTATGAGGATGGTGTGGAAGAGCCAGTTGTGAGACTTAGAGACAGAGGGGACCCCATCAGAGACCTACTTAGGCTCAACCCACCCACTTTCGCAGGTGCTACAGAGGGAGCTGTGGTCGAGGCTTGGCTGATTAGCTTAGACAGGTGTTTCGCTTTGCGACCTTATGGAAGCAACATGAAAGCACGAGTGGCAGTCCATCTTCTTAGGGATGCAGCAGCTACCTGGTGGCGCACAGAGGAGTGCAAGCGCCGACTTTCCGTGGATACACTCACATGGGACATCTTCATAGAGCACTTTAATGCGCGATATTTGTCAGAACATTACAAACAGTGCAGGATCGATGAGTTCCATGATTTACAGCAGAGGGGACTCACTGTTACTCAGTATGAGAGCCGATTCATTGAGCTTTCTCGTTACGTGGAATACCTCCATGACGAGAAGATCTTAATACACAAATTCATCAGAGGGCTGAATCACGGGATAGCAGGACCAGTTCGTATGGCAAATCCCCAGACCATGAGCGAGGCTGTTGAAAAGGCCCTTATATCAGAGGAAATTCAGGGACGAGGGTAGAATGCACTCCCGCAGTATCAGGATCGTAATCCCCAACAACAGCAGAATTTTTGAAGGCCTCAAAACACAACACAGAAAGGAGGATATAACCCTTCCTCATTACCTCCTAGGCCTCCACAGCAGCAGCAACATCAGCAAAAATCTAAATTCCAACAGAGGGGTTAGGGAGGACAGAATCGTGGATGGCAGTAGCAGGGTCCACGCAGAGATCAGAGACAGCAGGGTTCATCGGCAGGACCCGCGAGGTCCCAGTAGTCTTACAGAGGCTCACAGGGGTCTACGGGACGGACTGGGCAACAACAGTCAGGCAGAACATAGTCAGGGCAGTTATAGGCTAGAGGACCATGTTATGTGTGTGGTGGGGCAGGGCATCTGGCTAGAGAGTGCCCGCAGGGATTTACTGCAGGGGGACAGCCCCGATCAGGAGGATCTGAGCAGACCGTAGGTGACGTGGGCAGATCCCACCACATGTTTGCAGCGGTTGATAACCGCCAGGCTGATTTCTAAGCCTCAGTCATCGAGGCAGCAGGTACGATTGGAGACTTCCCTATCTCTATCCTTTTTGACTCAGGAGCTACAGACTCCTTTTTGTCTACTTCGTTAGTGGAGCATTGCAGGCTGGTGGCTTCTAGGCAAGACATTAGGTGGGAAGTTGAGTTGGCCTCAGGGGCCAGGATGTCAGTAGATACCTTGGTTAAAGACTATGAGATCACATTGGGAACATACACCACAACATGTGACCTTAGGATTATGCCATTAGGATCCTATGGTGTAGTTCTGGGTATGGATTGGCTTGCGGCACATAGAGCCAAGCTTGACTGTCACCAGAGGACGATTAGCTGTTTAGACGATCATGGTTTGTCGGTTGAGATAGTGGGCATTCAAAAGCCCACAGCTGGTCGTATGATATCCGCTCAGCAGCTTAAGCACTGTATGCGGAAGGGATGTCAGATGTTTGCCATCACGGTCAGTGATAGAGCAGAGGATGAACCTGAGGCTACTTTAGATGATCACCCTGTCCTTAGAGAGTTTGCCAATGTATTTCCGCTGGAATTACCAGGTATGCCTCCACGCAAAGAAGTGGACTTCCATATCGACTTAGTGCCAGGTGCAGAACCGATATCCCGTGCACCTTATAGGATGACTACACATGAACTCACTAAACTTAAGCTGCAGTTAGAGGAATTACTTGAGAAGGGGCACATCCGACCTAGCGTTTCACCATGGGGCGCACCGGTTATCTTCGTGAAGAAGAAAGATGGGTCTCTTCGTTTATGTATGGACTACAGGCAGTTGAACAAGGTGACGGTGAAGAACCATTATCCTCTGCCCAGGATTGACGACCTTTTTGATCAGATGCAGGGAGCCAGAGTGTTCTCGAAAATTGATCTAAAATCTGGGTATCACCAATTGCGCATCACGGAGGCAGATATTCATAAAACTGCTTTTCGAACCAGATATGGTCATTACGAATTCACAGTGGTACCCTTCGGGTTGACGAACGCTCCTGCAGTATTCATGAGTCTCATGAACGGAGTGTTCCGTACTTACCTAGATCGGTTCGTGATCATATTTCTAGATGACATTTCGATTTATTCACGGACTGAGGAGGAGCATGTGGAGCACTTGCGTCAAGTTTTGCAGCAATTATGAGAGTAGCAACTTTATGGCAACTTGACGAAGTGTGCCTTCTTCAGGACAGAGGTGTAGTATTTGGGACACATTTTATCAGGCGATGGCATCTCCGTAGATCCATCTAAAATCAGAGCAATTTAGGAGTGGCCGACACCCACCAACGTGACAGAGGTCAGAAGCTTTATGGGGTTAGCTGGGTATTATCGTCGGTTTGTCGAGGGCTTCTCCAGGATAGCACATCCCATTACTTCCCTTCAGCGAAAAGGGAAGGGTTTCATGTGGACCGAGCAGTGTAAAAAGGCCTTTGGAGTCCTCAAGGAGTGTCTTACCAGTGCTCCTATTTTAGCAGTTCTAGAACCTTCAGAGGAGTTTGTTGTTTGCACAGATGCATCATTAGAGGGTTTAGGAGCCGTGCTTATGCAGGGTGGTAGAGCAATTGCATACGAATCGCGGAAACTAAAGACACATGAGTTAAACTACCCTACTCACGACTTAGAGCTCGCAGCAATTATTCATGCTTTGGTCTGCTGGAGACACTTCCTCCTAGGTCGACGCTTTGAACTCCATTCGGATCATCATAGTTTGCAGTATATTTTTACACAGCCAAATTTGAACGCCCACCAACGGCGTTGGATGGAATTCCTATGCGAATACGACTTCGATGTCCACTACATCAAAGGGAAGGAGAACGTGGTCGCTGATGCTTTGAGTCGAAGGCGCCACGAGATCCTAACCCTGACCTTGAGGGTGGACTTGAAAGATCGCATCTTACAGCATCTACTAGAGGACGAATGGTTTCTTGAGGTACAGTAGGCATTACTAAATCAGAAGGCCCTTGAGGGCAAATTTACAGGATATACCCTTGAGTCTGATGGTATGCTTCGACATTGACAGCGCATCTATGTACCCCATGCAGGTAATCTTCGTACAGTAATCCTATCAGAGGCTCATAGAGCACCCTATGCAGCACACCCAGGAGTGAAGAAAATGCATGCTGACTTACGACAGCTTTATCATTGGGCTGGAATGAGGCGTGACATTGCCGAATTTGTTGCTCATTGCCTGGAATGTCAGAGGGTCAAGGCCGAACATCAGCATCCAACGGGATTGTTGTACCCTCACGAGATACCTGAATGGAAATGGGACACCATTTCTATGGATTTTATCGTTGGTCTACCTATGTCATCACGTCGCCATGATGCTATTATGGTGACAGTTGACAAGCTGACCAAAGTGGCGCATTTTTCATCAATATGCACAACATACAATGCACCATCAGTGGCAAAGGTGTTTCTGGATCAGATTGTTAGACTTCATGGGGTACCTCGCTGCATTATATCTGACAGAGACTCCGTATTTGCTTCATCATTCTGGAGAGCCTTACATCAGGCGTTGGGCACACAGCTCAACTTCAGTTCAGCCTATCATCCGGAAACCGATGGACAAACAGAGAGAGTTAACCAGGTGTTAGAAGACATGCTTCGCATGTATGTGATGGACCATTAGTCTAGATGGGAGTACCTATATCTAGTTGAGTTCGCCTACAATAATGGGCATCATAGCTCATTGGGTATGCCTCCTTTCCAGGCATTATATGGCAGACCATGCAGAACACCTTTGAGTTGGGATCGGATAGAGGACAGAACGGTCATCGATCTAGAGATAGTTCAGAATATGGAACAACAGGTCAGACAGATTAGACAGAGACTTCGGGAAGCACAGGACAGGCAGAAGAAGTATGCCGATGCTAAGAGGACAGACCGAAGCTTCTCTGTGGGGGAAAGGGTATTTTTGAGAGTGCGACCGCACAAGAGTCTAATCCGTTACGGGAAGGGCTCTAAGCTCGCACCTCGATTTGTAGGACCTTTCGAAATCTTGGAGCGGATAGGACCAGTAGCCTATCGTCTAGCCTTGCCACCTAGTCTGTCACGTATTCACGATGTATTTCATGTATCAGTTTTACGTCAATATATTTCTGACTTATCTCACGTGTTGGATTGGAGTGCTCTTCAGGTAGAGGCAGACGGACAGCTGGCGCTGGAGCCAATTCTCATATTGGCTCGTCGGACGCTGGCCCTTCGAGGTCGAGAGCTGGACCAAGTTAGAGTCCAGTGGGACCTATACGACGACGTCACTGCAACATGGGAAGATGCAGAGAGACTGAAGACCCTTTATCCTCACCTTTTTTACGACTTCCAGGAGGAAGTACCGTCTTAGGGGGAGAGGATGTGAGGACCGCCCTTTTTACTTCTGTTGTTATGACTATTTACATTACTGTTATTGTTACTTTTTATATTTGTGGGATAGCAGTTCTCAGAATTGTCAAACTATTAAACTTTATTATGATTTTGGAAAAACTAATTGGGTGATGTTTGGATAAGTTTACATTTCAAAAAAGTTAATTAGGTGATGATAGAAAATTGTAATATGATTTCATTTATGTTAATTAGAACTATGTCATGATAATGCATGTTTTTAAGTTGCTTCGGCTATGATGATTATATGTGGATACTGATCTTGTAATTTAGTGTGCAGGATTTACTAATCGAACCATAGATTTCAGAGATCATTCCGCACCTTGTTATTTATTATTCCCTGTTAAGCCGATCTGGTTCCACGAGGAACCAAGATCTCTCTGTGTTTGATGTGATGTTGTAATATGGTCTTTCGTATGGTCGAGTGGGTTAGGTTACCCTCATGTGACAATATTTTATGATTTGTGTTGTAAAAAGATTGAATTTGAATTTCTTTATTTTATTTAAATCTATGAGGCTTTTTCTTGTGCTTTACCTTGACCAGGGGTGTCTTGTATGGGTTAAAGTTGACCCTGGGTTATACCCCATGGGTCCAGGGGCCCATTTGGCATGGGTAACCCTTGGGTAACCTCCATCTAGTCATCTTAACTTCCCCCTGAAGTTAAGTGGCGAAAATTGGAGGTATGGAGGGGACATGATGGGTTATACCAACACCCAACCCATCCCTCTTCAATCCCCAAGGTAAGAGATGACTACAAACCCATCCATTATTGAAGGATTGACTTGAAGTCACCCTTTCCATTAGTGAGATTCCCCCATGTGTTGTGGGGTCACCCATGTGAAGGAGGGAAGAAGAGGCATGGGTCACCTGTCTTTTACTCCTTTAACTCCTTTTATTTCTCCCATGCGTAAGAGAAATGACATGAGGAGAGGGATAAGGAGTACTCTAGGGATGGGTGAGTGACATAAGCCACCAGGACAGAATAGTGGTTTTGGGGAGAGTGAGGAGGTGACAAGTGTCACCTCCCCATTCCTCTAAACTAAAAAGAATTTGGGTTATTTGTTTCCAATTTTGGGATGAGAGGGAGTTAGTGGAATTTTTGGGAGAGTTTTATTTTTTTTGCTAAAAATAGGAAAGTTAGCTTGGAGGAGAGGAAAGGGAGAGGGAGTTGGTGGCTAAGGTTGGAAGAGAACTCTGTGGAGCTCTGCACCAGTTTCATTCCAGGAGGGCTTTGTAAGGTTGGTTGGATTTTTACCTTTCTTTCGTATAGCTGAATGTGTATGTAAAGTGTGTGAAAGTTGCTTATTTGTTTGTGTTTAGATTTGTTTTCTGTGGGGTTTGTTGTCGGGTTGTTTGACAGAGCTTCTCCCACTTGGGAGAAATGCTCATCAAGTTTGGGGTAGGGGAGGAGAGATCCTCCTCGGGTGCATACCTGTTTCCTTCTTTTGGGATGTTGAAAGCCTTGAGGGCATGTATCTGGGACTGTATCTTTGACTTGAGAGTCAAATACAGGTTTCTTAAAAATTTGTGATCAAACTTGGTTTGAGGCCAAGAGAAATTTGTGTTGGTTAAATTATCTGTAAGGGTGACACTCTGGAGTCGAGTGTGTCCACTCTCCTGCCCCTTATGAAACTCACTGTAGTTGAGTTTTCGTGCTGTGTAATGTACCCATGGGTGTTTGTGTGCTTTGGGTTTGTTGTTGTCCCTGTTGTGAAGTGGAGTGCTTGAGTTCCCAGGTGTGAGTATGGTCTCCCTAGCTCGGGGGTGACCCTCTTACGGGTCTACGGAAGGGAGGAGAGCTAGATGAGTGGTGTTTTCTTCTTTGTTTGTCTTTGATACGCAGGTTTCCTCTTGGAGCTTATGGTTGGAGTTGGAGAAGTTATATTTATGAAGAAACAGTTTATTCTTCTTTGTCATGAGAATTAGATCATGTTCATTTCATAAGAATTGAAGAGAGTGCACCTCTCTTGATGTTGTTGTAACTTATTGACCCCCTGGGAGTGAAGAAAATCACCTCCCTGATCTTGTTATTGATGGACTTTTACTTGGTTGTTACAAGCTATCTTTTGTATGTTGTTTGGGAGAAGGAAGTTCATATCTCTCCCTTAGAGTGTGTAGAAGATGTGGAATATTAGTTGTATGTATCCATGGTTTAAAATTATCTCTTGCTTTATGTAGTGGAAGAGTTAACTTTTCTGTATTATGAATGTTGTAAACAAATGCCTTAAATTTTCAAGTTAAGTTGCTTTGTAAACTTATTCTAAATGGCAATTTTATTGTGTTTAATGTGTTCTTGAAAAGAAAGGTTCCTTAGTTAATCTGATCTTGTATATGAACATCAAGGATAAATCTGCTTACATAGATGAAAATACAGTTTTAAATGATTAAGTTTCTTTTTCATTAAATAATGGTTTCAATATTTTGTAAAGTTTAGAGAAAATCTATTATGTAATTACTTCTGTTTGTCCAAAAGTTGAAATGGACATTTATTAATTGCCGAAATAAACTGATTAAAACTTCATTTCTTAAGTATATATATATATATATATATATATATATATATTCTTTATTGAATTTCTTACTTGATCATTTTAACTGAATAATATATATATATATATATATATATATATATATATATAATAATTGTTATATATCTATCATTAAATATTAATGATGTGAATTAAAAAAAAAACTCATGAAATTTGAAATAATGTAATAGAGGTTCGCTGTTAAAAAAAAAAAAAAAACACAGTTCAAAAAAAATTTATGTTGGCGGTGGGGTTTGAAACCCCATCGCAGTCCCTTTTGAGGTGTGGGGAGGGGCGAAGCCCCACCCACACCCCACATCGTGAGATGTGGGTGGGGCTCTGCCCCTCCCCACATCCCCTTACCCTTGAGACCCCCGCAGAGCCCCTCTAAACGCTGCCTTCGCCCGCGACTGTCCCCTGCGCCCTCTCCATCGCCCTCCATTGCTCCCTTCGGCCCCGCCCACTCACTGTCCTCCGCCCCGCAGCCAACCTCCCCTCCGTCCCTTTGCGCGGCCCGACCTCTGCCCCATTTCCGCCTCTGGTGCCACTGCCATCCCTCTGTCACAGCAAATAAAAAAAAAATGTTAGCATAAAAATGTTAGGGCTATTTAGCCCTAACATATATGCATTGGTTCATTTAAATGAAAGATATGATTTGTTTTGTGGAAATTCCACTAGTTTGGCATAACATATATATATATATATATATATATATATATATATATATATATATATATATATATATATATATATATATATCATTTTTATATATATATATAGAGAGAGAGAGATATATATATATAATTATCTCTATTTACACATTATGTTTTGAAAGAGAATTTTAAATATATATAGATATATTTATATATATATCTCTTTATATATATATTATATATATATATTATATATATTTATATATATGGTATATATATACATAGAAGATGTTTCATGGGCCATTTTATGAGGCCCTCTCTATAATTCATAACAAGGAGATTTGCAAATTAATTCTAAGAATGAAATATCAAGGTATGGGAATTATGTTTTCGTTGTAAGTGAAGTATAAACGTAATTAAATAGAAATTTTGTTATATTTCCATGATAAGGGTTTTATAAAGAGGAGAGCCTCCTACATATATTAACAATGGTATATGATTTACAATAAGAGTATTAATATTAATTATTAGTAATAATAACAACAGTAATTATAAATAAGAGAAAATAAAATTATAATTTAAAGAGAGCATAAAGGAATATACTGTAATACTCCGAAAAGAGTTTCTCGGAAGTTTCCACTATCAACGCGATTCAATAACGGGAAAATGAAGAGGAAAATTACACGTCACCTTGCTTAAAAGATCACTGGAAATAAACTTAAGAAACCATCACAGACATTCCATGTGAGGCCATTTTAATCTCAACTGTAGTAAATGTCCAGATAAGTAAACCTATAAGAGAGTGAAAAGAAGAAAAACTAACATTGAAAAACACAGAGGAGAAAATGCGCGACATTTCCCACATGGGATAAGAGAACTAAGTTGATAGACCCTTCTGCTAAATTTGCTTAGGAACAAGTTTAATTAATACAAACGAAGAGGAGAAACCTAGATCGGAGAAGACTAGGAGACCGAGTCCAGCGAAGTAGTAAACCAGCCTATGTGACCTGGACCATCCGGAAGTTAGGTTTAATATCAACAATAGATACAGTGATAACCCTGATTGATGTAAAATATGAAGAAAGGACCGGATAAACATAAAGAAAGCATAGAAAACGAAAGAGAGAGAGACCAAAATATAAACAAACTAAATTATCAGAGAAATAGTTAAGGTGAGCGCGATAAAAATACAATCAAAATTAAGACCCAGAGAAAAGGGAAGAGAGAGCAAACGAACCGCCTTGTTGAGAATGCTAAGTCGAAGAAGGAGTATGTTTCAGGAAGCAAGAGAGGAGACAGACAACTGTGCCTTGCTGAAAAATGATTCAATAGGGAGATCACGAGTCGGTTTAGTCGGAACAAGGCGTCGTGGGAAGTTTGTAATCTATCAGTGAACCACGTGCGTAAATTAGTGTTGAGTAATTCTCACTTACGCCGTGAGGCGTTATGCTGCCGGAATTCGCCGAGATTTAGATTTAGTAACCTTGATAATATAACCCTTGTAGTGACGTTAACGACATCGTAGAAGACCCCCTTGTTGGTCTGCTTGCGTCTGGTTGCACGCAATTGTACTTGTACCCCGCCGACGACTGTAGTGTTTTCGCCTTGAGCGAACACCACCGAGCATGCTTACGCATGCGAGGGGGTTTTTAGGGAAGCTTGAGAAAATTTTTGATGTTTCGTGTCATAACCACATGACAGATGTGGCTATGACACGTGTGATGTGTGTTGTGACCACATGGAAAATGTGGGCATGACATTGCAAGCTAATAAAATAAGGGATGAAATGAGACAAAAGGTTCAAGCTCTACGAGCTGCTCACCAGAACGCAGTCCCAACCTAAAATAATGCACACACAGTGGGTAATCAACAGGTCAATACTGTTCCAAACTAGTAGAATAATCAGAATGTACAAGGCAATAATCAAGGGCCTAATCAACATGCAAAACACAATCTGCAAAACAATTAGGGACATAATGCTCATAACAACAGAGCACCTCAAAACAATCTAAGAAATCAAAATGCACATGTCCATGGTAATGTGAATCAGAATGCTAATACAAATAAAAAATAAAATGCAAATCAAAATTAAAATGCATTTGGTAGGAGGCCCATGTAGTTGGAAAGATATAGACAGTTGGACTTTACTAGTATTCCAGGGTATCCTAACCCAATTGATAATGACATCAGGACTGATCTGCCCAAGTTTTCAAGTAATAATGCAGTATCTGGTGAGGATCACTTAAAAGCCTTTCTAAATTTAATGGATAATTTTGAAGTTGAACATGAAGATGTTTTCATGAATTTGTTCATGCAATCTCTAACAGAAGAGGCTAGGGAATGGTATAGGAATATGCCTGATCAGAGTATTTCATCCTGGGATGATTTTATGAGGATCTTTAGAGAACAATATGGAGATAAGACTAACCCCAGCTTCATTATAAATGAATTCACTAGTATAGCTAAAGGGTCAAATGAACCTGTTTTTGATTTCAATGCCAGGTTTACCAGGGTACTGGATAAACTTCCACCTCACATGAGACCAAATGAACCCATGTGCATGGTCTTGTACACTAATGCCTTTGATTCCAAAACAACTTATAAATTAAGAGATAAGAGTCCAGCTAGTCTTAGAGATGCTTTTAGGATTGCAACTAATATTGAAAATAACAGGAAAGCATCTGGAAAAGGAAATAGGAGGGATGATGTGAGAATTTTGTAGAATCCAAACAATAAGGCTTAGAATACTCAGAGTAGTGCATTTACATCTAAGGATAAGCCAGACAAATTGACAAGTGCTTTTAAGGACCTAAGTTATAAGCTTGCAAGAACAGACAAATTATTAGGCCCTAAAAAGCAAAATTATCAAAGACCAGGAAAAAGACCAAAGTTGCATGATATGCCATACAATACAAATTGGCATAATGGTAAAGCCCATCTTGAACAATAACAATAATCAGAAATCTTAGTATGGCAAGGAAACTCCTGATCCATTGAAGAAAAATGTTAATGTTGTTGAGGATACTCCCTGGTGCATGGTTTGTCAGATGCCTCATTCATCATCACAATGCATGATTGCTCAGTCTTTTCATAATGATTGCAATGAATGTAATGAGCCCCACTATGTTGAAGATGACGGTGTCAATATGCTTTTTACTAGTGGAGATTATTCTTCTTCTGATGAGGTTGATGTAGATACTGATGTGGTTCAAAGGAGGTATCATAAGGAGCAAATTTGCCAGCAGATTTTTTCAGATGAAGAAGATGAAGATCAGAACATTTATGCTGAAGATTCACACATTTCAAATGTGAATCTGAGGAGACCTTCTGATGAGGAGATCAAAACCTTAACAGCTATTGCAGTTGCTCAAGTTAAGAGTAATTATAATCTTAGAAGAAAGGCTCAAGCTGGTGACTCTGGTCAACTAGGAAGCATATTTGTGAAACAACCTTAGAATAACTCAAAAGGATTTGAGTCACAGAAGAAGCAGAACAATGACAACAAGAATGATTCTAAAGTAAAGTCAGCTTATAATGCGAGAAGTTCAGACAATAAAATGACTCAGAATGAGGATAAAGGTAAAAATTCCAGTGGGGTAAGTAGTAATCAAAATGCTACAACCACTAAAGTTGCACATACTCATGAGAGAAACAGAAATGTGGGTCAAAGTACAACTGTTATACAAAATTATGTCCCATTTGATATTACTCAAGCGCTATCCCAAATGAAGGTTTCTGTCCCATTGCTGGAAATGATGAAGATTGAAGAATACAGGAATAAAGCATTGTCTCTGATTTCAGGGATTCTTGACCATGCAGATCAAACTGCCAAGGATTAAGGCAAAGGTCAAGAGAAGGAAACTAATGAAGAAATCGTCCTTGAAGTGTATCTAGGGATAACCTTGACAAAGTGTCCATCATAGATAGAGCCGTTTTATGTATCTCTTATTATCAATGGGAAGGTAATAAGGAATTGTATGCTTGATTCAGGTGCATCCACAAACATCATGCCTTTGGCTGTCATGGAACAAGTTGGATTGAAGATAGATAAGTCATGTGGTAAGTGCTTTGCTATGGATGCTAGAGAAGTGCCAGTGATTGGAATCATGAAAATGTAGACTTCATGCTTGTTGCTTATCCTGAGAAGACCTAAACTATGAATGTGACTGTGGTCGACATCAAGCCACAATATGGGATGTTACTGTCAAGGAGATGGGTAGCACTAATTGGAGGAAGCATGGAATTGGATCTGTCATATGCTATGATTCCTATGAATGGCAGGGATGTCAAACTGGATAGAGAAGAAAGGGCACCTAACACAGTTGAAGAACCTAAACAAGATGAACAGGTATGTTTCGTTGATACTGATCTTGATAACTTTCAAGTGCTATCCTATGATCATAATACAAGCAAGAAAGAACCCATTGATGTTGAATTGGAAAGATTGAAAGATCAAGAAGGGCTCTGGTCAATGTATTTTGATGGTGCATGCTCTAAAGAGGGCTCTAGTGTTGCAGTAGTTTTTGTCTCCCCAACTAGTAAGATATTCAAGTTCTCTTTCCTTCTAAAGTTTGGGTGCACGAATAATATTGCAGAGTATGAGGCCCTTCTACTAGGATTGAATGTTGCAATTAAGCATGGGATCAAGCTTCTCAAGGTATTTGGAGATTCAAAACTAAATGTCTCTCAGGTAAGAGGTAAATATGCTTCCAAAAATAAAAGGTTGAAGCAATATAAGCATGCAGTGTGGGATTGTATAGAGTTGTTTGATGCATTCTCAATAAATTGGGTAGAAAGGTCTAGGAATGTTTTGGCAGACTTCCTAGCTAATGTTGCAATCAGGCCAAATGATATCACATTATAGTGCACATGTTGAGGTTAAAGTTAGACCTATAGTCCCAAACAATATAAGTAGCTGGCAAGTTTTTGGGGATGGCAAGGACTTATTTAGACTCCAGGGTAATAGAATTAGGCAAAATTTTATACACATCAATGCTAACACAAAATCTAACATATACCAACCTAGATTTTTCTTTCATGATTTTATGCATTGTAATGAAATGTCCAAATGAAGTTTCTATCTAGGAAGAAATCTCCTCATCCCAGTACTCAAGGGATAGGCCCGGGAGTCTGAACCAGACTGGGGCTGACTTGGTCAAATTTGTGTTGGGATCAAAACTTGGCTTCCATCTACAAAGGAAAACGGTACTTTTGCCATAGATCCATGGTCCTCCAACAAGGATTCACTACAAGGTTTCTTGTAGAATGAATCTGAAGAGTAACAACCCTCCCGACATGGAACTCACAACAATACTTCCCTTAGGTTTCCATTTATCACTAACCCATCTTCGAACTAGATCAATATTTGGATGAAAAGAGAAAAACTTACCTACCAAAGTGTTATCCATGGAGGTAATGATCCTATTCACCGAAGAATCTGGCAACTTAATAGTTGTGCCTTTTTTTTACTCAAACAACTCAGGAACAACATTACTAGGCACGTGTGCCTTCCAGTCATTACCCAATAGGGCATCCTTCCAAATACATACCAAAGAAAAACTCGAGGCAATACTGACAAAAGCACCCCCCCCCCCCCATGTTGTCATTCCCCATTCCTGCCCAAAGATGTTTAGAAATGGGGGTCAAATCATGTTACAGAAAAAGTTTACAACAGGTTTGGAGTTGCATAGCTTGAGGTGTGTAAATGCAAACAAAAATGATTGTGTGTGATTTGTTACTACATAAATACAAGTTATTGTTATTTGATTATTAGTTGACAGGTTCTAAAAAAGTGATCTAAAAATGGTCATTTGATCTTTTGGACTTTTTAAAATCCATTTTAAATTTTAGTTGTTAGTTATTGGTGTGTAATTTAAACATTAGGAATTGGTTGATTTATTTAAACAATTTATTTAAATTTTTTGTTTTTAAATCTAGAGTATGACATGTTGTACATTTTTTATTTTTAATGTTCAGAGTTTATTTTTTTATTGTAATGGTGAAATTCGCAGTACCCATATCATTTCCAATTTAGTTTTGTGTCCGCCTTGATGGGAATGTTTTAATGCACTAACATATCAACACCTAACACACCCTTATTTGCACTATTTTCCATGCATTCGTCATTACTCCACCCTTTATACACACTTCTATAAATTCTCTCCTTACCTAAAACTTATATCACCTCTCGTCTCTATCTCACAATAAATTTATGTTTACTCATTCAATTTTTTATCTACCACCATCTCAAACCCAACTCAAGAAAATATAACTCGTTAGCCTATTCAACAAAACTAATTACAATTCTTTTCTCCTTATGGTCAGACCCATTACACCTCTTATCACTTCCTAATGGAAGTACTAAATCTATAACAATTTTACCTCAAATTCCATAATAAGGGAGAGGGGCCAGTAGCCGCCCACCCTAACTTCACACACATCAAGCACATAGCTAAACATATCAAATTTCGACGATTTTTTTTAGGTTTTTCCGTATGCGATCGAAGAGCTTAAAGCTATTCTTTCGGCTTCTGGGCAGTTATACATTTCCCTGTAGGACGCGTTATGTGCACATGGGTCGAAAAATGGTCATTTCAACATGTCGCCCCATACATCCGCACCGATGTGCTGATAACCACTCGCCATCATATTTGTACACTTGTCTTTCATTGGTTAATTTACAAATGTATTGGTGCATTTGTGAACTTGTATAAATGTTGTGAACATGTATTGGTGCATTTGTGTTGTTTTATTTAGTTGATATTTTACATGTATTGGTTCTTTTTAAAAATTTAATTATGAGGTCAAGTAATTAAAAACATAGGAGTTATTGGAGAGTGGGTGACAATTGACCCCTCTCCCTTAAACACATTTTGAAACCATACATAAAACCACTTCCTAACTATGTACGTTTTGTTAAGTGCCTTAAAAAAAGGCTACCACATATAGAAGATAAACTTTTTGCTTCACTCAAATTGGATATGCTTAAAGCAGAATTTCTATGCTGTTAAATTAAAGTACATTCCATTCCAATCGAAAAGACTTAAAATAATGGCTTTTAAAGCTAAATTATATTCTATAAAAAGACATAATACGGACATATTACCTAGCTAGCTCAAAGTCGCTTAAAACAGATATTACTCAAGCTATACCAGTACTTGGGATCATTTCAATCTTACCCCAAAAAAAAAAAAAAAGATGATCCCCTTCCCAAAAAGTTCCACTGGGAAGTTTTTAGGGTTCTTATATCTTAACAGATATTTTATAATTTTTTTTACTCTGGCTGTTACCTAGATCAAAGGTATTTACGAGTCTCAAACTTCCATTTCCTACATTTTTTTGTAGAAATTTCAGAAATTTGGAACCTGCAACCATTATTCATATCTTCCACCAACTCAATCGTAGAAGTACACCTCGCGGCCGGCATATATATTTAATTTAAAAGTAAATCTTGATTTCGGCTCAAAGAAGAAGATGACGAGCTTGCTTAACGAAATGTATGAATTTCTATGTAGCACTCTGCTTTCTATTAGCTTGAATGACCTTGAACCACTGCATCTCCGGATCCTCATCTTTGCCACAGTTTGAATTTGTCAGGCAGATGCACTTCTTCGTTAACACTTGCGGACTCGAACTCCCGTCCAAACACAACAGTTCAGTGCTGCCATTGACGGCAATTTGCAGCTTGGAGCTCGAAACGGTCCGCCATGCGGAATTTGGATCTGTGCACTTAGAGGAAAGCGCAGCAGACTGGCCGTCTCCTTGCGCTGCAATGCACGACGCTTCTTCTGAAAGACCCAGCGCTCCTTCGGAAGTCTTGAAAGTAAACAAGGCAGAGCTATCGCAGGACTCGAGCCTTACATTCCCTGCTACCACAGCTAGGCAGTTGCCGCTTGCAGGATGGTAAATGATCTGGTACGAGGCCTCTTGCGAGGAAAATGGATCTGTATCACATTTCGTTACAATATTTTAAGAAAAAAAAAATTCTGTCAATTGACGTGAAAGCTTAGAAGCAAAAGGTTGAACTTGAAATTAAGTTAAAAGGGCTAAGTAGGTACCTTGGAATGGCTGCTGTATGGACTTTAGTCTGGAGATGAAGGCAGGATTCCTGAGGCCGTCCCAGCGGACATTAAAAATGCCGTAGGTTTCTTCAAAGCCAGGTTGGCCTTTGCGTATATAGTAGCTCCCTTGCAGCGTCCACAGCGCCCATTCAAAGTCCCCGGCGGCGGCAAATGCCAGAAAACAGTTGATAAATTTGTTATCTTTCACACTTGTTCCCCTCTGGTCAATCCCGAACTCGCTGATAAACAACGGCGCAGAGTCACTGGTGCCGTTTTTCACAAGAAAAGCGTCATGATCGTTGATCCTCGCCGTCACGGACGCACAGAGCTGGTTAGAATCACCGTTCAGCCAAGCATTTCCGTCGGTGAAAGAATACCAGTGCATTTCGTACACAATTTTGTTGCGAAACCCTAAGCTGACGGGCTTTGACGCCAGAAATTTCAAATCGGCCGCATAATTGAGGCCCGAGAGAATAACAAGGACGTGAGGGTTGGCAGCATGTACGGCCTGGGCGCCAGCCTGCATATATTTATACCAGTCGCTGGGATTCGACCTCGGGCCGCGCAGCTCATTACGCAGGCTCATGCCTACCACAGAACTGACATCTTTAAAAGCTGCCGCCATGGCCGACCAAGCCTGAATCCATTCCTGTGGATCAAAGTACTGGTCGCCGAAGAAAGAATTGCCGTCGTTTAGGCCGCAGCACCACTGGGGTTTACTCACATGGTTATCCAATATGACCATCAGCCCCGCTTCTCCCAGCCCTTCCGCTACTCTCCTCAGAGATTCTACAAGGCTAAGATCCAGAACCTCCGGATTGCTCACGCTTATCTCGTCTACTGCATCGCTGAGATTCAGCGCCGTCAGAGACGATGAAACCGTCAGGTTTTGGTACTCCGGCTTGGTCACCATGTATGTCGCCCAGGTAAGCCGGACGCAGTTAAACCCCTGCGAAGCTACCGTGCTGGCAATGTATTTAAGCGGCTGCCGATTCAGCCCCTCCGTGACCATGGGCTCAAGATGTGAGACCAGATTTACGCACGCCAGCTTTACTCTCGCGCCGCTTTCTTCGTCTACAATCCATCGTGACTTTGCCGCAAGGCGAACTGACGAAGCGCGGCTGCTGAAAATGCAGAGCAAGGTAACAAAAATGCCGCATATTCTAAATCCTGCCATTGCAATGACTGAATTCGAACTCGCGACCTGATGGCCAGAGAGTGTTCAAGTATCGCTTTTTAAGCTAAAAGTTTTGCACTGTGCTCTCGTGACTCGCATCGACGCGTAGGCAAATATGCGCCGTACGTGCTCGTTTTTCTATTGCACATTTGATTTTCTTTTAATTTTGGAAGCTGTGGTCCAGAAATCACGATCAACGAGATAATGGGTCGAAGCTTCTCAAATTCGCATCCAGAAAAAAGTGAGTGGAGTGCGCCACTGCCCGTGATGCGGTGACGGCTTGTCTCGTCATGCTCAGTGGTAAATTGGTAAGTTGAAGCAATTCCATTGTAATTTGAGTTGAAATAATTACCTTAAAAGACTGAGTTTTGAGCACTGTCATTCACCGGCTTTCTTTTCATGGAAAACACGCGTCAAAACATTAATTGAGTTTTCGTGGCTGTAGTCTGATACTGATGTTGGCGTGACATTCCGGAATAATTGATTACCTCAGAAAGTCGGTGCCTTTAACATTTCAAGGCGGTAAACCATTCATTTGTGTCCATTTACACTGTACTTCTTAAGAAGTGCCGAAAGTGGCTCAAAATTTCTGTCAGGCATTTTGCACGAGACGCTGTACAAGCACTTCAAGCTCCCTTCAATGAATCTGCACCTTACCTGTCTGGTAATTTAGTAATTTGAGTTTTTCAATGAGAAAATAATAGGGAGAGGGGCCACTAGCCACCCACCCTAACTTTGCACACGCCAAGCTCATAGTTAGACGTATTGGATTTCGACGATTTTTTTTTGGGTTTCTCCGTATGTGATTGAAGAGCTTAAAGCTATTCTTTCAATTTCTGGGCACTTATACATTTCAGTACGATGTGCTATGTGCACATGGGTCGAAAAAGTGTCATTTCAACATGTCGCCCCATACATGCAATGATCTCTGAGTAATCGCTTGCCATCACATTTGTGCACTTGTCTTAATTTCATTGGCTAATTTATTGGAGTTGTGAACATGTATTGGTGCATTTGTGAATGTGTACAAATGTTGTGAACATGTATTGGTGCATTTGTGTTAATTTATTAGGTTGGTATTTTACATGTATTGGCTCTTTTCAAAAATTTAATTAGGGGTCAAGTGATTAAAAACATAGCGGTTATTGATTAAATGTGGATAATAAAAAGATCCAATTTATCAAAATTATCTTGAATTTAAAAAAAAAAAATATTAATAAATGAAACAATCAAGAAACATACCATCATCTTACCAATCTGAACTCAACTCCTTTAATAAAAGCTGGCACCATCTATCAAAATTCTTTTTCTTGCTTTGGTGACTTTGGCATTTACGATAAATCTGTTTCCACCGACAGTAGCCAAAATCGCTTGCAAAGCCAGATACTTGGCCTAGTCAATCGGTTTTTACTTTTTAGCGCTTTGCATTAAGAAAACGAGTTATAAAAGATAAGTTGGCTAAGATTATTATTATTAAGAAACGAGATTCCTCGTATGATTATTTATACAATTTAGTTTTTTCTTGAATTGTCTAACCGTGAGAGTGCCTCTACCTACCATTGCAATGGATATAATGTATAGATCTCTTTCATCATTAACCGTACGGATAAGATGGTGGACCACTCGAAATTACTGTCGCTCATTGATTGACAAGCTCCTTGGTCATGTCACAACTGCCTCCCCTTTATATTAAGGGAGATAGCGTGTAGGTGGAAGGCAGGTGAATGGATGGATTTGGTGGAAAAGTGTGCATCTTAGAACAACATCAAGAAAGTTTTTGAGTGTTCATGATGTTGACATATCTTTTGGAAATCATTATATCGATGATTTAGATTTATCCTGTAATCCTTGTATAATGGTAAAATTAAGATTTGTGTTTATTTTGATGAAATGTCTCAAATGTAATAACATATTGATAAGTGACTTTTTGGTTAGGTTTGACTAATGTCACCATCGTTATCTATCTCTATGTACTTTTGTCTACACGTAATCACATGCATTTTCTCACTTACTTTTTATTATTGCATCCACATCTACATTCACACTTCATCCACATCCACATTCACACTTGCTTCAATACATTCAAACCTAACCTTGAGATTGTAACTTCCTTGTCCATGTTCATTTCCACACTACTCAAAATCAATCCTACGATGTGTAGGAATGGGCTTAAAGTTTAAATATTCAAATTCAAAATTTCAACGGTCCCTCCCCTTTCTACTAGTTGTTATGAGCCAACTTGGCACATGTTTGTGCGACATGTTACTATGTCATGGTATTTAATGATATTGAATGTGCCATTAGTACACATGCTAGATTTGGGGATTAAAAGGAACAATTAGCCAAAACTTTGATTTCCTAAAGGATAAAAGAGTCACATTTGCATATAGACTATATGCATGTTGGTGAATGTTGTCTTTGATATTCCTCATCATTGTTAATCCAACGTGTCGAGGGGGTTGACCTAAGAGAACATGATTCCTATCGAGTCTGCAATCTCCTAAAGGTATTCCCAAACACCACTTTGACCAAACTCAACTATTAAAGGAGCAAAGGCAAATAGATTTATAGGTTGCATGTATATTTAGACAAATCAATTCCACACATCATATATCAAATTTGCATAGAAGTTCAATTCTATGATAGTTGAAATCAAACCTACAAGGCTTGGGATTAAACCATAGAAGATTTTGGCATGTCCTCTTTTTGAGCTAAGGAAATGATTTAATAATTTAACTTAAGTTGTCTGAAAAGTAACTTTATGTTATATTCTTAAAAGACAACTTATGTTTTATAAAAAAGTGTTTTTAAAAGAGGGTGTAAAGTTATGTTATAAAGTGTCGCTAGGACTAGGGTTCAAAAGTAGTGTTTATTTAAAAGACCTTTCAAGACTCTTCTAAAATTAAGTTGGAGGGAAAATGAGAAAAAAAATATTACATTCCCTCAAAAAGCCTATATAAGGAGTTGTGCACAAAATAAAAAAGATGGTTTATTAAATCAACCCCTTGTTTCTAAGATTGAGCCTTTATGTTCATTTTCTTGTCTAAGGATAAAAACCCTTTTGACAAATGGATTCGAGGACAAAAAACTCTCCTATTCATATGAGTAATTCCATTTAGAGATTACCTATGTGCTATAGAGATTAGATTTGAAGACAAAAATGCTCATATCCTTTAGAGTGATTTCTATTCAAGGGTCACCGATGTATGGAAAAGTTGCAAAAGAATTTTCATATTTAGTTGGTGTTTGTGTTGTGTGAATATTTCTAGACTTTTAGAGTGATTTGGTGTTTAGGTTTGCAATGTGTTTTCAATTGGTGTATTAGTGTGTGTGTGTGTGTGTGTAAATTTTGTTGTGGTTTGGTTTAGTTTCCAAATTTTGTGTGTTGTGTGTGAGTTTTAGTGTGCTGAAAGAATATCATCATATTCTAGATTTATTTCTCAAAGTATTCAATATACTATTTGTTGTTATAACAGGAAATCTCATATTATTGAGTGTTAGATTGTTGGGCCCATTTTGGATGAGCCCTACTAATATCTATCTATTGTACCATATGAAAGACAAATCTTAGCTTAAGTTAAACTTGTACAATATTTAAGTGGGGCTAATTAATATTCCTTGTTGGTCATACCACTTCCAGCACTAGCCGTAGCAATGAGGATGCATTTTTAATGAGTCGTACAAGTCTAAACTTCTATTGTACTATGGCTAAGAAGAGTTGCAACATCTTTTTGCCTAACTATACCCTTTATTAAGTTGGGTCATACAATATTAGGCAGTATTAACTATGTATTGTGTAGTTGTACTATTTTGGGTATAGGTCGTACCATTGCCAAGGGTATTTTCAAATTTGGATGGTAATTTTCTAATCTTCTAAGTTTTCAGTTATATGATCAATCATAATTAATTACTTTTAGCTATATTGCATATTGTTCTATATCAGTCGTACAAGTTAGAAAATGCTACATATTCATTGTGCTGATATTCATATCAGATTTTAGCATATTCCATTATTGTTTGGTAAACACTTCTAGGAGATTTCTACAATTGTCAATTAGTCTTTCAATTTATTGGAATATTATTTTCAATGTTTTATTGTGTTAATTTGTGCAATTTACTGCCAAAAATAATATAAGATTTGTATTTGATGATGGAGTCTAGAAGGCATAGCCGCTAAACCTTCATTTAATATTTGCTTTGGCATTGTAATGGAGATTGGATGGCATAGCCACCAAAACTCGCATTCTGAATTTACATCTACATTACATTGATTCTACAATTGTGGCCTGTTAGAGAGTTTTAGAAATAATTTTTGATAATGGTAATAAGTCAATGGCATGTTCAACAGCTCTTTGAGGAGGTAAACCATTTAGTTCCATTGAAAAAAACATCTATAAATTCTTTAGTGATAGGCTTCATAATAATATCTAACTTGAATGGCACAACAAAGTTTACAATATTTCCTATTGTTGCGTTTAACTTGAACAATAGAAATTGTTCATGTTATCATTTTTGTTAAAAAGAAAAGACCAAGATCCTTAGTAATGTAGAACTTTTTTGACCAACATATCACAGGGATAAAATATATGCCAAGATGAAGATAATGCATTCTATACTACATGACCAACCCCTTGTCATAATTTATATCCTAGCTTTCTCATAAAGATGCAATACAAGGGACTTACAATGTTTCTTATTGGTGCCTAGAGCCCCTCAAAACAACCCCTACCAGGTTCCCACATATAATACTTGTAGGTCTTACATGTACCCTTAGGTCTTATCTAATGCCCTATAGGTCTTACAAATGCCCTTAGTTCTTTACCTATAATGTTTTTCTATAAATGGGAGAGGAATATAGATGAGAGATACAATAATACACAATCTATATGTCTTACAAGTGCCTAGCCCATTAGTCTAGGTCTTATTCAATGCCTCCCAAACTTTTATAAATGTCTTCCCATTTAGGTCTAGGCCTTACATATACATAGTTGGACACTAGTAGGTGCAATTTTCATGCACACTCCCCCTCAATAATAACTCATTAAGGCCCACATTATTCTAAATTTACAAAATTTTCTTGGTAGATGGTAGGAAATTTTTGGAGGGTATGAATCATGAGCGTCATTGCTATGCATTGATTTCTAAGATTAGTTAAGAGAAATGTGAAGATGTACCAGCAGAAGTCTCAGAGATGTTGGAAGAATTTCAAGATATTGTCTCTGATAATGTACCAGAAGGTTTACCACCAGTAAGGAAGATAAGTCATCAAATGGATTTGATATCAGGAGCCAGTTTGTCGAATAGGGCAGCCCACAGAATGACCCCTGCAGAGAATGAAGAGTTGAATAGACAAGTTTAGGAGTTGTTGAGGAAGGGACTAATAAGGGAGAGCCTAAGTCCATGTGCGGTACCTATTGTACTAGCACTGAAGAAAGATGGAAAGTAGAGGATGTGTACAGACTCTCGAGCCATCTATAAGATAACAATCAAGTATAGATTTCCATTGCCAAGAATGGATGACATCATGGATTGTTTGAGTGGAGCCAAGTACTTCACAAAGATTGACCTGAAGAGTGGGTATCACCAGATCCGAATCAGAGAAGGAGACGAATGGAAGACAACCTTTAAGACAAAGGAAGGTTTGTATGAGTAGTTAGTCATGTCATTTGGGCTAACCAATGCACTGAGCACATTCATGCAGCTCATGAACGAGGTATTGAAACAATTTTTGGGAAGTTTTGTTATTGTTTATTTAGACGATATTTTAATTTTTAGTAAGACTTGGGATGAGCATATAATGCATATCAGAAGAGTTTTAGAGAAGCTGAGGGAGGAGAAGTTGCTGATTAATATGAAGAAATGTAGTTTTACAAAGGAGTTGGTATACTTGGGATTTGTTGTCTCATAGGAAGGTCTTAAGATGGACCTAGAGAAGGTGAGAGCTATCCTTGAATGGCCTATGCCAAGGAGTGCCATAGAGGTACGATCTTTTCATGGTTTGGCAAGTTTTTACAGAAAGTTTATCAAGAATTTTAGTAGCATTTGTGCACCCCTAACTAAGACAATGAGAGGGGATAGAAAAGAGTTTAGATGTACTAAAGGAGCAGACAAAAGCTTTGATACATTAAAGCAGAAAGTCATAGAGCAACCTGTTTTGGCACTTCCAGATTTCAATAAGGTGTTTTAGGTAGATTGTGATGTTAGTGGCAGTGCTATAGGAGCTGTTTTGAGTCAAGAAGGTAAGCCCATTGCCTATTTTAGTGAGAATCTTAATGATGCTAAGAAAAAGTATTATATTTATGATCAGGAATTTTATGCAATAGTTCAGGCTTTGAAGAAATGGAGATATTATTTGTTGCCAAAAGAGTTTGTTTTATATACTGATCATTAGGTTTTGTAGTATCTTAATAGTCAAGGAAAGTTGAACCAGAGGCACTTAAAATTGGTTGAGTTTTTGCAGAGTTATACTTTTATTTTGAAGCACAAGAGTGGGAAGTCCAACAGAGTTGTAGATGCCTTCATCATAAGGTAAAATTTGTTGACATAAATGAATATACATGTTGTTGGGTTCAATGAGCTCAAAAGTTTGTATCTTGAAGATCCAGATTTTGCAAAGGCTTGGAAATCTTGTTTGGGACCTGTTACTTTGGACAAGACAAAATGGTTGGATTTCATAATCCAATATGGCATGTTGTTTAAAGGAAGCCAGTTGTGTATTCTAAGGAGTTCCATGAGGGAGAACCTGATTAAGGAGAAGCATAGTGGAGGATTGGCTGGATACTTTGGTCGAGATAAAACATTGCTATTATTGGTGAAAATTATTATTGGCCACAGTTGTAGCAGGATGTGAGGAAATTTGTGCAAAGTTGCAGAGTATGTCAGATGGCGAAAGGAGCAAAAGTCAGAATATAGGTCTATATCAACCACTACCTATACCAGAGAAGCCATGGGATGATATTAGTATGGATTTTGTTCTTGGTTTACCAAGGACACATAGAGGACATGATTCTCAAAGATGGCACATTTCATTCCTTGGAAGAAGACTAATGATGTTCATATTGCTGAATTATTTTTCAGAGAGGTGGTGAGAATACACGATCTACCACAGAGCATAGTTTTAGATCGAGATACCAAGTTTGTTGGTTATTTCTGGAGGACATTGTGGAAGAAGTTGAAGACAGATTTGAAGTTCAGTTCTATACACCATCCATAGATTGATGGACAGACAAAAGTGGTGAATAGGAGTTTGGGTAACCTACTACGATGCTTAGTAGGAGATAAGCCCAAGGGATGGGATTTGATTTTACCACAGGCAAAATTTTCTTACAACAATTCTTTCAATAGGAGTACTGGTAAATCACCATTCCAGATTGTATATGGCAATAGCCCAAGAAATGCTTCTAAGTTAAGGAAGCTAGACAAAGGAGAAAAGACAAGTGCTAAAGCCGAAGACTTTGCAGAACATCTGAAGAATTTGCATGAAGAGGTGAGAAAGCACATTTATAAGATGAATATTCAATACAAGGCTAAGGACGATCAGAAGAGGAGATATAAGGAGTTTCAGGTAGGAGATGAAGTCATGGTTCACTTGAGAGAAGAAAGGTTCCCAATTGGAGCATACAATAAGTTGAAAATGAAGAAATTTGGACCATGCAAAATCTTGAAGAAGCATGATTTAGGAAATGCATATGAGGTAGAGCTGTCAAGTGGGATCAATATTTCCCCTGTGTTCAACATTGTTGATTTAATAGAATATCATGAAGGTGGCACAGAGGATGGACCAATAGAAGAACAGTGGAGTATTCTGACATCTACTTCAACGGAGGAGATAGAAGAGATCTTGGATAGTCATGTAGGAAGAAGTACTCAGAACAGACAATATGAAGAATATCTGGTGAAATGAAAAGGAAGGCTTGTTGAAGATTCTTCTTGGCTATCTAAGGCAGAGGTTGACCGTTTAGGTTTTCCTTAAACAAACATCTGAAACATGACAGGGTCACTTCTCAAATTACCCTGGGTGTCTGATGCAGGAGCATCCAGTGGTGTAAGGGCAAGCTTGCATCACCCAGAAAGAAGTTGATTCAAAATCATTGCAGTTGTTTTCATTTCTTTCCATAATTAGTGTTTCTGGTTCCATAATCTCTTAAATAATGATGTAGGACTTTCAATTTTTCCAAACTGCTAAAAATAGCAAACTACCAGTTTTGGAAAGTTTAATTGCCATTTCAGGAAATTTTGCGTTTGGGCACGGATTTAAGTGAAAACTTACATAAAGCTTCATAATTGAAATATAAGACCTTTGGTGAAGGAATCAGGCAAAGATCATTTGTGAGCTGAAAGATATTAAAGTTTTTGTTTTCTGAAAAGCCCTTAAAAATTTCTGAAACGAGATATGAGGCACTAAAACATTCTATAACATCCTGAAAATGTGATAGAAATCTATTTATGATTTCTGGCATGATTGCTCACATCGTGATATTTCCGACGCTTAAAATGGTTCGTCAATCAGACACCCGGATCAAAAGTTATGCTTCCCAGAAGTTGACCTACTTTTGAAGGGAGTTGCAAATTTTGAAATTTAGTTGGAGGCCGCCAAAAAATGATATTTATGACTATTTTGGGAACCCGAGGCAGTAGTAGAGTTAAGGGGGAAAGTGTAGAGTCAAGAATAGGTGGGAAAATAGAAACCCTAGCTGATTTGGGGTTACAGAAGGAAGAAGATTCTAGAGCCTAGTGATGTGTAGCTGTAGTGTGTTGCAGCCTGTGAAGGATTGATTCCTCTGATTGTAATTGAGTTTTTGTAATGTAATGAGTTGTGCAAATCAATAAAGAAATATTCTATTTTCTATGTGCCATTTATGTTGTTGTGTGTTTTATGATTTACCCCCTTCATCATCTTTACATACTAAGCCCTAGAAGCTTGTTTAAGACCAAATAGATATTTTCCTTATAAAATGCCATGTCATAGAGTGAAGCCTCTTGTGACTAACCTAGTCTTTTTTTTCACTATTGGAATTATCTTAATGTAGCTAATGACAAACAACTTCTCTTTTTGAGAATGAAGGCTCAAGATCCCAACTCTTATTTTTAGAGTATCATACTTTAATTGCATTACATTCTTACACATCTTATCTTTGTAAGCTTCTTCAAAAGTTTGAGCTTCACTTTCATAGAAAGACATTAGGGTATAATATTTATTGACTCCTAGTCATTTTAGATAAGGATAAATTCTTTATGTTGGCTTCTTAAATTGGATTTTGAAGTCACTTGGGTCTTTTGGGTTGAGGGTTACCCACAAATTCGCCCCCTTCAATTCATTAGATTGAGATTCATTCTTTTTATTTTTTAGATTCTATGAATGAGAATGACAAATAAAATATCTCTAAATTTTATAAATCTATTAGATTCATTCTTGATAAGTCTACTTTAAAATGCTTACAATTTTTACAAATCTATTAGGATATGCCTAAGAGAAAATACATATATATTCTAGTGATAATCATCAATAGAATAAAATAATATCACAAACAAAATAAAAAACATCAAGTGTTTTGTATGACCAATTTACCCCCATATTTGTAAGCATTTTAAAGTAGACCTAGCAAGATAAGTACAAATTGTAGTATTTTTCCATTTAAATAACTTTCATGTCAAATCAATATGGTTATACCAATAGTGAAGATGTAAGTATGGAGTAATATCCTTATATTGGAATATGTCACTTGGTATCTCAAAGTTTACCATAAAACTTAAGAACAAAAATGTTCATATCATATTTAGATCTCTTAAAGAACCTTACAAGAGTACTAAATAATAAGAAAAAAGTGCTTGAGGAATCATCGTCTCTAATTTTATCTAAAACAATTGAAGAATTTTTTAACACACTTTGCATTTAAACTAGATAGAAGGTCCTAAACAACCTTTGATATCTTATGGATATTAGTTTCCATATGTCCAAAAAATCTCCTTATTTACATAAAACATTTATTGAGGGAAATGTAAATTTATGTAATAAGCAAGATAAGATCTACAAATTAGACCATACACAACAATGATAAAATCAAAAACAAATAAATCAAGTGACTTAAAGAGCTTCTTCCCAGAATCTCTTCATTTAGAGAGTAATTGTCTGATTATAATTTTGATTTTGATTTTAATTGTTATTCTGAGTTGATTAAGTTGTTTGCTTATTTTGTTACTCATAGGGTTACTATTATTAAAGAACATCTTATTATCTCTCTTTGCATAACAATTAATTATTTTCCTTATGACCAAAAATGACACATTTATTACAATATCCAAGGAACTTATAATTTCTAGAAACAATTCTCTTATTTTCATAATTTTAGGGTGATTGTTTTGGTTATCACTTTTATTCTTAGAAAAATGAATTTTTATTTTGAATAAAAAATGATTGATGATCATTTTCTTTTAAATGAAAATTGACATTGCCTATTCTTCTTAAATAAGAAATTCAAAGATGATTGCAAGATCAGGTATGCCAAAGTTATTTTGAATTTAAGACAGATATGAAATTTCTAAATTTCTCATGGTTATTCATCTAAATAATGAATAATAACAATTTGTCTTGAATTATACTAGTATTGTTACTATTTGTTTTGAGATTTAATATTTTCACTTTGGCTAAATAATTTATAATTTCCATCTCCCTTCATGGGAGCAATAAACAGATCCAATAATACAATGGTTTTCAAGTGTTTTGAACCCTAATCTATTGTTTCCAAGGTCTTCCAAGCTTCAATGGATCTGCACCTTACCTGTCTCTCTAATTTGGTAATTTGAGATTTTTAATGAGAAAATAATATCATCCATTTTGATAGTCAAAGGTCAATTTTAACTAATAAAAATTGGGAGATTTAATATTTTCACTTTGGCTAAATAATTTACAATTTCCATCTCCCTTCATGGGAGCAATAAACAGATCCAATAATATAATGGTTTTCAAGTGTTTTGAACCCTAATATATTGTTTCCAAGGTCTTCCAAGCTTCAATGGATCTGCACCTTACCTATCTCTCTAATTTGGTAATTTGAGATTTTTAATGAGAAAATAATATCATCCATTTTGATAGTCAAAGGTCAATTTTAACTAATAAAAATTGGACAAATATTTACCACTTTTTGTTGTGAACGAGGTGTAAAATTACTATTGATTGATTGACTATTAAAATGGATGATATTTAAGTAGAGTGCATTAAGACTAAATATAGATAATAAAAAGATCCAATTTATCAAAATTATCTTAAATTTTAAAAAAAATTTAAATCTTAATAAATAAAACAATTACAAAACATACCATCATCTTTTACAAATCTGAACTCCTTTAATAAAAGCTGCCAGCTCTATCAAACTTCTTTTCTTGCTTTGGTGACTTTGGAATTTACAATAAATCTCTTTCCACCGACAACAGTCAAAATTCCTTGCAAAATGCATGTCGGCTTGAAAGCCAGATACTTGGCGTAGTCAATCGGTTTTTCCTTTTTAGCGCTTTGCATTAAGAAAATGAGGTATAAAAGATAAGTTAGCTTATTATTATTAAGAAACGAGAATCCTCGTATGATTACTTATACAACTTAGTTTTTCTTGAATTGGCTAACCAGTGAGAGTGGCACTACCAATGCAATGCATATATAATGTATAGATCTCTACCATCATTAACTGTATAGATTAAGAAAGTTTTCGAGTGTTCATGATGTTTTAGAAATCATGATGATGATTTAGATTTGTTGTGTAATCTTTTTATAATGGTAAAATTTGTATATTTTTGTGTTTATTTTGGTGGAATGTCTCAAATGTAATAACATATTGATAAGTAACTTTTTTGTTAGGTTTGACTAATGTCACCATCCTTATCTATCTCTATTTGCTTTTGTCTACACGTATTCACATACATTTTCTCATTTACTTTTTATTATTGCATCCACATTCACACTTACTTCAATACATTTGAACCTAACTTAGAGATTATAACTTCCTTATCCATGTTAATTTCCACGCTAAAGATCAATCCTACGATGTGTAGGAATGGGCTCAAAGTTTAAATATTCAAATTTAAATTTTCAATGGCCCCTCCCTTTCTACTAGTTATGAGCCAACTTGACACACATCTGTGCGACATGTTACTATGTCATGGTATTTAATGATATTCAATGTGCCATTAGTACACATGCTAGATTTGGGGATTAAAAGGAACAATTAGCCAAAACTTTGATTTGCTAAAGGATAAAAGAATCACATTTGCATATAGGCTATATGCATGTTGGTGAGTGTTCTCTTTAATATTCCTCATCATTGTTAATCCAATTATATTACTGAATGTTAGATTGTTGAGTCCATTTTGGATGAGCCCTACTACTATCTGTCTATTGTACTACATGAAAGACAAATCTTAGCTTAATTTAAACTTGTTGAACAATATTTAAGTGGGGCTAATTAATATTTCCTTGTTGATCGTACCACTTTCAACACTAGCTGTAGCAATGAGGATGCATTTTTAATGAGTCGTACAAGTCTAAACTTCTATCGTACCAAGTTTGAGAAGAGTTGCAACATATTTTTGCCTAACTGTACCATTTATTAATCTGGGTCATACAATATTGGGCATTATTAACTATGTATTGTGTAGTTGTACTATTTTGGGTATAGGTCGTACCATTGAAAAGGGTATTTTTGAATTTTAATGGTATTTTTCTAGTCTTCTAAGTTATCAGTTCTATTTTCATTCATAATTAATTACTTTTAGCTAAATTGCATATTGTTCTATATCAGTCGTACAAGTTAGAAAATGCTACATATTCATTGTGTTGATATTCATATCATATTTTAGCATATTGCATTATTGTTTGGTAAACACTTCTAGGATATTTCTACAACTATCAATCAGTCTTTCGGTTTATTGGAATAACATTTTCATTGTGTTAATCTATGCAATTTACTGCCAAAAATAATATAAGATTTGTATTTGATGATGGATTATTTTAATATTTTCTTTGGCATTGTAATGGAGATTGGATGACATAGCTGCCAATACCCACATTCTAAATTTACATCTACATTACATTGATTGTAGAGTTGTGTGGCTTGCTAAAGAGTTTTAGAAATAGGTTTTGATCATGGTAATAAGTCAATGGCATGTTCAATAGCTCTTTGAGGAGGTAAACCATTTAGTTCCATTGGAATAACATCTATAAATTCTTTTGTGATAGACTTCATAGTAATATCTAACTTGAATGGCACAAAAAAGTTTACAATATTTCCTGTTGTTCCGTTTAAATTGAACAATAGAAATTGTTCATTCTATCAATTTTTGTTAAAAATAAAAGACCAAGATCCTTAGTAATGTAGAACTTCTTTGACCAACATATCACAGGGATAAAATATATGCCAAGATGAAGATCATGCATTCTATACTACGTGACCAACCCCTTGTCATAATTTATATCCTAGCTTTCTCATAAAGATGAAATGCAAGGGACTTACAATGTTTTTTATTGGTGCCTAGGGCCCCTCAAAACAACCCCTACTAGGTTCCCACATATAATACTTGTAGGTCTTACATGTACCCTTAGGTCTTATCCAATGCCCTGTAGGTCTTACAAATGCCCTTAATTCTTTACATATAATGTTTTCTATAAGGGAGAGGAATACAGATGAGAGATACAATAATACACAATCTATATGTCTTACAAGTGCCTAGCTCATCAGTCTAGGTCTTATTCAATGCCTCCCCAAACTTTTATAAATGTCTTCCCATTTAGGTCTAGGCCAAGTACATATACATAGTTGGCCACTAGGAGGTGCAATTGTCATGCACACTCCCCCTCAATAACAACTCATTGAGGCCCAACATTGTTCTAAATTTACAAAATTTGGCATTGCGTAGAGGCGTGCAAACATATCTACCACCTAATCATCAATCTAGTAGAGCTAGAGATTAATTTCACCATTGATAGCCTTCTCTCAAATAAAGTGTGCATGGAATTCGATGTGTTTTATTCTTTGATGTAGAATTGGATTCTTGGCAAGAACATTACACCTTTGACTATAACAAAATAAAGTGGTACTCTGATTGGTACCTATATAAAGTTCATCTAATAATCTCTTCAGCCACATTTCAATTCCTTTGTTACTTATGTTACACTCATATACTAAACCAATAATGATCAAAAAGCCATAGTAGGTTGCTTTTTTACTTCTCCATGTGATAGCAATTGCACCATATTTGAAGACATAACTTGAGGTAGATTTTCTATCAATAGAATCACCAACATCTAGTTAGAATCACAATAACTAAATAACTTATCATTCTTGGTGCAGGGATAATAAAGACTATATTTAATTATACCTTTGATATACCTTAATAAATTCTTTTTTCCATTTTTGAATAATCCACATAAGGATCTTGCATAAATCTAGATGCAAAACCTACTAGATTGGTAATATTTGGTCTAGATATGTTTAGGTATATCAAACTTCCTACTAATTGTCTATACAAGGTAGGATTGTTATTTTCACGTTATGGTTTAGGGTCTAATTTAATACCTACTTCAATAGGTATGATAGCCAATTTACAATCCATCACATTATGAAGTAAATCATGGGCTTACCTTGCTTGAGATATCAAAATAGAATATTGATCCTAGAATATAGCCATTCCCATGAAATGATGAAGAAGAGCCAAATCAGTCATCTCAAATGATTGATTTAATTTACTTCTATATTCATGGATTAAAAAATCAAAAGTACTTGTAGTAAGTCATCCAAACAATTATAGTAATTTGACCATTTCAAATTTAACAAATAATTCATTGCCAAAATAGTGCATAGAATCCAAAAGTTTGAAAGGAGCTTATGATTTTTACATACTAAGCTCTAGAAGCTTGTTTAAGACCAAATAGATATTTTCCTTATATTAATAAATCATGTCTATAGTGAAGCCTTTTGTGACTAACCTAGTCTTTTTTTTTCACTATTGGATGTATCTTAATGTAGCTAATGGCAATCAACAACTTCTCTTTTTTGAGAATGAAGGCTCAAGATCCCAACTCTTATTTTTAGAGTATCATACTTTAATTGCATTACATTCTTACAGGTCTTATCTTTGTAAGCTTCTTCAAAAGTTTGATTGTCTCTTTCATAGAAAGACATTAGGGTATAATATATATTGACTCCTATTCATTTTAGATGAGGATAATTCTTTATGTTGGCTTCATGAATTAGATTTTGAAGTCACTTGGTTCATTTAGGTTAAGGGTTACCCACATATTCTCCCCCTTCAATTCATCAGATTGAGATTGATTCTTTTTTTTAAGATTCTATGAATGAGAATGACAAATAAAATATCTCTAAATTTTACAAATCTAATAGATTCATTCTTGCTAAGTCTACTTTAAAATGCTTACAAATTTTACAAATCTATTAGGATATGCCTAAGAGATAATACATATATATTCTAGTGATAATCATCAATAGAATAAAATAATATCACAAACAAAAATAAAATATCAAGTGTTTTGTATGACCAATTTACCCCATATTTGTAAGCATTTTAAAGTAGACTTAGCACATGATAAATAGATTGTAGTACTTTTCCATTTAAATAATTTTTCTATCAAATCAATATGGTTATACCAATAGTAGAGATGTAAGTATGGAGTGATGTCCTTATATTGGAATATGTCACTTGGTATCTCAAAGTTTACCATAAAACTTAAGAACAAAAATGTTCATGTCATATTTGGATCTCTTAAAGAACCTGACAAGAGTACTAAAAAATAAGAAAAATGTGCTTGAGGAATCATCGTCTCTAATTTTAGATCTAAAACAATTATAGATTTTTTTAACACACTTTGCATTTAAACTAGATAGAAGGTCATAAAAAACCTTTGATATCTTATGGATAATAGTTTCCATATGTCCAAAAAAATATCCTTATTTACATAAAACATTTATGGAGGGAAATGTAAATTTAGGTAATAAGAAAGATAAGATCTACGAATTAGACCATACACAACAATGATCAAATCAAAGACAAATAAATCAAGTGTTTTAATGAGCTTCTTTTCAGAATCTCTTCATTTGGAGAGTAATTGTCTGATCTTGATTATAATTTTTTAATTATAATTTTGATTTTGATTTTAATTGAACTATTTTGAGTCTGATTAGGTTGTTTCCTTATTTTGTTATTCATAGGGTTATTAATATTAAAGAACATCCTATTATCTCTCTTTGCATAACAATTATTTTCCTTGTGACAAAAAAATGGCACATTTATTACAATTTCCAAGGAACTTATAATTTCTAGAAATAGTTCTCTTATTTTCATAATTTTAGGGTGATTGTTTTGGTTATCACCTTTATTCTTAGAAAAAACATAATTTTTCTTTTGAATAAAAAATGATTGACGAGATCATTTTATTTTAAATGAAAATTTGGCATTGCCTATTCTTCTTAAATAAGAACTTCAAAGATGATCGCAAGATCAGGTATGCCAAAGTTATTTTGAATTTAAGATAGGTATGAAATTTCTAAATTTATTATGGGTATTCATCTAAATAACGAATATTAACAATTTGTCTTGAATTATACTGGTATTGTTTCTATTTATTTTGAGATTTAATACTTTTACTTTGGCTAAATAATTTATAATTTCCATCTCCCTTCATGGGCACAATAAATAGATCCAATAACTTAATGGTTTTCAAGTGTTTTGAACCCTCATCTATTGTTTCCAAGGTCTTCCAAGCTTCATTGGAAGAGTCCTAATTCCCTATGTGGGGAAGAAATTCATCTTTAATACTTCTTAAAATAGTGGAAATAGCTTTTTGATTTTTCTAGTAGAAAGAACTTATCTAATCCACATTAACATGCCTACCAGTAGGTAGTCTTTCTATTTTGTTTACAATGGTTCATAGGTTTTTAGCCATAAATTTGGCCTTCAACGTATTTTTTTAGATGTTATAATTCATCTCATTTAACATATATTGTGGAACCCATTTTTATTGTATTTTAGTTTTAAAAAGTAAAGAATTGAAACAATAGCAAATCTACTTGAAAACATCACACAAGTTAGATCTTTTATAAATAAAATCATTTTCTCAAAAAAATCCAATTTGTATTCCATATTAATAGGTAAGTGCACAAAGATGGATAAACCATTATCTGGGCAAACCCTCTCAACTAGCCAACTAGTTTATTATAGTCTGCACATTCCTAATGTACTAATGATTGGCATAGTTAACAAGGACCTCATTATGAAGAGTATCACCTAGTGAAGAAAGAGAAAAAGTATTGGATGCCAAATCTGCTAACTTAGAATCATGAATCACTTGTTTATATTCTAATGCTTACAACTATGATTGAACAAAATTGATTTGCATAAGAATATCTTGATATGCAATTGTAGTTTCCTTCACAACACTTGATAGTTTCTTGATATGTAAAGAAAGAACGACAAAAGGCATCTAAAACCCCAGCTCAAAAGGATGTGAAGTAGTTGAGATTTCAACAGGTTTTGTAAATATCATGGAATAGAAAGACATAAGACAACTCCCTACACCCCTCAATAGAATGGAGTTGCAAAAAGAATGAATAGGGTGTTGATGGAGAGAGTTAGAAGTATGCTTAGTGGGGTTGTCCTAAAACACAAGTTTTGGGTAGAAGTATTTACCACAACTTGTTACCTAGTTAATAGGTCTCCTACATTAGCTCTTGTTGATAAGATACCTATGGTAGTGTGGTTGGGCAAAAATCTCTCATTGAGACATGTTTGAGTCTTTGGTTGCGAGGTATATGAACATGTTCATAGGGAGAAGCAACCAAAGTTGAATAACAAGGCTAATAAATGTATCTTTATCAACTATGGTGCTAGTGTGAAAGGGTACAAGCTATGGGATCTTGTGATAAAGAGAGTCTTATATAGAAAAAGTGTTATCTTTAGAGAATTCAAGCTTTCTTCTACAGTATTGCAGCCAAAGAAGGATGGAAAGAAAGATGTGACTCAACTAACCCCAAAGACCGAGAATGTTGAACCAAAAGACCATAGAGGACTTGAAGAGGAGAAGATCTTAGATAGTTCAAAGAGTTTTTAAGAAGAGATAGAACCTCCACCTTGATCATTGAGGAGGTCCAGTTGGCAAAGATAACAACCAAATAGGTATACTCCTCCTAATTGGAGATGTATTTTTTCTTTGATTACTAACGTTGATGAGTATGAAGGAGGTTATGGGTATAGATGATACAGAGACTTGGAAAGTAGCCATGGTTGAGGAGATGATTGCATTGAAGAAAAATGACACATAGACCTAGTAGCTTTGCCTAATGGACAGAAACCCATTGAATGCAAATGGGTGTTCAGAAGAAAAATAGGTTTAGATGGCAATGTTGAGAAGTACAAGGTGAGGTTGGTTGCAAAGGGTTATTCCCAAATTGAGGGAATATATTATGATGATATTTTCTACCCAATAGCAAAGTTGACATCCATTTGGTTTCTATTATCTATTGTTGTAGTGTATGATCTTGAGGTTGAGAATATGGATGTGAAGACAATGTTCATGGTGATTTGGAGGAAGAGATATATATGACATAGCTAGAGCACTACATTAAGAAAGGTAAAGAACATTTGGTCTATAAGTTGAAGAAATTTATGTATGGTCTTAAAAGCAATCTCCTAGGATGTGGTACCAAAAGTTTGATTCTTTAGTGTCAAGTTTGGGATTTCTAAGATCCAAATTAGATCATTGCATCTACTATAAGCTAGATGATGATCATATTCTTATTATTATATTATATGTTGTTTTTTAGTAATGGGAAGGGTTTGATTTGTAAATTGAAGTCTCAGATTTTGGAAAAAATTAAGATGAAGGACTTAGGGGCATCTAGGTACATCTTAGGGATGGAGATCAAAAGAGATAGAGTGAATAGAAAACTTTGGTTGGGCCAAGCTAAGTATGTGAACTTAGTGTTGGAGATGTTCAACATGACAACTTGTAGGTCATTATGTGTTCTTGTTACGATGGGGATAAAGTTGTCTATTGAGAAATGTCTTACTTCTTCTAGTGATATGGAGGATATAAGAAAAATAACTTATGTTAGTGTAGTTGGGAGTTTGATGTATGCTATGGTCTACAAGAGACTAGACATTGCCCAAGCAATGGGAGGCCTTAGCTGATTTATGACTAATCTTGGACAAGTCCATTGGGATGCAATGAAGAGGGTCTTTAGGTATTTATAGGGTACATTTGAGTATTCCTTATGCTATCATGGTTATCCTACAAGGAACCAACATTCAATTTATAATCATGGATTTGTGGATTTAGATTAGGCTAGATATGTTGATAGCAGGAGATCCACCAGTGGATACATTTTCACTATGTTTGGTGGTGTAATCAGGTGGATGAGTAAGTGACAAGATACAGTCACTTTGTCCACAATAGAGGCATAATGCATGGTAGTTGCTCATGCTTGTAAGGAAGCCATCTAGATTAAGAGATTGCATTCAGATGTTGGGCTAGACATAGGAGCCATTATGGTTCATTGTGAACTTGACCTTTCATGCGAGGACAAAGCACATTGATGTCTAGTACTATTTTTTTCACGATATGGTAGAGCATGGAAATATTATGCTAGAGAATGTTGATACTTTGATGAATATTGCATATTTGTTGACAAAGCTTGTGAGCATAGACAAGTTTAGGTGGTGTAGCGATTCTATGGTCCTCTTGGCCCCTAGTAATTAGATTTTAGTCTTAGTGAATTTCCTCTTTTCTCTTCCAAGGTTTTTGACAAGTGGGATAATGTTAGGAAAGGTGTCTCAACCGTTCTCCTAATGTTAAGATTACAAAAAGTATGATTTTTAGGCTTTAAAATAGAAAAACTCAATTTTTTGGCTATAGAGTTGGTTTTTTTCCAAAATAAAAATTATAGGGTATTTAGCATTGGTTCCCTAGTTTCTATCATGTGAACCTCTTCAAGCTCTACAATTCAAAAAAAGGGCCCATTTGGCTTCCTAGATCAAAAGTTATGGTCTTCAGAAGTTGGGCCTCCTGCTGTGGAAATGTAAAAACATCTAGGACACATAAAAGAGTTCTAAGGTGGAGTTACACTTGTTGAACAAATTATGACACATGCAACATGTCATAAGGCATATTTGGATGGGGACAATGGAGCTAAAATAGGACACCCCATTTGGTGAGTGGATTATAACAAGGTTATGCTAGGTGGAAGGAATATGTTAGTTTTAGCCTGTGGACTTATCTTGGAATTTGGGTGTTGTATTTCTAACTAAGAATTTAGGTGGCACTATTTTGGATGATTTTATCTCATGGTTTTCTAATTAGCATTTTATGGTTTCATGTATTGTATCTCATATTTATTGGGTGCTTGAGATGGAGGTTATATAACAAGTTTTGTAGGTATTGTTATGATATCAATTTTTTTCTAGATCTTTGGTTGGTGATACTCTTGTGAAGTCTTTCTCTACAAGTGTATTGTAATTGTGATGTCTACTGCATAATATATTGGGCTTCTTTGGAGTGTGGGGTTTTTCTCTTGAAAGGGTTTTCCCCATGTAAACTTGTGTTATGGTATATTGTTTATTTTATGTTTATATGTGTTTCTACTTTCTGCAATTGTTAAAAAGATTGAAATATGCACAACACTTTCCTTAAAAGTTTAGTGTTGGAAGCATTTCTGTATATTCTTCCTTTCAACTATAAGCCACATTTACCAACTTAGAATCGTGAGACACTTTCTTAGATTCCAATGCATGCAACTCCATTTAAACAATGGTGATTTACACAAAAATATATGTATGTGTAACTGTATTTTCCTTCACAACACTTAATAGTTACTCAATTTGCAAAGAAAGATAAAAAAAAGCATCTAGAAATCCACCACAAAAGGATATGAAGTAGTTAAGATCATAGAAAGGAAACAAAGCCACCAAATAAACTTAATAATCACTTGACAAAAAGATTCAAAAACTATATTTCAAGAAATGGCGAGGCAGAGAAGCATAGACTTCCAAATCCATTTATGAAGCAAAATTATAGGAAGATTAGAAGAGGAAGAAAACCACACGAGATGAACATGAGGACATAGCCAAAATTCATGCTTGTTTCCCATCAAGAGAAAAAAGGACAAGAATAAGGAGTAGAAGGAAGAAAGTCTAGATGATTGCTAATACGTAATTTGAAATGGAGCAATTAATTGAGCTTATAAATATTAGTAGAAAACTATGAAAGAAAAAGGTGAAGGGCATACTAGATAGAGGTAAAAAGGGAATAATTCCACTTGGCATTAAGATGAAGTGCAAGGAAAAGTGAGAGTAACAACAAATAGTAAACTATTTTGACAAGGAAGTAAGTGAAACAAGACCTAGTGGGTCAAAGCCAATCCTTAGTAAAATTACAAGAGTAAAATGGAAAGATTATCAAACAAAGTATGGGGAGATGACATCTAGTCAAGGTTGGAGAGTCTAATTAAAGGATTTCTAACCATGCAACAAATGACAACACTCAAGAACAATGCACATTAAAACAAGAGAAACTCACACAAAAGACTGATTTATTGATTTTGACTCAAAACACAATATTACATAACTTCAAGACATTTAATACATGTTAGGCCTTAGCTATTTGATTACAAAATAGATCTAATAAGATATTACAAAATTCAAATCTTCTTTTGAGTTATCCTTGTCTTTCTTGGAGTTAGTTGTCCTCAAATTATATTGTACTTCTCTTCATATATGGATGTAAAATAATATGTGTGAAATTATGAGAACATACTACAACATCATAGGGGAGTGTGATAAGGATCAACAATCCTAAAATTAAATGATATCATCTTTATTCAACCTCATAATTGGGTGTATCACCTTGGTAATGTGTATATTCACCTTCCATGATGTACCTTGAGCTAGGAGTCTCCAAATTTGATGTGCTTCCATAAATGAACCCACTTAGGACCCCAGATTAAAAAGATCACCTTAGGAATTTATGCAAGAAATAAATATTGGTGTATAGTTCAAATAAGGTTCCATTATATAATGAATAGTCTGATTAAGATCCTTTAGTACATGAATCAAGGATGTTGTGATTAAAAAAATGCATGAAATTCAAAGAGGGCATTAAAGATGTGTAGTCAACATTATGTTCCAAACTCCATCACAAAATATGCAAATACAATTGTTACGTCAGAAAATGTCCCCGTGGGGGCTTTTCCCTCTTAAGGTTTAGCTCCCGGGTCTTTAGAATGCATTTAGGACATCTTGCATGTTAATTTGACATCCCGATGAGAAAACCCTGAACTTTCATGGCAAATGGGACCTAGGGGGTACACTTGACATAAATCCTGCCTGAAATAGGGAGGAGGACTTGGGCGCCCACATCCTAGTCCTGCCCTATTTTAGGTCAAGACCAATTTCAAAGTGTCAGTTTGTGACTGTTATTTAGGTCCTATGCCGACACGATAAGTTTGAATTATGAAATTCTTAGCGGGAATGTTTGTAGTTGCATATATAAGCATGATTAGTGATTCATTTGTAAGTTACTAGATGGAAACTAGATGAAAATTTTGATTGAAAAGCTTATGTTAAGGTGATTCAAGGCATTCATTGTGTGTTGCTTAGCAGAATTTGTGTTGTTCTTGTGTTTGTATTTACAGATTTGGCACCCATCTTCTCATGGCATGAAGAGCATCTTCCTCCCATGAGATCTTCACTACAAGGTGATATCAATTGTGTTTTCAATCATTTATCATTTGGATTTTTCCTCTATCCCGTAGGGATATGCACTCTTTATCTGACAACGGTGTTTGGAAGACTTGAATGTCTCTTCGGGGATTGACTGAGGCAAGCCTCTAAACACCACAACCCCCAACCTATTTTTCTGTGATTGCAAGTTATAGGTTGCAAAAGCAGAAAAAGTGGAGTTGCAGGAGAGTAGTGTAGACTGTTAGAATTACAGATCAGAGAAGAAAATAGGGACCTGGACTTGAGTGCCCGCTCATTAGTCCTCTGGATCCTGCAACAGGAAAATCTCTAGAACAACAGGAACATGTTGCAGACAAGGTTTCCAGATCTTGACAAAAACTATGGCACTGGACTAGGGTGCCCGCTCATTAGTCCCCAACTTTTCCTCTTTCTGAACTTTGAAATCTGGTACGCATTTGATTGTCATTTGATATCTCTATGTGCGATCATTTTTTGTAATTTGTCCATTTGCTCACGAATTCATGTAATTAGGGTTTTGAGCATAATTGGGCTTAATTAAACAACTAAATCATACAATTCCAATATTCCCTTATGTTCCAAGTGACAAGAATCCTATAATAGACTTCCTATTCAGCTGAATGTCCTTGAATGTTTAGTGGTGAAAGGAGGATCAACATAAACCATTGAAATCAAACCCTAAACACATCTACGCTCTTTTTCATCCTAAACATTTTGGTGAACCCATGTTTTTAAGGAATTTTGCACCTTTCTAAATGTTGTTCTTTAGATTTACATTTATTTCATTCATTCATATCATTGTTCATCTTATTGCATTTGAAAAATTACAAAAAAATTGAAAAATTGGAAAAATTTGGAAACTTTGGCATTTTTAGCTTGCATTTTTAAGTAATTTAGATTAATTGGCATTTAATTTCCATAAAAATATGTAACTATCATCAGATATGATTTAAAATACAAAAAAAAATCTTTCATCATTCATTTAGATTGCATTTTCATGCTTAAATTGATAAAAATTGCTTGAAATTGTGCATTTTTCCATATAACCTAGTTTTGCATTAGCTAGGGTTTGTTGTCAAAATCTTGTTTCATATTTTACTACACTTTTAAAACACTCATTAGGACTATTTTCTAAATATAGTGTTGCATCATAGTGGTTTGCTTGCAAAATTTCATTCCTAGGGTTTGAAAACCTTGCTTTTTCACTAGATTTTGGCCTTATCATCTCTCTAGATTTGCACCATAGGCGTGTTGTAAAGGATTTTTCTGCACTAATTATATATTATCAGGGTTATTATCTTCTTCCCCTCTTAAAATTATTTACAACACTTTTTTATTGGACTCTTACATTGAAAATTTGGTGAAAATTTGCATATTTTAGCTATATTTTCACTAGGGTTTGACCTAGATTTGCACTCCAAGCGTGTTGTGATGGATTTTATGGCTTTAGGTGATTTATATTACTTCTATAATCTTCTGCACCTCCTAAAATTTTTTACAACACCCTTTTTATTGGGTCTTTGCATTGAAAATTTGTGAAAAATTACATCTTTTAGTGTATTGTCACTAGGATTTGACTTGTCATCATCCTAGATTTGCATCAAAAAGTGTGTTGTGAAGGATATTATTGCTTTATTAGACTAATATTAGACATATTTTTTTCTTCCCCTGATCAATTTCCTTACAACACCTTTTCTTTCACTTATTTGCATTGAAAAAGTCAAAAAATCAAGCATTTTAGGTCATGTTTACACATAGTTTTGCACTTGTCTTTTGCATAAATTTTGAAAATATTTTAAAATCTGATATTTCATTGACTTGAAAACTTCAACTCATGGCTTCTAATCACAACAATAATAATAGGTTCCCTCCTAGGCCTTACATGAAGAGAAAGGTCCCCGAACCTAAACTTGTGTTTATACCTCATGATAGAACAATTGGAGACATTGAAGGACCTCTTTATATTAGTGTGAAGATAATGGGAAATCCTATGGATGGAACCCCTATTGATCCTAATTTCATGACTAATGTAGCCACAAAAGAGTTCCTCTATTCACATGAATTGATGCAAGGCTTTTATGACCCTTCAGATACGATGATTAAGACACATAAGGGAACCTTTGTAAACACTTATGGGAAGATATCTTTATTGGTCACTGTATTTGAGAAATTTGTAGAAAAATGGTTTGATGTTGTCCCTATTTCTAACATCTTTCGCATAAAATTGGGACATCCATGGTTAAAGGCTATAAAAGTTGTCCCTTCAACAATTCATAAATGTGTAAAATTTCCTTTGAATGGACAAGTGATTACTATCACTTGCAATACGTATAAACCTTTGGTTACAAGACAACATTGTACACTGTATTACTTTTGGGAAAGATCTGAAGTGGAACTGGAGCCACGAGTAGATTTCAACTTCATGAGCTATAGAAATTACAAAACAAAACTATTACATCAAGTGGTCGGTCCTTCTAGACAAGAAATGAGAAGAGACGAACAACCCACATTTGAAGAGAATCCTAGACTAAAAAGAAAAGGACCCTATGCTGAGGTTCCTCCCCTACCATCCTTACAAGGATCGGGAGGTAGTCATTGATAGCAAAAAATTCCACCTAGACAAACGAGATTTGATATTGGTGCTTCCTTTAAAACACAAAAACCTATGGAAGAGCAAAACACTATCTTACAAGAGATAAGTGGTAAGACAAAAAGAAACAGACAAGCAAGAGAAAGGAGGAGGAGATGACAAGCTTATGCCCAACGGATTGCAACTCAACAAGAAAACATCTCACCAAACATTGAATCAAACAAAGAAGATCTTAAGAATGGACAACTTGAAGAAAAGAACAAGAGTTGGGCTATGGTACCTTATGTCCCACTTTCCTCTAACATTCAGGAGTGGGAAGATGATGATGATTTGCTTGATGACAACACTTAGTTTGATAATCCCTACAAGTAAGTATTTCTAACCCTTTATCTCTCGTGTTGTGTTTCCCCCATGATGTGTTATGTGTTGTTTAAGCCTCCTGGGATGACCCTTGATTCTCTTGTAAGGTCCAGGATACCAGGAGACTGCCTCTATTGTGACCCTTCTTCTATTTGTATCATCATTCTTCTATATTGCTTCTCCTCTATTTTCACTATTGTGTGTTGTGTCTTATGGGTATAGCGTTGCAGTTGGTGACTTGGGGGCACCCTCCTATGTGACTGTCCCTAAGACACTTGTTTCTCCTCTCTTGAATTATTGTTCCCTTCCTCTAGTGGTTCTATCTAGCAGGTGGATGACGAAAAGCATTTTATACTAATACTGACCTAGTGTCCCTTCAACGAGAGATCAAAAAATGGACCAAGTCCACACATGACGATGGGGTTGATATATATTATCCGACGCTTGGCTAGTATAATCACTCCATGTGATCTTGATGTTATCTTATCTCTCTTACAAACTATAACAATAATGTTGCTCTATGCACTTTGTTTGTCTTTGAATCTTGCCTTGGTTACACTCAGTTTTGAGATTTTCGCAATATAGCCCCACGGTTATACTCGATCTTTGAATTTGTAGTATAACCTTGGCTCTTTGTGTGAATAATCATATGCATTGTTGTTTATCATGATTATATGGACACTAACATTTTTCTTGCAGGAATGTGTTTGTGGGAACATTTGGCAATCATAAAGAACATGTCACTTCTAGGGGGCATGGGCTTTGCGAGAGCTCATGTTCCCTTATGTGTTTTCTTCCTACCTAAAAGTGCTTGATATCGATACCTGATATCAACCACCTTAAGGGGGGGAATATATAAGGTAAGCTTTCTGTTTTAGATGTTAGCAATGTGCTTGTTCTTAGGTGCAGTCTTAAAGACTGGTGGTGATGAGTCCCTCCTACACTCTGAGATTTGTTTGAAATCAAATTGAAATCATTTAAGCCTTCATCGTGAGGTGGGGATGGTGTATTTCTCGAAGAGAGTGCACATCCTGTCATTTTCAAAAGTCCTCATTGTGAGGCGGGGAGCGGTCCGGTGACTAACTCAACCCTTAAGCGTGTCTTTGGCGATTGTTGTGACGAAGCACAATTGTCGGTGTGTGCATGTAATGTGCCTAAGATGGTGATGAACCTAGAAATAGGAACATTCCATCGCTTGTCTGTCGTGTTTTCTCTATGTCTTCTAAGTGTGTGTGTGTATTGCGTGTTTGTTCCCAAGCATAGTTTAAAGACCGGTGATGATGAGTCTCTCCTATGCTTTGGGATTTGTATGGTGTTCTTATTTTGTATGGCATGTATTCTGTGTGTGTTGCCACATATGCAGTCTTAAAGACCGATGGTGATGAGTCCCTCCTACATTATGGGTGGTGTGTTTACTTTCCTTGTACTTGCATCTGCATTTCATATATGAAAATGAAAAAGAAAAAGAAAATCATCACTGTCTTCACTGCATTCACTATGTTTTACATGACTTCAATACTATCTTCTCCATGTCTTACGTGATTGTAACTGTCTTCCCTATGTTTTGCGTGTCTGTTACTATCTTCTTTGTGATTGGCGTGTCTTCTTCGTGCTTGGCGTATTTGCTGTGTTTGTTGACCGTACTTTAATGCATGTATTGGCCTTGTGTTTATACATACATTAAAGTGGGGGCTAAATATTATGTCAGAAAATGTCCCCTTGGGGGCTTTTCCCTCTTAAGGTTTAGCTCCTAGGTCTTTAGAATGTATTTAGAACATCTTGCATGTTAATTTGACATCCCGATGAGAAAACCCTGAAGTTTCATGGCAAATGGGACTTAGGGGGTACACTTGACATAAATCCTACCTAAAATAGGGGGGGACTTGGGTGCCCACGCCCTATTTTAGGTTAGGACCAATTTCAAAGTGTCAATTTATGACTGTTATTTAGGTCCTATGCCGACACGGTAAGTTTGAATTATGAAATTCTTAGCGGGAATATTTGTAGTTGCATCTATAAGCATGATTAGTGATTCATTTGTAAACTAGATGGACATTTTGATTGACAATCTTATGTTAAGGTGATTCAAGGCATTCATTGTGTGTTGCAGAGCAGAATTTGTGTTGCTCTTGTGTTTGTATTTGTAGATTTGGCATCCATCTCCTCATGTCATGAAGAGCATCTTCCTCCCATGAGATCTTCACTACAAGGTGATATCAATTGTGTTTTCAATCATTTATCATTTGGATTTTGCCTCTATCTCACAGGGATACACACTCTTTATCTGACAACGGTGTTTGGAAGACTTGAATGTCTCTTCGGGGCTTGACTAAGGAAAGCCTCTAAACACCACATCCCCCAACCCATTTTTCTATGATTGCAAGTTACAGGTTGCAAAAGCAGAAAAAGTGGAGTTGCAAAAGAGTGGTGCAGACTGTCAGAATTACAAATCAGAGAAGAAAATAGGGACCTGGACTCAGGCACCCACTCATTAGTCCTCCAGATCCCGTAATAGGAAAATCTCTAGAACAACAGGAACATGTTGTAGACAAGGTTTCCAGATCTTGAAAAAACTATGGCACTGGACTAGGGCGCTTGCTCATTAGTCCCTGACTTTTCTGCTTTCTAAACTTCAAAATCTGGTACACATTTGATTGTCATTTGATATCTCTATGTACGATCATTTTTTGTAATTTGTCTGTTTGTTCACGAATTCATGTAATTAGGGTTTTGAGCATAATTGGGCTTAATTGAACAACTAAATCATACAATTCCAATATTCCCCTATGTTCCAAGTGACAAGAAGCCTGTAATAGACTTCCTATTCGGCTGAATGTCCTTGAATGATTAGTGGTGAAAGGAGGATCAACATAAACCATTGAAATCAAACCCTAAACACATCTACGCTCTTTTTCATCCTAAACAACAATAAAATGTGGTATGAAAATCCATTGATTTTTCTTGTGATGACTGGTTTGAAGTTAGAAATAGAAATGTGTAGATGCAATGAAATGTGGTGTCACAAACTTGTCACACATTACTACAAAAAGAATTAGAAAGCTTGGAAAATACCTACAAAAAAAAAAATGTTAAAAGAAATATTTATGGGTAATGCAATATTTCTCTTACACCTCAAATGCTCCTACATCAAACACTCAAGGTAATTGAAAAAGTGAGTCCCTCACTTTGGAATGGCTAGAGAAAAACTAAAATAGTTTACCTTAGCTATAGATATCTATGTCGAATCTTCAATTGGTCTTCCCCTTCCCTTCTATTTCACTAAGTATTCTTCATACTTATTGTTTCTCATGTTCTTTCCAATTTTGTTGTCAACTATCTTCTTAATTTCTTATTTCTACTCTTCCAATATTATTTTTTCTCCAATCTACCTTTGTTTTTCCTTCTTCCAACACACTTTCATGATACTCATAAAAATCTAAAATGTTGAACACTGGTGATATACCTTGACATTCTTGTTATTCCACTTCTCATACATTTCTTGACTCAAACATTTTGACGATCTTGTAAGACCCAAATTTCTTCATCATCAATTTAATGTATGTCCCAATAGGGGATCTCTCCTTCATCAAATATACCATTACTTCATCATCTACAAACAAATCCTTATGTCTTCTCTTCTCATCAAGCTTCTTCTTATACTAAGAATTCATCTTTTCCAATTGATCTTTTACCTCTTCATGCACTTCCTTCATGTGATTTTTTAATTCTTCTACTTCTGTACTCCTCTTCTCCTCATTACTGATATCTCTCAATTTTGATATATTTATACGATTTCCATCATATAATATCTCAAATGGTGTCTTCCCTATACTCTTATTCATAAATTTTCTATAAGAAAACTTAGCTTCAATTAAAAACATATTCCAATTTCCTTCTTTCTCTGCTACTAAACACATCAAAAAATTACCTAGACTCTTGTTCACCACTTATGTTTATCTATATATCCATGGGTAATATGTTGAACTAAAATTCAAAATTATTTTTATCTTCCTCCACCATGTCTTTCAAAAGTAACCAATAGATTTAGTGTCTCTATCTAATACACCACTCCTTGGAAAGATACACAATTTTACAATTTCCTTGAAAATAGATCAGTTAAAAGTACTACATCATTTGTCTTCTTACATGGTATGACCTCTTTGTATTCTAGGAAAACCCAATACAAAATCTATACTAATATCCTCCCAAGGTCTCTCTAGAACTAGAAATGATTTATACATCCCAACACTTTGACTACTTCCCTATGCAACTTATCAAACTTTGCAACCCTAAACATACTTCTTTACATTCTTATACATCTATAACCAAAAGCAATTTCCACTCACCAATGCTACCATATTATCAACTTCAAAATGTTCTACTAAACCACCACTATGTTTCTTCTTTATTAGATTCTCCCTTATTGAACTTCTAGGAATGCATAATTGACTACCTCTAAACAACATATCATTTTAAATCAAATAATCAAGCCACTTAATTTTGTCTATACTTACAAGTTATTTACATTCTTTCTATGCTTAAGAAAATGATATCAATCTCATACAATTTTTTCACTTCATCAAAAACAACTTCAACTTTGATTTTCATTAGCAAATTATATCTTCTACTTAACACATTAGCTACTCTATTGGATTTAGCACTTCTATGTCATTGAATAACTTTGTAGAAATTTAACCCACTTGACATGTCTTTAACCCAACTTACCCTAACTATCCATATATTTTTTTTTGATCCATAATAGCAATATTATATTAAGGAATTTCAAAAAGAGATACATATCATCAGCCTTTCATGGCTGGCCTGAGATAAATAGTCTACCTACAAGAACTAAGAAGCCTAGAAGAAAGACCACACAGGGTCACAAAACTTATTAGTAGAGGAGATTTACTATAACCTAGACTAGCATTTTGAAGCTCCAGCTATACAAAATGGAGTAGAAGGAGTAGATAGAACTAGATAATTGCATATGTTAGAAGCCTACTGAAATCTTCCACCCAGTCAAGACCGTCAACCACCTCCAGACCCAGAGCCTTTTTGATGAAGCTTACTACCAGTGCCACTTGATCTTTCAGCAGAATCAAGTCGAATCCTCTGACATCCAGGATGAAGGGGTAGAGCTTAATGACAGCACTAGAGTCTTCAAACAGATTCCAATCCTTTGGCCGCAGAATACTAGACCCCAGGCTAGCCATCTGCAATGTAACCTCAAGATCCCCCAAATGCTCTGCGTAGAAGACACCCTGCATGATGGACTTCACCACTTGTTTGTCCATTCCTAATTCGAGCAGCATTGCCAGAGCCCTAGAAGTTATGTCTGTATCCACTTTGTATCGTTCTCCATTCTCCATAAACATCCTGCCCAATACCATCTTCACCACCCCCACCATCAAAACATCAGACCTACGCAGCATTCTCTGAAGCCAGAGATCAGTGATGGCACCGAGGAAGGCCATCTGCCGCTTCTGACTGGTTAACCTAATTGGCGTATCCATACCACCACACCTAATAACATCCACCGAGAAGATGACAACAAAGTATGTAGGCATTAATCAAAAACCAAAGAAGATGATACTGTGGAGAGCTATTGCCAGCCCTAATAACATGCTACTGGAACCTTCTAGAAACCCTGCTGAGGAATGAGTGTCAGCTTCTGTCTTTCGAAGACACTGCAGAAAATGAATGCCGGTATCACTTCGGCTCATGCCATCACCCGCCCTTCCAAACCATAAATACCTATACCCCTAGCTCAGCCTTGCCACCTCATGCTGAGGTGGCAAGGCTCCCTCCCAGCCACCCACACAAACCTTGTTAATCCTAATCAAGACCTTTCAGGGTGAAGACTTCTCTGATAGAGACCCCATCTACCCCAAGGTTGGACAGTCTATCCGCCTCTTGATTTCCTTCTCTATAAATGTGATTAATCGAAACTCTGTCAAAACCTTCTATCAGGGCAAGTGCCTGCTTGAGTTTGGCTTGGAGCCTCCAATTTACTAATTTCTTACTTCTGATCCTGTTAATGACAATCAACAAGTCTCCCTCTATATCAAGATTTTTTATGTCAAGCTCCCTACATAGCCTTAAGCCTAGAAATAAGGCCTGAATCTCTGCTTGGTTATTGGAACCAACGCTAAGGGGGGTGGCAAGTCTCCCCACCGTATCTCCTAATGAGTCTCTAATAATACACCCTGCTCCTGAGGGTCCCAGATTTCCTTGCGAAGCACCATCGAAGTTTAGTTTTAACCATCCGACCTCTGGAGGAGACCATCGAGCCAGTTTTCTAGCTTCCAAAGTTTTGAGACCCCCGAAGCCTACCTGAGGGGCCGGGGCTAGCCCTTTCCAATTTTTCATCATTTCTGAATCCCAACCAGAGAAGAGAAGATTGAAAGGATCACTATCTTCTAATCTGGAATTAACTATTTCTACAATGCTTGATTCAATTCTGCTAGAGAGCGAGGGCCAAGGCATTTCTGCTTCCTGAAAGATTCTCCTGTTGCATTCTTTCCATATCTCCCAAGCCAAGATAGAAGGGGCTGACACCCAAAGACCCGCGAACATCAATTTCGGGAACAACATTGGCCAGGCAATCAGCCATTCTAGCAGATTATTGGGAAATGCTGAGCTCTAATGGAGCTTGTTGCAAAGCCATTGCCACCCTGTACTAGTGAAAGGACAATGAAGGAAAATGTGATCCCCATCCTCCTCTTCTTCTTTACACAATACACATCTCGAAGGGCCCTCAAAACCCAACCTTCTTAACCTGTCAGCTGTCAATGCCTTACCTTGACAGGCTACCCACAAAAAGACCCCTGCTTTGGGTAAACATTGTTTGTTCCAGCAGAGCTTTGAAGGAAGTGAACCAGAAGGAACTATTGTGCCAGTAAGAGCCCTGTAACCATCTCTTACCATGTACTCTCCTAAGGCTGAGGCGTTCCATCTTAGCCTATCTCTACCCCTTCTGAGGCTGAAAGAGCGTTTATCCATTTCTTCCTCGAACTGAGCTACCAAACCAGGATCCAAACCCAGACCCCGCACCTTTCTCCAACTGGGTAGATCATTAACCGAGAAGGGATAGGTTAAGTAATTACAAACTTTGTCTCCCCAGATCAATTTGGTGATGTTCCTTATGGGTGCCAATGTCTGAATTCTATCTAAAACTGGGAAGCCTTCCCAAGAATCTTCCCAAAACCTTGCTTCCCTACCTTCCTTAATCTCCTAGGTAAGGTGATTAAGAATTAGATCCCTGCTCTTTCTAATGAAATTCCAAATTCTTGACCCATCAGGTAACTATCTAGAGGTGAAGATACTTAAGTCTTCCCTATCTAGGTATTTATTTTTCAAAAGCCTAACCCATTTCAGATTTGGATTCTTATGGATTTGCCAAACCAACTTTGCTCCAAGAGCTTTATTTTGCCTTAAAAGGTCCTTTACCCCGGCCCCATCTTTTTCTTTCTGCTCACAAATTTTCTTCCATTTAACAAGAGGGAATTTAAACTGTTCCGAAGAACCTTTCCAAAAAAAATTTCTCATCAGCTGTGTTAATTCCTGGTAGATTTTACCCACCAAAGGTAAGCATGACAACCGTTAGATGGACATAGCTGCTAAAACTACTTTGATCAGGGTTAATCTCCTCACCCATGACAACCATTTGCTCTTCCAAGATTGTAGTCTTGACTTAATCCTCTCCAAAAGAGTCTCCCAAGAGTTACCAGGATGAATACCTTTTACCAGAGGAAGCCCCAGATATTTACAAGGAAGAGAACCTTTCCCAAAAGACAAAATCCTTAAAATTCTTCCCTCCCTGCCTAGAGGGGTGTTAAAAAAGAACACTTCTGACTTTGCTTTGCTAACTTCCTGTCTTGAGGCTCTTGAATACAAATCCAAGATTCTTTTAAACCTTATGGCTTCTCCCTCCTGGGCAACTCCAAAAAGAAGGGTATCATCCGCGAATTGTTGATGAGAGAACCTTGGTAAATTCCTTGTGATTTGGATTCCTATGATCTGCCCTTCTTGACAAGCTTTTGCAAGAAATCTCCCCAAGGCATCAGCCATGATGATAAAGAGAAAGGGGGAGAGGGGGTCACACTGCCTTAGACCCCTAGAAACATTAAAAAATCCTTCTAGGGAGCTATTTAGGAGGACTGAAAATCTAGGACTTGCAATCCATTCAAAAATCCAAATCAACCACCCCTTCTGAAAACCAAAGGCCTCTAAAATTTTAAACAGAAATCTCCAATTCACTTTATCATAGGCCTTCCGAATATCCAGTTTGACCAACATAGATGGAAACTTATTTTTTTGAACCGAGTGGATGGCCTCCTGAGCTATTATAACTCCATCTAGGATTGACCTTTCTGGTACAAAACCAGTTTGCTCCTCTGCTATGATGTCTGGTAGAATCTTTTTCAATCTATTTGCTATTGCTTTTGCTAGAATTTTATAAATCACATTACACAAGGAAATTGGTCTAAAATCATCAAATGATTCAGGCTTGTCTTTCTTGGGGATCAAGGCTATGAAAGTGTTGCTAATTTCTTTTAGGACTCTACCCTCCTTTCTAGAGTCTTCAAAAGCTGCCGTCAAATCCTTGCCAATAATGCTCCAACATTTCTAAAAAAAAGCTGCCGAGAACCCGTCTGGACCTGGGGCCTTGTCCGGGCCTAGTTGGAATAAGGCTGCTTTAATTTCCTCTTCTGAAAACTTACTTGTCAACATACTATTCTACTCCTCTGTCACTAGTTTTGGAATAATTCTCGGGAATTCCTGCTGAGCCTGTAGGTCAGAACCTTCTTCCTCATTTAAGAGATCCTGAAAAAAGTCAACCACTGCTTGGCCAATTTCTTTAGGACTCTTAGTAACCCGACCCTCTCTTGTCTTAATAGCTGAGATTTTGTTAACCTCCCTGTGAATTTTTGTGGAATTGTGAAAAAAATTGGTGTTCGCATCTCCAGCTTTTAGCCACACCTCCCGCGATTTCTGTCTCCAAAACACCTCTTCTTTAGCCAGTAGATCCTCCATTTTTCCCATCAGCTTTTTTTCTTGAAGATAGGACTCATTATCCATTCCCTCTCTGAAAACTTTCTCATTAAGGATCTGCAGCTCTACCTCAACCTATCTTTTGGATTCAACTATGTTCTTAAAGTGATCCTTATTCCATTGCCTTAAGTTCACTTTGATTAGTTTCAATTTTGTGACAATATTGAATAAGCCAACTCCCCCTGGATTACAATTTTTCCACCAGTCTTCAATTAAGGTCAAAAAGTGGTGCAGGAGCACCTACCTGACAGCTGGCCTCCATGAGGCAGTTAGTTTGTTATAGGTCTTGTTAATGTTTCCAAGAAGGTCTTATAAGACCAATGCATGTAATAAGGTCATGTTGACTAGACTTTACTATTTTTAGGTAGTTTGTTATGACAGCTGTTATGCTGTATGTCCGGTTGGATCTCCCAGCCGCCTGGAGAGATTTCCCAGCCGCTTGGAGTCAGGTCGGTAGTACTCGCAAGAGATCCTATTTATGCATTAGGATCGGTTGGTTTTAGGCAGTATTGCAGATCATCGATCAGACTTTGCAGGGAGTGAGACAGAGAGAGGAGAGACAGAGTATTGTAATTGCATCTTTTGAAATCAATAAAGAGATCCTGTTTGTGTTCATTCTCTGTTGAATTCCATTGTTTAATCGTGTGGCTGTTATGGTGGTTTCATGGATTCGCTGATCCATTCCACCGGTTGATTCGTCGAATCGGTGGAATGGCTATGTACAGTAGTTTAGGATTTAGTTTGCATTTTCTGTTTGTTTGCATGTATGTTTGCAGGATCGCAGTCGAGAGGTGTTGAGAACCCTAGCATGGGTATGTGCTAGGTCGTGCTGGTTGTTAGAGCCTGGAAGGTCATCCAGGAGACGGATCGGGTCACCTCAGGAGGTTCGGCGGATCAAAATTCGCTAAGTTTGGAAATTCGTCACAACGGCATCATCAGGATATTTCTGTGTATATCCTGCAGTTGCTTCAGGTGTCATCCGAGTAGATGGAGGTGAACATGATGCAGTAGATTGCATAAGGTGAATGTGCATTGGGGTGATCATCATCAGGTGTTGCCGAGGAGGAGCGTATCGGCATAAGGTAGAAGATCGGGTTGATAAAACCATCGCGGGCCGATAATGTTAAGTTTGGCCGACAGCAGGATATTGAAGGAACTGCATGTGACATCATCGTCATCAGGATAATCGTCATCAGGATATCGGGGTGACGTAAGCATCGAAGGAAAGGTGCGTGAAGTGTCGTCATCAGGATATATGGAGGGAGCCAGATATTTTATATCTTGCTGATGAACATGATGTTGAACATCATGATGCTGCAGATAGAGGTTGGCGGTAAGATGAACAGTGAACATCAGGAGGATGTTTGCGCTTGCCGAATATGATGATGCTGCCGATAGCCGAATATGATGATGCTGCTGACAGGCGAAAGGTCGAAGGTTTGTCTGCAGGAGGATATCGGTCGGTAGAGAAAATATGATGATGCTGACAGTGTTAAGGGAAATATGATGATGATGATGATGGGTTGTAGACATACATGCTGTATGTCAAGGTTTTAGTGTGGATGCCTCTGCATCTTATCAAGGAGATAGGGCTCCTGACGGTTATGGATATCCTGAGGAGGGAGAAGCATTGATGCTAAGGAGAACTAGTTTGCAGGCATCAAAGGATATGATGCAAAGAAGAGCTCTTTTCAAGACCACATGCAAGAGCAAAGGTAAAGTATGTAAGGTTGTCATTGATACTGGTTCAACAGACAACATGGTATCTCAGGAAATGGTGGATAAACTGAATTTGGAAAGGATTCCACATCAACACCCTTACAAGGCATCTTGGGTGAGTGATAGTCAATCACTTTTTGTATATGAACAGGCATATGTTGATTTTCAGATTGGAGCATATCAGGATAGAGTTTTGTGTGACATTTTGCCCATGGAATGTTGTCATCTACTGTTGGGTAGACCATGGCAATTTGATAGGAGGGTACTGTATGATGGGTATGCTAATACCTACACCATCAAGATGGGAAGACTATTATGTTGATGCCATTGCAGGAAGATGCTGCAGCACAGGGGGCAGCCAAAATCATTTTAGTGGGAAAGAAGGAATTTGTGCATATGCCTATAGCAGCAGGCATAAAGGCAGTTGAGGACACTGCAGGGAACGGAGTTGTTAAGGACAACAGTTTGAAGAAAGTTTCAGTTGTGACTGACAGAGGTCAGTAGCAGGTTCAGAAACAGGTTTGCAAACAGCAACCAGTTGAGAGGAATGACAAGGATGTTGTCATAGTTGGGACTATTGTTTGTCCTATAAAGGTTGAAAGAAAGACAGAGTTGAACATTGCAGAAGTTCAAGAGGCAGTTCAGACAGAGGTTCTGGTAAGACAACCTGACAAACACAAGGTATGTGAGAGAAGGGCCTACATTGACAGGCATGAGGATTTACTTGCAAGAAAGCAAGTTACAGTTCAGAAGTCTTGGAGCAGCCGAGAGCCAGCAGAGGATAAAGCTGGAACAGGTCAAGGCACTGCAAAGGCAAAGTGTAAAGGTGGAGGACTTCCACAACCTAACTCATGGGACATGAGTTCTTTTCTGTTGGGGAGTATGGTGCAGGAGCACCTACCTGACAGCTGGCCTCCATGAGGCAGTTAGTTTGTTATAGGTCTTGTTAATGTTTCCAAGAAGGTCTTATAAGACCAATGCATGTAATAAGGTCATGTTGACCAGACTTTACTATTTTTAGGTAGGTTGTTATGACAGCTGTTATGCTGTATGTCCGGTTGGATCTCCCAGCCGCCTGGAGAGATTTCCCAGCCGCTTGGAGTCGGGTCGGTAGTACTCGCAAGAGATCCTATTTATGCATTAGGATCGGTTGGTTTTAGGCAGTATTGCAGATCATCGATCAGACTTTGCAGGGAGTGAGACAGAGAGAGGAGAGACAGAGTATTGTAATTGCATCTTTTGAAATCAATAAAGAGATCCTGTTTGTGTTCATTCTCTGTTGAATTCCATTGTTTAATCGTGTGGCTGTTTTGGTGGTTTCATGGATTCGCTGATCCATTCCACCGGTTGATTCGTCGAATCGGTGGAATGGCTATGTACAGTAGTTTAGGATTTAGTTTGCATTTTCTGTTTGTTTGCATGTATGTTTGCAGGATCGCAGTCGAGAGGTGTTGAGAACCCTAGCATGGGTATGTGCTAGGTCGTGCTGGTTGTTAGAGCCTGGAAGGTCGTCCAGGAGACGGATCGGGTCACCTCAGGAGGTTCGGCGGATCAAAATTTGCTAAGTTTGGAAATTCGTCACAACGGCATCATCAGGATATTTCTGTGTATATCTTGCAGTTGCTTCAGGTGTCATCCGAGTAGATGGAGGTGAACATGATGCAGTAGATTGCATAAGGTGAATGTGCATTGGGGTGATCATCATCAGGTGTTGCCGAGGAGGAGCGTATCGGCATAAGGTAGAAGATCGGGTTGATAAAACCATCGCGGGCCGATAATGTTAAGTTTGGCCGACAGCAGGATATTGAAGGAACTGCATGTGACGTCATCGTCATTAGGATAATCGTCATCAGGATATCGGGGTGACGTAAGCATCGAAGGAAAGGTGCGTGAAGTGTCGTCATCAGGATATATGGAGGGAGCTGGATATTTTATATCCTGCTGATGAACATGATGTTGAACATCATGATGCTGCAGATAGAGGTTGGCGGTAAGATGAACAGTGAACATCAGGAGGATGTTTGCGCTTGCCGAATATGATGATGCTACCGATAGCCGAATATGATGATGCTGCTGACAGGCGAAAGGTCGAAGGTTTGTCTGCAGGAGGATATCGGTCGGCAGAGAAAATATGATGATGCTGACAGTGTTAAGGGAAATATGATGATGATGATGATGGGTTGTAGACATACATGCTGTATGTCAAGGTTTTAGTGTGGATGCCTCTGCATCAAAAAGGATGGATCCTTAAACCAGATATTTTTGAATTTGAAAGGGCATCTTATCGGTCTCCTTTCCCCTTGAATCTCCAGACTGATAGGAAAGTGATCAAATCCTGATTCTGGGATAATCTTGCTATCCAAGCTAAAGGGAAATGAGCTTAGGTCTCCTTTGATAAAAAATCTGTCTAATTTTTTAGCTATATTGCAAAAATCAAGTCTTCTGTTATTCCAGGTAAAATTCCCATTACCCAGCTGAATTTCAATCAAGGCGTTCTGATCTACAAACTCTTCAAAGTCCTTTTGAGATTGGAGCTTTCTACCCACTCCTCCTAGCTTGTCTTCCGATCTCAAAATTGCATTAAAGTCACCCCCTAAGATAATGAAATCCCAGTTCCTGTTATTACAAATCTAATCGAATTCCACCCATAACTCCTTTTTATGGCGCTAGGAATTAGGGCCATAGACATTTATCAAGAGAAAGTTCAAGTTTGACGCCAAACTCCTAACCTTGCTGGCTATCCAGCTTGTACTGAAACCTACTTCCTCCAAAAGAGTAGTCTGCCGTCTCCAAATTGTTAATAATCCTCCCGAGGGACCTCTAGAATTGACCCGGATCATTCTCCACTGCTTCCAATTTTTTGCTAATAACTAAAATTCCTGATCTTCTAATTTGGTTTCCTGGATCATACAGATATCTGGTTGAATATTCCTTAAAGTGTGCCTTAGGAGGCACTTCTTGTTAGGGGCATTCATGCCCCTAACATTCCATGACAAGATCCTCATTGTTGTTCAGGAAGGGAGGATCGCTTCCCTACTTTTAACAGATCAACTAACTTCAACTGCCCACTTGCCTCACCATCCCACTTCAATTTCTCCCTATTTGGGATTCGACCCCTTGATTTGTGCTCTCCACAGTCTGGAGAAGTTTTATCCGACTCTTTTTGGCCTATCCCTAATAGCCCCGGGGAACTAGCTGCCATAAAAACTTTGTTTGCTTTAAGAGCCAGAGAATGGGCTTCCTCTTCAATCCCAAAAACTTCCAACTCATTATCTGCATGATTCAGCCACTCCTCATCTAATGCTGCTTCCACTATTTTGGAAGATCCCTCCTTTACTGCTCTAGCTAATTGAACTAACTCACTGCCAACCTCAATCAGAGATTCAAAATCCTCCATCTGCATATTAGGTTTACTCATTTCAATAGTTTCTGAGATCTTCTGGTTAACATTCTGGGAGAAGTTAATGAGTTCCTCCATCCTATAAAGATTTCGCAACCCCTCTTCCATCTTCTCCTCTCCTTTATCTCTATCTTGAAGTTTCCAGCTTTCTTCACCAGTCTTTTTTTGAATCAAATCGACCTCCACCAAATCTGGGATCGGATCCTTCAGAGGGCTGCTTTCCCTGCCCAATCCACCTTCTTCAAGTGTCTCCTTCAAATTGACCTCTGCGCCCCAAACTTCTGCTTTTCATGAAGAATCTCCATTCAAACTCCCTCGACTCCCTTCCCAGGATCTCCAACCTATCGTGCTTACCCATTCTCCTTGAGGCTTAGGATCAAAGATAAGGGGTTGGTTCAGGACTCCCCAGTCTGTAAAAATCTCGATTTCTCTCCATCGTTGATCTGGGAAGCAATTTTCCACACAAATCCTGACATATGGTTCATCTGCTGAAGGATCCTTCCATTCCTCTGCACAAACTTATTTACCCAAATAGTTCCCAATCTCTTCTAAGATCTTCTGATTCTAGAATTCTACCGGTAGGTTAGGCATACAGTACCAATCCTGAATATGTTCCATTCTAAAATTTTTAGGGTCAAAACCCACATACCAGTGTTGCAAGGTGTGACCCTTGGTCTCCTTGTTCAGCGCTGCGCTGTGGTGGTTTGCGACGAGGGCTTAACCGCTTCCTGTGCTTGTTAAATCAAGTGGTTGTATTAGGCATTAATAGGTCAATCTTTTGGTGCAACGACAACTAACAATTGGTATCAGAGCCGAGGTCATGGGTTCAAACCGTGCGCTTGCGCTGGGAAGGGGATTGTTGCAAGGTGTGGCCCTTGGTCTCCTTGTTCAGCGTTGCGCTGTGGTGGTTTGCGACAAGGGCTTAATCGCCTCCCATGCTTGTTAAATCAAGTGGTTGTATTAGGCATTAATAGGTCAATCTTTTGGTGCAATGGTAGCTAACAACCAGTTGCGAAGATAAAAACCAGATCCGTTCAGAAGCCAAATGCCTTCCAAAATTTCTAGTTTTATTTTTTCAGAGGGACAAATGACCAGAAAAAACCCATTTGCTAGGGTTTTTAAAGACAACTCTTTTCCCCATCTATCCTGCCACCACTTCCTTAAGTCTCCTAAATCCAAATTCAACCCAAACCATTTTCCTATGATCCCTAATTTTTTTAGGTGATCAATAGAGGGTTTTAGCAGAGACAAACTTAAAACCATAGTCTTTTTGTTTCCAAGCCTAAAATCAGAAGATCTCTTACCTGAACCTCCCTCCCCAAACGATTGTCTCCATTGATCCCTTCCTGGAACGCTATTAATTCACCCGTGGGGCCTTTGATGCCTTTTATTTTCTGATTTCCTCCATTGGCGATATGCGGGGAAGCCCTCTTTCTGAGGTCACCCATGCTGGTGCCCTTCGATTGATCTCCATGGTTCTTTAGCTGCTCGATCTTGGATGAAGTTCATCAGCCATTCTTTCTCTATTTCATTAGCCCATGTTCGAGGCTACTTGCTTCTCCTTCCTCCAGGATCTTCCTTGCTTCCTTCAGCTCCATGCTCGAACCCTACTAAGCTCGGGGATAGGTCTTCGACCTGCTTATTTTCACTAACTCGCTCCCCCATCCCGTTATGTTCATGAGACATATGTTAATGTATTGTCAATTTAAATATCGCCTAACTATCCATATATTACAATGCTTGATTATCTATATTTATAAAACAAATTCTTTTGACAACAAATAATGTATCCATTTCTTCAATGCCTACACAATTGCATAGAATTCTTTATCATTAAAAAATCCTCTTAGCATCATTCAAATTCTCACTAAAATAAGCAATAGATAATACTACCTAACTTAAAACAACTCCAATTGCAGTCCCACTTCCAGCACAATCAACTTGAAAAAGCTTCTCAAAATATAGTAAGGCTAAAATAGGTTGTTCAATTACTTTCTTCTTCAACAACTCAAAATTGTTATTAGCTACAATAGTCCACTTAAATTATTTCTTATCTCCCCTTATAGTTTTAGTAATTAGTGCACATGTTCGATGAAATTTTTGATTAAATTCCTATAAAAACTTGTTAGATCATGAAAAATCTAACTTCAAAAGTTCATTGGTGTTGGCCACTCAACAAAAGATTTTACTTTCTCGAGATCCATCTTTAGTCCAGTAGCACAAATGTTAAAACCGAAGTATACTAATTCCTCTTTTATGAAACTATCCATTTCTTCACATTCATCAACATTTTTTATCCTCTTAATCTTTGTAATACTAATCTAATATGCTCCAAGTGTTCTTTACTCTTACTAAAAATCATAATGTCATCTAAGTGTACAACAACAAATCTACCAAGATATGGTTTCAAAACTTCATTCATTAACCTCATAAAAGTACTAGGTGCATTAGTTAATCAAAATGACATAACCAACCACTCATGAACACCTTCTTTTGTCTTAAATGTAGTTTTTCACTCATTTTGTTCTCTAATTCTAGTTTGATGATATCCAGTCTTTAAATCTATCTTGTTGAATTACTTTGCACCACTCAAACAATCCATAAGGTGATCTATTCTTGGAAATGGAAATTTGTACTTATAGTAATCTTATTAATTACTCTTGAGTTTGTACACATTCTCCATTATCCTCCTTTATTTGGTGTTGATACAATTGGTAGTGTTCATGGATTTAAACTTTTTCTAATCAAACCCTTCTTCAATGATTCTTTAAATTGCATGCTTAACTCTTCACTTTCAATGGGTGTCAGCGTATGAACTACCTTATTAGGTAAACTTTATCTTGGTATTAGATCCATATAATGAATTATACTTCTAACTAGTGGTATCCCTTCTAATAGGTTATCAGAAATAATGTCATTATATTTTTCCAACAACTTAGAAATATCAAGATGTACTGATTCATTTTCTTGTATGGTTTTTTCTACTTGCATACACTTAGGAATAATAACAAAATGAACTTTATCCTACTTAAGATCTTTCAAAACTTGCTTTCCATTTACCAACAATAGTCTTTCAATACAATTCATTCTTTCACCTTCCTCCTTGAAGGGAGAAATTATATGTTTCCTCCATCTTTCATCAATCTATAAGTATTTTCTCTACCATTATGTATAGCTTTTCTATCAAACTACTATGGTCTACCCAACAAAATATGACAAACATCCAAAGCTATGATATCACATAGAACTTCATCTTCATAAACTCCAATCTTAAATTTCACATGACATCATTCACTAACCAATATTTTATGATCATTTTGTAACCAAGATACTCTATAAGAATTTGCATGTTATTTCCTTTTCAAATTTAACTTTTTTACCATTTCATTTGAAACCAAATTATCAGTACTACCACTATCAATGATTATCTTACAATATTTACCTCCAAATTTGTATAAATTCTAAACAAAATTTTCCTTTACATTAGTTCTTTCTAATTGTTTGTAGGCTTTAACGAATTGTTTTCATCAATATTACTCACCTTTTTTCTAGTATACTTTTTTACCATTGGAAGAATTTTCTTCATCAACATGTGTTATTTGTGTGGTTCTCTTAGATCTTTTCTCATATCCTCCTTGTGATTGTGTGGATGCAAATGCTATATGTTCTTCGCCTCCACATTTCTATCACGTCTCGTTTTTATGAACAATATAATAATTCTAGATTAGTGAACAATTATTGTGATTGACTTTTACCTCAAGTAATTTTGCATATGTGAAGGTAATTATTAGGAGTTTATATTGATGAGAATTGGAAATTGATTTAAATGTTAAATATTATAGATATGATTACAATGATTTGCCTCAGCTATGTTTTTGGAGACACTAACCTATTGATGTCGAGTTGAGTGCAAATGGATGCAGGTACTCGTCGAAGACAAGAGCATGGTTGAGGTAGAGGTGTTCTAGCCACTTGGCAAGAACTGATGGATGGATTACCCTGATGCAATCACACACACCATGTAGTTTTCATATGCATTTTGAATGGTTTTCTTATGCATCTCTGTGTGGAAAATAAGTGTGATTTATTATTTAAATAATTAGAAAATATTGTGTTTAAATTGCTACAATAGTATATTAAATGGATTATTTTAATTAATGTTGTGATGAATAGATGTTAGAAAAATTAGTGTGTTAGAAATCGTTTTCAAATGCATAATGTAATTATTTAAGTTAAATGTCTTTTTTGAATTGTAATTAAATATGTATTACAATTTAAATAAAGAAACATATATGATTATTTGTATTTTTATTAAATAAATAATAAATATTGTCTGTATTTACCTAATTTTAGGTGTTTGGAAGACAATATGCAAAGTAGAATTAATTAAATTATAATTAGATATATTTATATTATTGTATATTTATTTTATTCATTTCTTGATTTATTAAAATAGATATGTTTTAATTAAATAATTAAATAATGTTAATATGAATTTTGTTCCTTTTTGGATCTCTTTGCCAAATTTACCTCTGGAATATCAGGATCTTTCCATTATTGAATTTTGTGCCAAGAAATTGGGTTTCTTCATCAAGCATGATTTGTCCTCCTTTCAAAAACCAGATTTGCCAGTTAGGTTTTCATTAGTGCTCAATACTTCGTTTCCCTTTCCCAAATTTATGGAGTTTCACTCCAAATTTGGAAATTGGAAACAAGTAATTGTCTTTGAAAACCCCATGGCTATCGATAAAGCTGAAATGCTGCATTCTAGTAAATCTTGTGAGGACTTTGAAGAAGTTTCTTTTGATAACGAAAATATAGATTCTGTTAATATAGGGGAAGCTTTGCTAAATCACTTTGTCAATTCCTCTGTCTCCGAAGAAGATTTGCAGTTTGCTGAACGTTTAGAAGAAGACTGTCCTTTTGAATTTGCAATTGGTATTCCTGAGGATATTGAAACCCCTGTTTTACCTAGTGATAATATTAAGAAAAATCTGTTTAATTCCTTTAACTCCGAGGCAAATTGTTCTAGGGAAATAGTCAATGAAAGGCTTGAAATAGGGTCGGATGGATTTCCTTTTACTGAAGAGGAAGCTAATGCTTTTGTTGAAAAAACTATCCGCAAAGTTGATTCTGATCTTATTGATGAATTGGCGGATGAGGTAATTACAGAAAAGCCAAATCCTTATCTTGATGATTCAACCATTTCTAATATTTCTAATCCTAGTTTAGTTCATTCAACTTGTTTAAACCCAGGGAAAGTAGATCCTGTACCTTCTCTAGGAGAAGAAAGTGAAGCTTTTGATTTTGCTACAAAGTTGTCTATTTCTCAATCGCTTAGTCAGGACTCACCTCCGAAACAGAGTTCTACTTCTCCTTCTAAGCGAGGACGTAAGCCAAAATCCTTTAAAACTCAGGAAGAAATAAAAGCGGGTTTGCAGGCCACTTTGGATACATGTCTGAGATCGGGGAGAGTTAGAAACTCTCCCCGCGAGCAATGAAGCTTCTTTCTTGGAATGTTAGGGGCATCAACGCCCCTAACAAGCGACGCTTGGTTAAGCATCAGTTAGATTCCTTAGGTTTTGCTATTGTATTACTCCAAGAGTCAAAATTGTCTACAGCTCAAGCTGATTTTATTTTTTCGAGTTGGGTAAAATGGAAATATATACACATCCCTTCCCAAGGGGCTTCAGGAGGTCCAGCTATTTTGTGGGATAGTAAAGTCTGTGCAATTGAGTTAGTTTGTTCTGTCCCAAATTTTTTCTTGGTTAAAATCACCTCCTCCTGTTTAAATTTTTGGCTTTTTAATATTTATGGCCCAACTGCAACCAGAGAAAAAAAACAATGTTGGGATATTTTATCAGCTCTTTTAGAACAGTTATCTGGTGAGAAAGTTATTTTAGGAGGGGACTTTAATGCATTTCCTATTTAACAGAAAAATCAGGAGGAATTTGTCCTCCTCAGAGGGTAATAGAGGATTTTAAAGATTTTATTTCTGATAATGCTTTAATTGATAGTCCATTACTGAATGGGAGTTTTACTTGGTCTAATAGGAGAAAAGGGTTTTTAAATATTTCAGAACGTCTGGATAGATTTCTTTCCTCTTTAGAGTGGTGTATTCAGTCTAACATTCTTGGTAGTTCTGTTCTTCCTTTTACTGCTTCCGATCACTTTCCTATTTCTGTTCAGATCCTTGCTTCCTTTCAAAGGCAGACTCATAGGGCTTCATTCAGATTTCAATCCATGTGGTTTTGAGATAAAAATTTCTTATCGTTACTAAACTTTTGGTGGTCAAATGCTCCTTATGTTAAAGGCTCATGTATGTTTTGGGTCAATGAAAGGTTGAAATATATGAAACGTAAAATCTTGGAATGGAATAAATCTTATTTTGGTAACATTTTCTCTCAAAAAGTAGCTCTACAATCTCAATTGCTTAAGTTACATGAAACTATTATTAGCAAAGGCATGGACAATGCCTCTTTTGAATACATGAAATCTCTCCAATCTAATCTAGAGGAAATTTTAGCCCGAGAAGAAATTTTCTGGAGACAGAAGTCGAGGGAAACTTGGTTAAAGGAAGGTGATTGTAACACAAAGTTTTTTCATGTCTCGACTATGCTTAGAAGGCAAAAGAATTCCATTGTTTCCATTAAAGATTCTATGGGAAATATATTGTTAGAAGAATCCCTTATTCAAAAAGAAGGAGTTAATTTCTTTCAGAAACTTTTATCTAAAGATTCAAATCACATCCCAAATTCAACTGTTGCAGAAGTTTTATCTCACATTCCAAAATTGATTTCTCCAGAAGATAATATGGCATTGATGAAGCGTTTTACCTTAGAAGAAATCAAGGCTGTTGTCTTCTCTCTAGATCCAGACAAATCCCCTGGGCTAGATGGTTTCACTCCTCTCTTTTTTCAAAAATGTAGGGATTTTCTGGGCAAGGATATTTGGATGGCTGTAGAGGAAGCTAGACGAAATAGAAGTATTATGAAAGAAATTAATTCTACATTTATTGCATTAATTCCAAAAGTTGCTTCTCCTTCTTCCTATGTTGATTTCAGACCCATATCACTTTGTAATACTCTTTATAAAATTATTTCTAAAGCCATCACTTCAAGACTTGCCATTCTAAACCCAAAAATTATTTCTGATGAACAAGGTGGCTTTGTCCCAGGCAAGGAAACTTCAGAGGGTGCTCTGGTTGCTCATGAGGTTCTACATTCAATCCATCAACATAAACTCCCAGCTATGTTGGTTAAGTTGGATATGTTCAAAGCTTATGACCAAGTGTCTTGGGACTTTTTGTTACAAGTTCTTCTTAAATTTGGGTTTTCCCCAAAATGGTGCAAATGGATTTATTCTTGTGTGTCTGGTGCTAGTTTTTCAGTTTTGATTAATGGCTTTCAATCTGATTTCTTTCAGTCTTCACAAGGAATCTGCCAAGGAGATCCTCTTTCCCCTTTTCTTTTTATCTTAATGGCTGAAGGTTTAAGTAGATTAATTTTGAGTAAGAATTTGATGGGCCTTTGGAAAGGGATAAACATTCCTAGAGTACCTTTTTCTATTACACATGCCTTGTTTGCAGATGACACTCTGTTGTTTGGTCAGCCTGTGATGAAGGAAGCTAAAGTTTTGAAGGAAGTTATAAATAGTTATTGTCTTGTTTCGGATCAGAAAGTGAATCATAGTAAATCCAAAATTTTCTTTTTCTTTTCTTCTGTGTTGGTGCAACAAAGGATAGCTAAATTCCTGGGTTTTCAAGTTGATACCTTACCCTCGCGGTATTTGGGAATTCCTCTTTTTTCAGGTTCAATTAAAAATTTGTTTTGTGATAAGCTAATTACAAGTATTAAGGCTAAAATTTCTTCTTGGAAAGGCAAATGGCTTACTTTGGCAGGGAAAATTTTGTTGATTAAAACAGTCCTTTCAGCCATTCCAGTCTACTTGCTTTCAGTACTGAAGGTCCCAAAAACCATTTTGTGGTATATTGTGACTATTCTAAGAAAAGTTTTGTGGAATGGTTCTAATTCCAACGGGAGAAGAATTCCTTTAATATCTTGGGATAAAATTTGCCTTCCTAAACAATTAGGGGGAGCTGGAATTCATAATATTGCTGCACAAAATAAAGCTCTTGGAGCCAAACTGGTTTGGAATTTATATCATAAATCAGATTCTAAATGGGGCAAATTGATGTATGCAAAATATCTAGATTCTTATTATCCTGAACGAATATTTACAATTCTTAATCCTATGGAGGGTTCTCACATGTGGAATTTCTTGCTTAGTTGTCGTGAAGTTATTTCACCCTATTTAACATGGGTCGTTCATGATGGTCAGTCTGCCCTTTTCTGGGATGACTCGTGGAATAGTTATCCTCCTCTTGTTAATACAGAGGGTCTTCAAGAGATCAAGTCTTTTTTGTGTCAGGTTTGGGGAACAAAAGTTAAAGATTATTTTGAGTTTGATAATAATGTGAATATAAGTAAAGCTAAATGGAAAAATTTTGATGATTTCTTGATCCCTCCAGAGCAGAAGATTCTGCTTAAAACTATTTTGAAAGATAGACGTATTTTTATTTTAGGAGAAAAGGATAAATTGGTCTGGGCCCCTTCAAAATCTGGTCATTACACAGTTAAACTTGGTTATTTAAGTCTTACTAGTAAGGACTCATCCAAATTCTAGTTGGCCCTATAAGCTATGCTGGAGTGAGCCTTGTCTCCCTAAAGCAGGAGCTTTTTCTTGGTTAGCATTGAATTATCGTATTCTAACTAGTGATAGATTAACTAAACTTGGGATTACAGACTCTTTTTTCTGTCCTTTCTGTTTTGAAGTGGAGGAGTCGGTGGATCATTTGTTATTAAATTGTAGTTTTTCCTCTCAAGTCTGGCATTGGCTCCTTTCAAAATTAAATTGGTTGGGCCCCCTTCCTTTTTCTTTACTTCAAGTTTTCCAAAGTTGGCCTTTGTTGTGCCCAAAGTCTACTTTTTCTGTCTTATGGGTTGTTTCACCTAGCATTATTATCTGGTCTTTATGGTTAGAAAGAAATAGCAGAGTGTTTAAGAAAATAAGTAATCCTCTCCATGTTCTTTTGGGTAAAGTTGAAAAATCCATCACAGAAGTGGTTCTAGCTTCCTTTCTTTCTAAGGAGGGTTCTCTAATCTTCACAAATTGGGATGACATGATTTTAAAAAATTGGAAACAGTTAAAGTTGCCTAATTCTAATTGTTTTATGTCTGATGTGAAGATTGATCGTTCTTCTGTCAAATGGACCCCTCCGCCTGAATCATTTGTTAAGCTTAATTTCGATGGTGCAAGTAGAGGTAATCCGAGAATTTCAAGTGCTGGTTGTGTTATAAGAAATCATTAGGGAATAGTTCTCAAAGCCTTGTTAGTCAAGCTGGGTATATTATCAAATAATGAGGCTGAGGCTTTGGCTCTAATAGCTAGGTTGAATTTAGCTTTCAAATATGGATTCACAAACCTTATTGTGGAAGGCGACTCCCTTAATATTGTTAGAGCTTTTTCTAATGATTCATCTCCAAGTTGGAAAATTGGTTACATTTTAAATTTTGGAAGGGATCTTTTGAAATGTTTTCATTCTTATCAAATTATGCATATTTATCATGAAGGTAACGTTTTAGCAGATTTTTTGGCTAACCTGGCTTTTAGTTCTAACGTTGACATTCTTGAATGGGATTCTGAATCTATTGCTAGGATTCCTGGAGTTAGCGCTATTTTGGAGAAGGATTATTCGACTTAGGTTTAACAATTTTGGCTAATTTTATTAGTTATATATCATCTTTCTATTCTTTCTCTCCTGGTTTTCCATGCGTATTATCTGATGTCATTTATTTATTATGCTTATCCTTTCAGCAGCTGTGTTGTACCTTGAAATGCGATCTAAGTGCAGATGGTAGAGTTTGCACGAGGGAGTTGGCATTTCAATTCTTTTATTAAATTCATGTGTGATGATCGATATTTACTCATCTACTCTTTATTGTTTGACGATTAAGCTCTGCGCTGGCTCCAAACGTTTCTTTTTTTCTACAATTGGTATTCTTCAAGTTTCTGTAGGTTTATCATGGGCTCTGTTCAGTGGAATTCTAGAATCTCTTGGCCAATTAGGAATTAGGAGCGGCCCCTCCTTGGTCTTTCTAATCTGAACTCTCTGTAGGAAGTCTTTAAAGTTTATGAGGCTTCTGTGGGCAGAGCAATTGTTCAGGTTTGTGATTCAACTTTCCTTTTTTCTCTAGTGGCTATTTATCCTTCTCAAGCTGCATCGCATTTTCTTTCTAATGCGATGGATTGTTGCAAGTATGAGGTGAGCCAGTGTTGTCATTGATGTCAACATACTCATATTGCATTGACAAGAAGGATTTGATGAGCTGTGTGCTGAGGATATTGAGAAAATTAGCCTCAGTCAGGAACAGTGAAGAACAGTGATGAGAAGAAGGCAAATGTACTGTATAGGATGAGAACCGGAGGATGCGGATTAAAGGGTTAGTAGATATGAGTCTTGAGATGCTTCAGTTAAGATTTCAGAGGTCCGCATAAAGATCTGAAGGAGTTGTGGTTGTCGGTATAGAACCGGTTCCGACAAGTATCCAGAGGTGACAGAGGATCACAAAAAGGTCCGGTGAGGTCCGGAATTGTATTATCCTAATCTGCGGATTGGACGGAGTGTTTGGGATGTCCTTGTGATGTGTCATCCTGATTTGTGTATGATTTGGAGGTCCGGAAGTACCTCTTGCATTATGACAGTGGCAACAGACTGTGTTCTTGAAGTTCCGGATGAGGAAGACAAGAGATCCCAGTTAGTAGAGGAAGTGCGGATGTATCCGGACATTCAGACAGGCTTGTGAAGGTTCTTGGATCATTTTTAGGTTGTGTTGTTGGTCCGCATTGATGGTAGAGCCCGGAATTGAAGTTATTCTTCCGGATGAAGTTCTTGCTCTGTTTAGCCGACCGGATGAGTTGTTCATCCTGTGAATGTTCTTGTGATGGCCGACCGGATGTGTTATTCATCTTGCGGATACTCCTATGGTTGTTTGCCGACTTAGATGTTTGTTCCTAAGTCGATGTCTTGTATAAATAACGGTTTGTGAGTTCATTTCAAAGTGTGGTGTGTGGATGAGTGTGGCATAGCGAAGAAACGTGCGAAAGGCAGAGCAGAGATTGTTGGGCTTAATTGGAACTGATCCGGACATGGTAGAGATGTCATTCTCCAGTTCAAGACTGTGATTTTTATCACTTTGTAGACAGTGTGTCTCCTTGTAGGCAGTGGGCCTCTTTGTGAGCAGTGTGCTCGGGCAGTGAGCCCTTATTGGCATGTGCCATTCATTTTTCTTTATTCTTCTAACAGAGAATAATTCTTGGGTTAATCACCCCGTGGTTTTTCCCTTAACCGGGTTTTCCACGTCAAAATCTTGGTGTTCAATGTGTTGATGCTTATCTGCTCTTGTGTTTATGTATTATGCTTCCATGGATGATTATTTGATATGCTGCTAACTAACAACAAAGAATCAAGTGTTTGAAAGAAGAAGAAGTTTTATACAACTGATTCACCCCCCCTCTCAGTTGTATGCCCTAGATCCAACAATTGGTATCAGAGCTAAGTTCCTCTGATAGGAGCTTAACCGCTTGAGGAGATCCAGGATGTCATCATATAAGAAGGATAGTCCGAAGTTCGATGGAACCAACTTCACTCTCTGGAAAGGTCGCATGAAGTGTCACTTGGAATGTATGGGAAAAGCATACTTGGCTATGATTTCAAAACCATATGTACCTCCACAAGGTGGTCCGACAACTCTGAATGAAATCACAGAAGCTGAAAACAATCTGCAGACCAAGGAAGCTCTTCTAAGCGCATTGAATGACTCAGATCTCTCGAATGTCATTGACCTACCAACTGCATATGAGATCCTAACTAAACTGGAACTTCTGTATGAAGGAGATGAGTTTGTCAAAAGTGCAAGGTTGCAAAGTCTGAAAGGGAAATTTGAAAGATTGAAAATGAGAGATGATGAAAACATCACTACCTTTATGCCAAGAGTAAATGAGCTGGTATGTGGAATCAGAAATGCTGGTGGAACTTTAGATGAAAATGAGATTGTCTGCAAAATCCTAAGATCCCTTCCTGCTGCCTACAAAATCAAAGTTGCTGCCATTGATGAATTCAGAGCCCACACAACTGTCACAAGAGAACAACTGGCTGGCAAACTAGCTGCATTTGAAATGACCAAGTTTGGAGATGATCCTCCCAAGACTGAATCTGCTTTCAAAGCCAGTGCCTATGTGAAAGGCAAACAGAGATTTGATCCGGGTGAAAACTCATCAAGGAAAATGTCATGGTATGATCAAGCAAGAAGAGACATGGAAGAAGAAGAAGCAGAAACAGCTCAACTTGAAGCCCTCATTGCAAAGAGACTGCCAAGAGGATCCGGTAAGTATGAAGGAAAACTACCCTTTAAGTGTTTCAACTGCAATAAGATTGGTCATTTTGCCTCAAGATGTCCGAAGAGATCTGCAAGATCTAATACTCACAGACAAAGGTTTCAAAAGAATTGCTATTATGTTCATGAAGAAGATGACAATGAAGGAGTAACAGATGATGAATCAGAACTAGGAAGCAAATCCAGAAATGAGTGGGTGTTTATAGCCATCAAGGAAGAAGATTCAATACTCTCTGAATCTGTCAATCACAAAGTTGTTGAAAAAGCCTTGGCTGCTCAAGTGGAAGAAAAGGATGATTGGGTTATTGACAGTGGATGTTCTCACCATATGACTGGTGACAAGAATAAGTTCTTAGATTTGGAAAGATATGAAGGAGGAATGGTAAAGTTTGGTGACAATTCTGCTGGCAGAATCAGAGGTAGGGGAACTATTTCCTTTGATGGTAAGAGCAAAACAGGAAATGTACTGTATGTTGAAGGATTGAAGCACAATCTTCTCAGTGTTGGTCAGTTAGTGGACAAAGGCTATGATCTCCGGTTCAAGAATGGAAAATGCAGAATCTTTACAAGCTCCGGAACTGAAATTGCATCCGGTACTCAGACAAAAGGTAATATCTTTCATCTGGTTGGTTCAAATAAAAGTTGTTTGTTTGTCCAAATTGATCAGAGTTGGTTATGGCATAGAAGAATGTGTCATGTAAATTTTGATAACATCATCAAGATAAGCAATACTCAGGCTGTGAGAGATCTTCCAAAATTGATGAAACCTACAAATAGTGTGTGTAAAGAATGTCAGTTAGGTAAACAAAGCAGAGTCTCTTTCAAAAGCAAAGATCAGTCTTCTACCGGATTGTTGGAATTAGTACATACTGATCTATGTGGTCCGACAAGAATCAAGAGTCTGCAGGGTGATAGATATTTCATGTTGTTAATTGATGATCATTCCCGGATGATGTGGGTTACCTTTCTAAAAGAAAAATCAGAAGCTTTTGAGAAGTTCAAAATCTTCAAAGCTATGGTGGAGAATCAAACCAGATTGAAACTAAAGTGTCTAAGGTCTGATAGAGGTGGTGAATTTACATCTGGTGAATTCATTGACTTTTGTGAGAAACAGGGTATAAGGAGACAGTTGTCTGCTCCTAAGACTCCACAGCAGAATGGAGTAGTTGAGAGAAAGAACCGGACCATCCAAGAAGCTGCTAGGACAATGATGTTGGAAGCAAATGTTCCTCAAATGTTTTGGAAAGAAGCTATCAGCACCGCAGTCTACACTCTCAATCGAGTTCAAATCAGAAACAACACCGGTAAGACCCCCTATGAACTCTGGTTTGGCATCACTCCTACTGTGAAATATTTCAGAGTATTTGGTAGCAAGTGTTATATTAAAAGAGATGAAGATCTAGGAAAGTTTGATGCTAGAAGTGATGAAGGAATTTTCTTGGGTTACTCCACTCAAAGCAAAGCATACCGGTGTTACAATAAGAGATTGAGGAAGATGATAGAAAGCACCAATGTAAAGGTTGATGAAGGAATTGAGAAGCCTTCAAGATTTTATGAGTTTGATGAAGATGACCAAGACAGTGTTCAAGGACCTCAATCCTCTCCGGTGAGACAGAGTCAGCCTGATCCGGTAAATCAGGAAGAAGAGATAGGTCTGAATGAGCCTGATCAAGAAGCAGCAGTGCAGGATACTCCCAAAATTCCAAGGTATGTAAAACTGAACCACTCTGAAGATCAAATCATAGGTGATAGAAGCAAAGGTGTACAAACTAGAAGGAATGTTGCTCAAAATCAGAATGAATGTTGTCTGATTTCAAAGATTGAACCTAAAACAATAAATGAAGCTTGCAATGATGAAAACTGGACCAAAGCAATGGAAGATGAATTGATGCAAATTGAGAAAAATCATACTTGGGATCTTGTTCCCAGACCTAGAGACAGGAATGTAATTGGAACCAAGTGGGTCTTCCGGAACAAACTAAATGAAGCTGGTGAAGTAATCAGAAACAAAGCTAGATTGGTCTGCAAAGGCTACTCTCAAATAGAAGTAATTGACTTTGAAGAGACTTTTGCTCCGGTGGCAAGAATTGAAGCAGTCAGATTACTTCTTGCATTTGCTGCCTTCAAAGACTTCAAGGTATATCAGATGGATGTCAAGTCTGCCTTCCTAAATGGTGATCTGGAAGAAGAAGTCTACATTGAACAACCGGATGGTTTTCAATTGTCTGATAATGATGATATGGTCTGCAAGCTGAAGAAAGCTTTGTATGGATTGAAGCAAGCCCCAAGAGCATGGTATGAAAGGTTGGATAAGCATCTTGTGCAGATTGGATTCAACAAAGGTACTGCTGACAGTAACTTATATTTCAAAATTGATCATGAAAATATTTTAATTGTTGAAGTGTTTGTGGATGATATCATTTTTGGAGGAAGAGATAGTATGTGCAAAACTTTTGCAAATCAGATGAAAAGTGAGTTTGAAATGTCTATGCTTGGTGAAATGAATTTCTTCTTGGGTCTGCAAATTGCTCAACAAAAGAAGGGATCTTCATTTCTCAGACCAAATATGTGAAAGAATTGTTAAAGAAATTTGGTATGGAAGACTCAAAGCCTATGAACACTCCTATGGCAACCGGATGTAAGTTAAGCAAAGATGATGATTCTCCAAAGGCAGATCAGACAAAGTATAGATCAATGATTGGTGGATTGTTGTATCTCACTCAAACTAGACCAGATATAATGCAGGCTGTTGGTCTTGTGGCAAGATTCCAGGCTGATCCTAGAGAATCTCATGTTATGGCAATCAAAAGAATTTTTAGATACTTGAAAGGAACAGTTGAGTATGGTCTATGGTACCCTAGAGATCCGGACTTCTCTCTTCATGCTTACACAGATGCAGATTGGGCAGGAGATGTGGATGACCGGAAGAGCACTAGTGGTGGAGCATTCTTTTTGGGGAAGAGATTGGTTTCTTGGCTAAGCAAGAAACAAGATGCAATATCTCTGTCTACAACTGAAGCAGAATACATTGCAGCAGCAGGTAGTTGCACTCAAATCTTATGGATGAAGCAGATGCTAAGAGACATCAAAGTTGAATATGAGAAGCCTATCACAATTTTCTGTGATAATTCAAGTGCAATTAATATCTTCAAGAATCCGGTATTGCATTCTAAGACTAAGCACATATCTATTAAATTTCACTTTTTGAGAGAACAAGTAAACAAGGAAGAAGTCAGATTGGAGTATGTTCCCTCCAAGGATCAGATTGCAGATATCTTTACAAAACCTCTTCCCAAAGACTCTTTTGAATATCTCCGGGAGAAGTTAGGGGTCATGGCCCCTCCGGTGATGAACTAAGATGCACTGATGTGCATCAGTCCGGTGGCTATCACAGTCATATCTTGTGATCCGGACTAATGGGGAGCTGCAACTAAGGGGGAGCAGCTGGTATGATTCTGATGTATGAGAATTGCAAGTATGAGCCCTTTGCCATTGATGTCAAAGGGGGAGAGAAGACATGTGAAAAATAAGTGGTTGATGATCAAAGGGGGAGCAGTAAAGGAAGAGAAGACATATGAAAAGTTGAAGTTCTTGTCTTAATGGTTTTTCACATCATATGTTGCCATCAATGACAAAGGGGGAGATTGTTGCAAGTATGAGGTGAGCCAGTGTTGTCATTGATGTCAACATACTCATATTGCATTGACAAGAAGGATTTGATGAGCTGTGTGCTGAGGATATTGAGAAAATTAGCCTCAGTCAGGAACAGTGAAGAACAGTGATGAGAAGAAGGCAAATGTACTGTATAGGATGAGAACCGGAGGATGCGGATTAAAGGGTTAGTAGATATGAGTCTTGAGATGCTTCAGTTAAGATTTCAGAGGTCCGCATAAAGATCTGAAGGAGTTGTGGCTGTCGGTATAGAACCGGTTCCGGCAAGTATCCAGAGGTGACAGAGGATCACAAAAAGGTCCGGTGAGGTCCGGAATTGTATTATCCTAATCTGCGGATTGGACAGAGTGTTTGGGATGTCCTTGTGATGTGTCATCCTGATTTGTGTATGATTTGGAGGTCCGGAAGTACCTCTTGCATTATGACAGTGGCAACAGACTGTGTTCTTGAAGTTCCGGATGAGGAAGACAAGAGATCCCAGTTAGTAGAGGAAGTGCGGATGTATCCGGACATTCAGACAGGCTTGTGAAGGTTCTTGGATCATTTTTAGGTTGTGTTGTTGGTCCGCATTGATGGTAGAGCCCGGAATTGAAGTTATTCTTCCGGATGAAGTTCTTGCTCTGTTTAGCCGACCGGATGAGTTGTTCATCCTGCGAATGTTCTTGTGATGGCCGACCGGATGTGTTATTCATCTTGCGGATACTCCTATGGTTGTTTGCCGACTTAGATGTTTGTTCCTAAGTCGATGTCTTGTATAAATAACGGTTTGTGAGTTCATTTCAAAGTGTGGTGTGTGGATGAGTGTGGCATAGCGAAGAAACGTGTGAAAGGCAGAGCAGAGATTGTTGGGCTTAATTGGAACTGATCCGGACATGGTAGAGATGTCATTCTCCAGTTCAAGACTGTGATTTTTATCACTTTGTAGACAGTGTGTCTCCTTGTAGGCAGTGGGCCTCTTTGTGAGCAGTGTGCTCGGGCAGTGAGCCCTTATTGGCATGTGCCATTCATTTTTCTTTATTCTTCTAACAGAGAATAATTCTTGGGTTAATCACCCCGTGGTTTTTCCCTTAACCGGGTTTTCCACGTCAAAATCTTGGTGTTCAATGTGTTGATGCTTATCTGCTCTTGTGTTTATGTATTATGCTTCCATGGATGATTATTTGATATGCTGCTAACTAACAACAAAGAATCAAGTGTTTGAAAGAAGAAGTTTTATACAACTGATTCACCCCCCCCTCTCAGTTGTATGCCCTAGATCCAACATGGATCTCTTGCAAAATGGCGAAAGGGTAAGGGCTTTGGGTGTTATGTTTATATAGAATGTACATTTTTCTGTTGATTCTTTTAATTCTGCATTAGAAGACTATGAATTGCATGAGGGATCTGCTCTTGTTGGAGGTTTATTTGACTGCAGGTTCTTATTCTGAACGCTTGCACTTCACTGCCTTTTCAATGCTTTCATGCATGGGCTTCAAAACAATTGTATGGTTTCCTTCCAAAATGCTATCCATTGTCATCGGAGAGACCTAGGGAATCATGTGGCAGCTAAAGCTACAGAAGTTTTTAACGCTTTACATTTCTTACTTAACTACGTTCCTCCTCCACTGCCTCCTCCTCCTCCCCAGCAAGCAGAAGTGGAAGGTCCTGAAGAGGGATGTACTGTTCAGATCATTGATATTGTTGATTAATTAGGCATTGTCTCCTTAGTGTTTTGCCTTGACTATTGGTTGTCTTAGTCAGATGTTTTGTATGTAATACTATATGAACTTCTTCCCGAATTAAGCTACAGATGTTAATTCTGGTTCAACTCTTTTTGAGTTGATTTTTGTTGTATATGTTCATATTCAGGCTATAACCGAAGGTTTTCTTGTCCGGATTCTTTCCTACCGGTATGCCTTTCCGAATCCAGAATTTTGTAATCTTTCTTTTACTAATATATTTTAGTGGTTTTTTGCCACTTTTACAAAAAAAAATAAAAAAAATAATAGTGTTATTATAATTAGATATTTTTAAATAAATAAATAAGGAGTTTAAAAAGAAACTTCCTGTTATGCAAGCTAATTTTGCACTGCATAAAAGATTTTATTAATTGTTTTAAATAGCATTTTTGCTCAAATTTCATTTGTAGAATTCCATGCAAAGTGGAATAATACTCTAGTTGATAAAAATTAAAGACTTCAGTTTCAAAAACCTAATTCTTGGATTGCCAAAAATAAGAGAGAGGAACTTTCGATAAAAGAGGAGTTCTTGGTAGCCAGAAACACACCACGAATTGCAGCAACAAGAACCCATGAGCTGTAGCAAGAGGAAGGCAATTTTTAATCAGAAAAGAACTTGATTTTATCAGCAGCAATAGTAGCTTCAAACTCCATCAACAATCACCATACTCTTGCAAGGTTTTTATCTCATGTTTTAGTCTTCTTGTATCACGTTTTTTATTTGTGATTGATAAGATGAGAGTTTTGTTGCCTATTGGGCATTTGTCTTGGCTTGAGATCAACCTTCTGTCATGACTGGCCGTCCCTTAGTCTTGGCTGCTTGTCTATTCTGATCGTCCCTCTTCTTGATGGCCGTTGACTTATTCTTTGGCCATTCTCTTTTTTATGGCCATTAACTGTTTCTTGGGCCATCATTATGATTGGATCGACCCTCCACTCACTTTGCTAATCCTTCATGGCTGAACGTGGTTTTTAAATCATGTTTTCACTATGGTTTAAATCTGCCTGAAACAAAGTCACTATCCTCAGATTTTTTTTTTTGATAATTAAGATTGATTGAAAACCAATGATAAAATTTTCATACGACTGCCATAAACATTCCTTGCAGACCTATTTAAGACTATATTTTCTTTTATTTTTGTTGATTAAAACTTTCTATCTGATTAGAAAATTGACCCACTATATTTAAATTCTCAAAACTAGCAAAAAGGTAGACAAAACCTAGTTTCCTATTATTGGTTGTATTTCTGTACATTTTCCTTAACATTTCCAAAAAATAACAGTAAGCAGTATATTCTCTATGTTTTATTTATTTTATATTTTCTACGGTTCATGTTATTGATAACAAAAAATAACAAAATAACAGGAAGTCTGATTTAATTTTTCTGCATTTAATTTGCTACAACAATAGAAAGTTAAATTATGTTTTTATGTATTCCCATCACAAAATTGAACAAGAAGATTGATAATAGTTAGATTGCACATGATTTTTGTGGAATTATGATTGAATAAATGGATAATATTCTTAGCCAGATTTCACATGATAATGAGAAATTATGATTGAATAATGGATATAAACTTATGTCAAAATTAATAAAACTTGTGAATGCAAATTTGTATGAAAATGGTGATTTATTGCTTGCGGAAAATATGATTTTCAAATAATGATTTGGGGAAGGGATTTTAATTGCTTTATTGAGGAAATTGTTTCTTTTGAATTATTATTTATTTTCTTGCTTCTTGGGGCAAGAAGTAGATTTTCTTCTAGGAATTTAAATGGATTGCTTTCTGGGCTAGGATGTCGAATGTGGATTTATCAGAGATAGCTTTTCCTATTTTTAGGAATTGTACTAAGTTACTTATAATGGATTAGATCTAATCGAGATGACATTGAAATAGATGTTTTATTTTCTAGCAAACTTATTTATTGATATCTCTGCCACATCCTGTTGTGAGACAATTTTATTTTCATTACTTAGAATTGCACATTCAACCATTAGGGTTGCATCGGGTGTTCCCTCCTGCCAGTTGTTACCAGGTAGCTAGACATTTTGTGTAGGGCTGGGTTTCCTTCATTTCATGAAGGGATCCAGGGAAGTGTAAATACTTCATGGTTGAGTGGAAAAGCACTTGGGCCATGTTCCCGTCTCTCGGCTCGTAGGTGGTGGACCACTTGGTTCGTGCAAATGATGAGCATATTGATTCATTATTCTTGTTGTACATGATTATTGTACTTGATTGGATGTATTATGGCATGCTTGCCATTGGATTTATGTATATTATTTTATAGTGCTTTTTACCTGGATTAAGCATGTGATTTTGTAAGATTTAATGAAATTGAGATTCATATTTATGAGATTGTCTTTTATTTGAGATATTGTGATTAAGCGGATTAATTGCATCTTTTTATCTTTGAAATGTTGTATTTAAGCGGATTATTTACATCTTTTTGTTTTGGATATTGCAATGTTGTATTTAAGTGGATTATTTACTTCATTTGCTTTGAGTTGTTTTTATGTCTTTTACATGTACTTGTGAGGCTTTACAATTTCAAACAAGTTCCTTTAAAGGATCTCCCACCACCTCTTCCATATATTCCTCTACTTAGCTAATAATCATTAAATCTACCTTTCTATTATCCTTCATCTCTTATTTTGGCTCTACTTCAGCATTAAAAGTTTCTTTACCACCTATTCCTTGGTTATTTTGCTTGTTTTGCAATTTTCTTTTCAACTTATCTTCAACCTTTATGGGAAATTGATATGTTTCATCAACAAACTAAATACTTAACATACTTAACTCTTCTTGGATATATCCTCTTAAACTATTTATGCTCCTTGCCACCTTTTCTTTATTTTCCTCATGATGACCTACTCTTATTGTCAATGGATAAAATTATTTAGTATAATCCTTCATACTTATATCTTTCTCCTTATATTTTGTAATCTTTTCAACAATTTCAAGTGAAATTTGTAGAAATAAACTTACATTTTAACCTGTATATACCATACTATCCCTTTTTTTAGGATAAGGCTTTCCATTTCTATTTCTTTATAATTGAATTTATTTCCACCAAATAGCAACATGATCCTTAAATTTTGTCTTAAAGACTTTAGTCTATCAAGATTGGTAATTTCTTCATACTCAAAATGTTCCTTTAAATTAGTGATCCAATCAATTAACTCTTCAATATTCAAACTTCCAACATAATTAGGAATATCAATTCTAGTTTTCTTACCAATTTTAGAAATAGCCTTCAACATCCTTGCTTCTCGATCTTCTTCTTCCATGATAATGCGTTCAACTATTCTTCCATTACCTTTCTCTGTCTCATCATCATTTCATCAACTGTAGGGTTAGGATCTCTTCTTCTATCTTCTTCTACAAAAACTTAATTAGTTTAGACATTTCTAATCATATCAAATATTTCCTCAATTCTCTCTACAACTTGGAGAAGGCCTTGATCTCTACCCATCTTCTAGGAGGCATCTTGAATTTAGATCCGATGCAAACTACCTCAGAGTCATTGGTATGTTCACAACTAGATGAAACTCACCAAGGAATCTTTTGTCCAACAACTTAGTGTTAGAAGATTCTATCCACTTATTTTTTAGGATTTAAATACCATCCAATGATTTCTCTCGTGATTCAAAAACCATGCTTTAGTACCATCCAACAATCTCTCTAAAGATTCAAAAATCATGCTTTGATACCATCTGACACAGTCAAGGTTGGAGTGTATCATTAAAACTATATAACCACATAGCAAATAACAACACTCAAACATGGAACACAATAGAATAACAAAATTTTACACAAAAAGATTGATTTAATGATATGAATTCAAAACAAAATATAACATTAGCTTCAAGAGATTTGGTACATGCCAGGCCTCAGTTGTTTCTTTACAAAATTAGATCTTAAGAGCTCTTACAAAATTCTAATCTTCTTTCTGAGTTATCCTTGTTTTTCTTGGAGTTAACTATCCTCAAATGATATTGGTATTCTACTTACATAGATAGATGTAGAATTATATGTGCCACATGAAAACACAATACACTATTATAGGGGAATGTGATAAGGATCAATGGTTATATAATTAAATGATTTCATCTTTAGTCAGCCTCAAAATTGGGTGTATCATTTTGGTAATATGTAGATTCATCTTCCATTCAATCAACCTCAAGCTAAGAGCCTTCAAATTCAATGTAGTTCAATATATGACCCCTTAGAACCCAAGATTAAATAGGTCACCTTAGAAATTGGCACACGATTAAAATATTTGTTGTGCACTTTGAATAAGGTTCCATTATACAATGAGTAGTCCAATTAAGATCCTTCAGTACATAAATTTGTTGCATGTATGTGCTAATCGACATTGTCATTGATGTCAACATGTTTGTGTTGTCATTGGTGTCAACTGTACCTTCTGATGTTGTTGTTGTTGTTTGATTGAGTTGTTGTGTTAAAGTGTATTGAATTTCTTGTAGAGGTGTTGATGATGTTAGTAGATTGATCCTGTAGTTGGGTTTTCAAGTGGTTTTGAGAAAATTTGATAAATATTGGAAACAGTGTGTTGAAGGAGTCTTCTGGCTTACAAAGTGATGTTTGAGTTTTGCTCCACATTTCTTCTTTATTGGAGATCTGAGTGTGTGGTTTGGATATATTGTTGAGAAGTGTTTAAAGATGCTAAATCTAGAATTTGGTGCTCCAGATCGCTATGCAGTGGAAGTTATGTTCACCTGTTTGAAGATGGTATTTGACAGTGTTTCTGAGTTGTGCATAGGTGTCTGGGAGAAAGACTTTTGCTCCGCATTTCCCCGTAGATTTGTTTCAGGTACTTTGGATCTAAACATGTGTTTAAAAGGTCCTTATCTATCTTCGTTCTAGAGGATTTGTGATTTGGTTCTCCGGAAAGCAACTTATTGTGTGGTAGAGTTCGACAGTGCTATTATGTTCAGGTGAAAATTGTTGTGTTCAAGTGAAAGTTGTTGTGGCTGAATTTGTTGATTTCTAGGTGACTTCAAGACATTTGTGGATGTTTATAGATTGTGTTAAAGCCCTGTGCATGGTTCTCAAGTTATGATTGTGATTGTGGAAGCATGTGATGAAGAATTCTCTATGTTTACATGGTTTGGCTGACCTTAGATGTTTGTATTGGTTGTGGAATTGATTTGATGATTATGTAAGTGTTGTGTAGTGTGCCTGGATAGATTTACATCTGAGCTAAGGCTTAAAGTGGTTTTCCTTCATTCCCTTGTGCTTTGGAATGTTTAGGTCCAAACCTAATTCAAATATTGTGTGCTTGCTGACCTTGAAGAATGTTTCAAGGATTGAAGATTGTGTTGCCGACCTTGGAGATTGATTTCAAGGTTGATGGTGGTATAAATAAGTGTCAAGGGTTCATGCATGTGTGGGGAAAAAGGCAAGGAACATGGTGGACATGATGTGAAGTTGATCGAGGCAGTAAGAACTTTCATGTGTTAGGCGACTGGATGCAGTGAGAAGAAGGTCCCTATCAACTTTCAGTACAGTTGTGAAGGGAATGTTTGTTGTGCTTTATTGAAACTAAACCCAAGCATGTGTTAGATACTATTTTATCATTTCATTCTTGGTAGTGAGACATTTCTTCTTTCTTCTTCTTCTAGACAGTGAGTCTTTGGCAGTGAGCCTTTCTTTTATGGGCAGTGAGCCTCTTGTAATTCAGTATTGCTATTACTTTATATTGTGAGCTAATCCTCACCATGGTTTTTCCCTTTTAGGGTTTTCCACATAAAAATCTGGTGTTCTCTTATGCATGGTGTTGATATGATTAAGTTTTTGTTATCTATTTTTCTTGTTTAATCTTTATAACAGATCAAGGGTTTAAGTGAACTGATGTGGATGTGATTATGTTTATGAGGGTTTGAAGTTTTTGATACAACTGATTCACCCTCCCCTCTCGGTTGTCTTGTGCATTCAACAATTGGTATCAAAGCTAGGTTCATTTGAAGAAAGCTTAACAGCTTGAGGTAGATCCAGGATGGCGCACAAGAAAGATACTCCCTTGTTTGATGAATCAAACTATGTGCTTTGGAAGATAAGGATTGCAGCCTTTCTAATTTTTCTTGGTTATGACATTTGGAAATATGTCAAGTCAAACTACATGGTACCTCAGAATGGTGTAAATACTGAAGATGAAATCAAAGCTGCAGAAATAGATGGTAAGGCAAAACATGCTCTCTTAAGTGGACTTACTAATCCTAAATTGTTGAAAGTTGTGGATTTGAAAACTGCTAATGAGATTTGGAAAAAGGTTGGAAAGTGTTTATGAAGGAGATGAGAAGGTTAAAAGGGCTAAAATGCAGAATTTGAAGATCACTTATGAGACCATGCCTATGTTTGAAGATGAAAACATTACAAGCTACTTACAAAAGATAGATGAAGTTGTCAATGGCATCAAGGGACTTGGTGGAAAAATAGATGATCAAGAAGTAATATTGAAGGTACTTAGAACTCTTCCTAAATCTTACAGTCATAAGGTGTCTTCTATTGAAGAATTACAAAATTTGAATCAGTTTACCAAAGAATAGTTGCTTGGTACCCTAACTATTTTGAAATAAGAGAGTTTGGCACAAGTAGTGGAACTGCAAAAGATGAGACTACTTTTAAAGCTGGTAAAACAGAGAAGACTGTTGAATCAGATCCGGAAGACCTTGATGAAGTGGAGGCTAACTTTGTAAGAAGGATAAAGAAGGGTACTGGTAAGTTCAATGGTAAGTTACCTTTTAAATGTTTTGGTTGTGGAAAAATTGGTCATTATGCTTCAAGATGTCCAGATAGAGCTATGAGAATTAAGAATAAGGCGAATAGAGGAAGGTTGAATAAGAAAAATTACTATGCAAGAATTTATGATGATGAATCTGATTTTAGGGATGATAATTATGATGAATGCTCATTTATTGCCATAAGAGATGAAACTAGTTCTGCTAACTCTAAAATCTATGTGAAGGAAAAGGATCCAAAAGCATATACTAACCCTAAAGACACTATAATATCTGCTTTTCATGCTAGGAGTGAAAAGGATGACTGGATCATTGATAGTGGATGCTCAAATCATATGATAGGTGATAAGAGTAAGTTTATCAGACTTGAAAAATTTGATGGTGGAGTAGTTAGGTTTGGTGGTGATGAAGATGCTAAGATTTGTGGAAGAGGTTCAATCAATTTTGATGGAGAGCATAACACTGATGATGTTCTTTATGTCAAACATTTAAATCATAATCTCTTGAGTGTTGGATAGATGTGTAGCAAGGGTTACAATCTTATGTTTTAGGATGATGGGTGTGAGATCAGAAAAAGCTTCAAAACAATAATTGCTGCTAGAAAAACGATAGGTGGAAATGTTTATCATCTCAGGGGTGGTGTCAGCGATTGTCTTATGACTTAGATCAGTGAGAGTTGGCTAGATGGCATAGGAGACTTTGTCACATCAATTTTGATATCCTGGTAAGGATAAGTTCAGTTCAAGCTGTGAGAGACTTGACAAAGTTAACAAAGCCTATTACTGCTATCTATAAGGAATGTCAATTTGGAAATCTAACAAGAGGAAGATTCAAAAGCAAGGATTAGTCATCTACTGTACTGTTAGAGTTGATGCATATAGACCTGTGTGGTCCTACCAGAATAAGGAGTTTTCAAGGTGATAGGTATTTCATGTTATTTATTGATGATTACTCTAGAATGACTTGGGTCACCTTTTTTAAAGAAAAATTAGAAGCCCTAGATAAGTTTAAATCTTTTAAAGCAATGGTTGAGAATGAATTGGATATGAAAATCAAATGTTTGAGATCTAATAGAGGTGGATAGTTTACTTCTAATGAGTTTAACATGTTTTGTGAGAATCATGGGATAAAGAGGCATCTATCTGCTCCTAGAACTCCTCAGCAGAATGGAGTGGTTGAAAGGAAGAACAAAATTGTCCAAGAAGCTGCAAGAACAATGATGAAAGAAGCAAATCTTCCAGAAGTCTACTGGAGAGAAGCAATTCATACTATTGTCTACATGTCGAACAAAGTACATGTTAAAGCAAATGACACAAAGACACCCTATGAGCTATGGTATGGAAAGACTCTCACTGCTAGATATTTCAAAATTTTTGGAAGCAAATGTTATATTAGAAGAAATGAAGATCCAAGAAAACTTGATGCAAGGCATGATGAAGGTATTTTTCTTGGGTACTCTAACAAAGCAAAGCTTATCAGTTCTATAACAAAAGGCTAAGAAAGATTGTTGAGAGTGTGAATGTCAAAGTTGATGAAGACATATAGAAGAGTTTTGAAGTTAATTGATATGTATCAGATTCAGATGAGTTCTCTTGTAGAGAAGAAGTAAATGATGTTGAAAGGGAAATACAAACTAAAGAAGAAGAAGAAACTAAAGAAAATGAAGTATAGGTTGAAGAATAAGAAGCTCCGGAGAGAATCCCTAAAACTTCCAAGTTTGTGTAGAGGCATCACATTGAAGATCAAATCATTGGTGATAAGAGAAAAGATGTATTGACAAGAAGTAAAATTGCTGAAGAACAGGTAAATTTGTGTTTAATTTCTAAAGTAGAATCTAAAACAGTGGCTGAGGCATGCAAGGATGAGCATTGGATCAAGACAATAAAAGAAGAAACTCCTGCTATTGAATTCTCAGAAGATGAATACATGTCTACTAATAGTGAAGAACTCAAGATTTCTCTTGAAGACCTCGAGAGGACTGAAGAAGAAATCATAGATTTGAAATAAAATGTCAAAGAAGCAAATGAATGCATCAGAAATTTGAGAGAGAAAATCAAGAAGTTCAAACAAAGGCATAAGGAGGTCAATGAACAATTGAAGTTAGCAAATGAATCCATAATTGGCCTGAAGGTGTAAGTTGAAGAAAAGGTAAAAACTGAGGAATATCTAAACTCAATGGTGAAAGGAAAATCTAAAGATTGTACAAGGTTGGAACAAGAAGTTGTGAAACTAAAATTAGACCTGGAGAAGGCAAAGAACTATGAAGAAAAATTCAAGGCAAGTTCTGCAAGGCTTGATGAGATGATTGCAAGTCAGAAAGTTCCCAATGACAAAGAAGGCTTAGGGTTTGAAAAAGGTGAAAGTTCAAAACCAAATCAAGCTTCAAATGCTGAAGACAAGAAGAACAATGGAAATCAGAACTAGAATCAGAAGAAAGAAGCAAGAAGACCACCAGTTAGACAACCTAATGCTAAAAGGTATCCATCTTTCAATGGTTATTGTTATTCCTACAATAAATTTTGACATAAGGCTATACAATGTAGGAGCAGAATGAATCAAAATGTTCCATCTTTCTCTAGTCAATGTTTTACATGCAAAAAGGTTGGTCATAAAGCTAATGAGTGCAGAAGTCAAAGGATGAATGGTTATGACAATAGGAGAATGATTCAATCATTTAATGGTTATTGTTTTACATGCAATAGATTTGGGCATAAAGCCAACCAATACAGATCCATAATGAATGAAAGATATAGTGGTCAGAGGAATGTTGTGTGTTATAATTGCAATAAGGTTGGACACTTTGCAAAGTTCTACAGAAGCAAAACTATGAAGAAGAATGTACCAGCAGAGAAGAACTTTCCATTACAAAAAGTTGATCTAGTAGAAACAAAGAAGGAGATGAATAAGATTTGGATTAAGAAGGATGTAATAGAGGATAAGAATGTATCGGTACCAGTTTTTGGTGTAGATGTTTTCCCCAGAAACTGAGTTAGAAGCTACCCCTCAGGGGGGCAGGTAGTAGCTGTAATGATTGTTGCAGTCAGGGGAGTAAGAGTTGGTACAGGTTGGTGTGTACTCCTAAGGGGGAGTATTCAGATTAGTTGAGAACAGTGCAAGTATGTGCAGTATCATAATCAAGGGGAGAGAATTTGAAAAAGTGTGTCACCCTTTGCCATTGATGTCAAAGGGGGAGAGAGTTCATGTGAAAAACAAAGGGAGAGAAAGAAAGTAAGATTATAAAAGAAAGGTGGAGAGTGATACTAGTGCAGAGTTGTGTCATGATGGTTTTTCACATCATATGTTGCCATCAATGACAAAGGGGGAGATTGTTACAAGTATGTGTTAATCGGTGTTGTCATTGATGTCAACATGTTTGTGTTGTCATTGGTGTCAATTGTACCTTCTGATGTTGATGTTGTTGTTTGATTGAGTTGTTGTGTTAAAGTGATTTGAATGTCTTGTAGAGGTGTTGATGATGTTAATAGATTGATCATATAGCTAGGTTTTCAAGTGCTTTTGAGAAAATTTGATAAATACTGGAAATAGTGTGTTGAAGGAGTATTCTGGCTTATAGAGTGCTATTTGAGTTTTGCTCTGCATTTCTTCTTTATTGTAGATCTGAGTGTGCAATTTGGATATGTTGTTGAGAAGTGTTTGAAGATGCTAAATCTAGAATTTGGTGCTCTGGATTGCTGTGCAGTGGAAGTTATGTTCACTAGTTTGAAGATAGTATTTGATAGTGTTTCTGAGTTGTGTAGAGGTGTCTGGGAGAAAGTATTTGCTCCACATTTCTCCATAGAGTGGTTTCAAATATTGTGGATTTGGACATGTGTTTATAAGGTCCTTATCTATCTTCATTCTAGAGGATTTGTGATTTGGTGCTCCAGAAAACAACTTATTGTGTGGCAGAGTTCGACAGTGTTGTGTCCAGGTGAAAGTTTTTTGTGGCTGAATTTATTGATTTCCAGGTGACTTCAAGATGTTCGTGGATGTTTCTAAATTGTGTTAAAGCCCTGTGCATGGTCCACAAGTTATGATTGTGATCGTGCAAGCGTGTGATGAAGAATTCTCTATGTTTACATGGTTTGGCTGTCCTTAGATGTTTGTGTTGGTTGTGGAATCAATTTGATGATTATGTAAGTGTTGTGTAGCGTGCTTGGATAGATTTAGGTCTAAGCTAAGGCTTAAAGTAGTTTTCCTTCATTCCCTTGTGCCGTGGAATGTTTAGGTCCAAACCTAATTCAAATATTATGTGTTTGCCGACATTGGAGAATGTTTCAAGGATTGAAGATTGTGTTGCCGATCTTGGAGATTAGTTTCAAGGTTGATGGTGGTATAAATAAGTGTCAAGGGTTCATGCATGTGTGGGGAAAAAGGCAAGGAATATCACGGACATGATGTGAAGTTGATCAAGGCAGTAAGAACTTCAATGTGTTAGGTGACTGGATGCAGTGAGCAGAAGGTCCCTATCATCTTTCGTTACAGTTGTGAAGGGAATATTTGTTGTGCTTCATTGGAACTGAACCCAAGCATGTGTCAAATGCTATTTTATCAGTTCATTCTTGGCAGTGAGCCATTTCCTCTTTCTTCTTCTTCTAGACAATGAGTCCTTAGTAGTGAGCCTCTTGTAATTCGGTATTGCTATTACTTTATATTGTGAGCTAATCCTCACCATAGTTTTTCCCTTTTATGGTTTTCCACGTAAAAATATGATGTTCTCTTGTGCATGGTGTTGATGTGATTAAGTTTTTGTTATCTATTTTTCTTGTTTAATCTTTATAACAGATCAAGGGTTTAAGTGAACTGATGTGAATGTGATTATGTTTATGAGGGTTTGAAATTTTTGATACAACTGATTCACCCCCTCTTAGTTGTCTTATGCATTCAACAAAATCAAGGATGTAGTGATAAAAAATGCATGAAAGTTGAATGGGACATTCAAGATATTTAGTCAACCTTATGCTCCAAACTACAACATAAAATGTCCAAATGTGGTGAAATGTAGTTTGACAACTTGTTGACTATGTCTAAGGTGATTGGTTTGAATCTAAAAATAGAAATGTATACATGTAGTGAAATGTGATGCTGCAAAATTGCCGCACATTGCTATAAAAACTAGAAAATGTGGAAAATACCTGCAAAACACACAAATGTTGAAAAATATTTTTGGGTGATGCAAGATTACTTACACCCTAGATGGTCTTGCATCAAGAACAAGTGAAAATAGCTTGTGGAGAAGATTAAATTCATGGCAAAGTTGGTACATGGTTTTACAAGTGAAAGACTCAAAGTTCAACAAATCATGAAAGGAATGATGTCCTTTACAGAAGAAGCAAGCAACCTTAAAATGAGGAACACATGCCAATGGAAGATCATTGTATTGAATAAGATGATTCCACCATAGTGAATAATTGGAGAAGCTAACACCATAGTGAAGTGAGTGTGCTTGCCAAAGAAGATGAACTGAAACTTGTTTCCAAGATTTCTGAGTAGTAGTAAAAGGCACAAATGCCCTAGGTTTGAAAAAAGGGTAAGAAGAAACTTATCATGCCAATGAACCAACTGCCAAAAACAATTAACAATCACTATAGAGATACAATGACAAACCAATAATTGCCACATCACCTTGAAAAGAACAAGGAATCCAATTAGCAACAAGACAGACATACTTCATGCATCTTTATAATGAGGTGCAAGACCTTGACTAGTTTGTCTTAAAACTAGCAAATAGAGAAAGAGGCATTAGGTGTAAGAGATAAAATAGTTGTTTTTGAAGAATTTCATAAGACATATACATGGAGGATTATTATATAAGTGAATTAATAAGGACCTCATTATGTTCACAGTATCACCCACTAAAGAAAGAGAAGAAGTACCAGAAGCCAAATCTACCGACTTAGAATCATGAATCACTTGCTTAGATTCTGCCTACAATTGCAACCAAATAATGTTGATTTGTCTTAAGACTAGCAAAGAGAGAACGAGACATTGAAAAAGATACATTAGATATAAGATATTTAGTAATTGTCTTTTAGAAGACATCAATAAATAAATTATTCCATAAAAAATAGACTCGTAAGGAAAATTTGTACTTGTGAAATAAAGGAGAGCTTTGGTCTTTATGAGAAAGAAACTTGAGAAAAACACTTCTCATCTAGGTTAAATTAGCATAATCAATAAGATGATGACATTCTTATGATTAGCTTGAGGTAGGAAATATTTATTTGATATTTATTAGTAGGTACTTGTTATTTTTTTTAGTTTGTGTGTCGCACTCACGTTGGTGGTATTGGTAGTGGATAATTGGCTCCATTATTGGTAGATTCAATAGAAATTAGTAGGCATTAGTGATGTATATAACAATCAATGATTTCTTTATATTAATGTCGGTTGAGCTTGCGTATCATGTGAACTCATTGTAATTCTGTCAACGACACAACATGGTGGCAATAGGGCCATGCAGCTTTTCAACATCTTCGGGGTTTGAATGGGAAACATTGCTTTGTCTACCAATTTCATGGTAGTTTAGGTTATTGTTATTATATGGTTAGAATGCTAACACTTGCCAACATGGATGAATTATTTCCTACCAGTTTGTACATTTATTACAGACTATATACTCATCGCCACCAACCTTTGCCACATTGTACATTATACGTGCCATTGTAATTAGGGATTAATTTATATACAAGGAAACTTAGAGCTTTGCTAATATGTGAACCACCCTGCCTATTCTTCATATGCGTGGGCATTAATGAGGAGTTAATCTATATGTGCAAACCCAAAACTTTGTTGATAGATAAACAACCCTATGGATGCCCATTCTTCCTACCCATGACTTCACCTTCTTTTTGCATAAAACAAGATGCACTTAACCATTTGTTTCATCTAAATAGAATATTCACTTGGCGAGTATTACTATAAACAGACAAGAAATAATTCAATCACACTAGCAAGTGCTAACTTTCTAACAATGCTTTCCTTCTCTCTACACAAAACCCCTCTTTGGCCATTCATTTCATCTGAACAAAATACTCACTTGGTGAGTTGTTTGTATATTTTATGATAACTCCTATTTAAGTTATTACACTACTACATTCTATTTATTTCCATTTGCTTCAAATTAAAAGTTTATATAATGTTTTTTGCTCTATGGGTAATTTGTATTCATTAATCAACACATTTTGGAAGGATCTTTGGCTACATTGGAAGTAAAATCGACCATTAGAAAACAAGCAAGATTTTATAGCTTATCCTTATGTATTGAAGAAGTGGTAGTTATTCATTTAATAAAAGTTTATCAAAATATGCATAAACTCTTATCAAAATATGATCCAATTTGATTTTGGTACGAACCCATGTAAATTTATGTGGGAAATGAGGGTTTTCTTTTGTAAGTTTAGATTATATCACATTAATCACATTAATTAAATTCAGATTATATTGTTTACAATTTGGCCTTTATAAACTAGAAATGTAATGCATTTTAGCAAAAAATTATTACATGTGACAATTTCTCAGCTTGGTAAAAGCATTAGTATTTTTCTTAGTGCCCTGACCCCACACACTTTTACAATAATAATTGTGACTTTCTATATAATAGTTTAGGCCATTATATTATGCTTGAATCATCCTTTACCCTCTATTTACAACTATGACAAGTTCTAGAGTGTAAGGGTGAGTAATTATGAATGAGTATTGTTACCAAAATCTCACTTACAACTCAATTTGGTAGAGCTGAAACAACTGATTACTTCAAAGGTGAAAGGTACTCTAACAAATTTCTGATAAAGCTTAACCATTTGCATGTGAATGCTTTCAAATGAAATTCAATTTTTATTATGCAGTGTTTTACAACAGAAAGAAATTACACAAATTGCATGATATTGTTGTCTTTCATTCATTTGGTATTGAAAAATGTATACGATGTTGTTGTTTCATACATTGAGATTAAAAGAATGCTTAAAATGTCCCACACAAGCCGTGGGAATGACTAAACTGAGCTAATGCAACATGAAAAACAAACTATACATCTGAAGATAAAATAAGGGAAAAACATATGAAGAGAGGTCATATCCTTCATTGCCTTAAATGGTTGATTCTGGTGTTGGTCCTCTTATCTTTAACTCCTCTCATTCCTGATCTTCAGATATCCTTGTAGATGATTGAAAATTTGGTTAGAGCTCGGGACATGAAATCTCATCATATGTTTCATCAACAGACATATAACCTAAGCATATGATGCATTAAATTAGTTGAGCCATTACCAGATGTGGGCAAGAAAAGCCAAAAAATCAGATCATCAAATGAAAGATCAAGTCATCACATGAGCATTGACCTTCATTATGTTTGTCTAACTTGTTTGTTCAATGTGCAGGTATAGGTACATTCATCATTGTGCATAATATTTCAACATGTGGTGAAAAAGGGCTCCCACAAGGGTGAACCGAACATGCTGCCCCTAAGCCTTAAGAGGGACATGGATAAGCAAGAGACATGATTAAGATTGTCAAATAAATACATAAAATAAGAACTTATAAAATGTTGGAGATAGTCAAGTAGAGTGTGCAAAGTCATGAGACAGTCTAGCAGCAAAAAGAGTAAAGAGGGTTGCATGACAGTCTATGAGGATGATACCAATCTTCACCTTTTGAGGATAGTCAATACAAATAGCAAGGCTCTCCATGCTAGACAACTGTCTCATCAAGTTGCAGTCCACAAGCAGGTCATAAGTAAATAATGACAAAGGAACAGCTGTATTCATGTGTAAAATGTGCAGTTATATATATGAAACGAGCAGCCATAATGCATGCAAAACATGCATTAAACTAGCAAGAACAATCATGTGAATGAATGCATCTGAGAATCAAGCTTAAATATCATTCACTTCAATAGTCAAAAAGACCCTAACCCAGGCAAATAAAAATAGGACAAATATTAACCATTGTTGTTGTGAATGAAGTGTAAACTTGCTAGGTGATGTTTGACCATCAAAATGGATGATATTTAAACATAGAGGTTTTTAGGAAACTTGCAAAGGTGAAGCAGTTGTTTCAGACATGTGGACAATCCTAGAAGAAGGACAGTCACTATTAAAGGAGCTATGACTGTAGAGTAAGGCAGTCATTAATGACTGTAGGACAGCCTCAATGAATAGTATAGTCACCTCAAAAGAAAAAAAAAATCACATCAAGAGTATGACAACCAAGTATACAAATGGCAGTTAATCACTGGCAAGATATCATGGGGGCATATTGTATTAAGCCAAATCACCAAGTATAATCACAACTATAACAAAGGAATACATAGTGAGTATAGTACAAACTTGCACAACAAGGAGAGGCGGGTGTGTGGACATAAATGCACAGTGTCAAGACAGTCCTCTAGAGCTGCCCAAGTAGAAGACATCAAATGATAAAGGGACTGTCACCATAGAAGTTTTGAGGAGATAGTAACAATGACCTTGGAGAAGACATTACAGTCACGAAGATTTGATAATGAACAATATAGAAGAATAAGAAGTCTATATATCTCATTGCATGATCTATGTGAGTATAAAGTCATTAATCTTGCCTATGAATGTTATAAGAGCCACTAGCCAATGATGGAGGTTTGCTCACAGTCAAGGAACAATCATAAACAACAAGAAGACTAAGTTTAAGTATTCTTGTAAACCTGTCACCATGGAGAGGTCACTCAATGTATAGGTACATGCATACAAAACAACATCATAGTACTACAATAGGAAAGAGCTATGAATAAATAGAGCACAAACAACAAGCTTGAGGGAAATCTCAAAAGCCATGATGCCATGACTATGCACATTGAAAAAAAAGATACAGTGGCAAGGCTAAAGGACGCAACTTGTAGTGTTATGAGGGCATAATTGGTAGGTCGAGGATAATCTTTCAAATAAGGTGAAAGGGAGTCATTTAAATGTAAAGCAGTGTGCATAAACGATGATCACCATTGAAAGGCAATTACAGGAAAGGTAACATCATAAGATTGAAATCCTTACAGCCTTGAAGAATAGTTATCCAAAACCATCGAAGAGCAGCTAAAGGGAACTATTCAAAGTCAAAGATAGACAAAAAAGTTAAGAGGAGCAGCCTTCTACAGAGGTCATCAAAGACAATTGAATGAACAATGTTCTACCAACCATAGACAGTCCATGAATTAGCAGGGACAATCTCAAGCCTAACAAGGTAGGGCAGTCATCTTCACTATCAAAATGGAAACAACATGCATGAGGTCTTAAACCCAAGAGGAGCAGTCCCAAGTGATATGGAGAACCCTACTCAATAAGAGGACATCAATGCAAGGAGTCCTTGAAAGAAGAAAATGTAACACAAAACCTACATAATGGAGAGGTCAAATTCTAGCAAAGTCTATGTGATAGGTCTGATTATTATCATGTTGTATTGGAAAGGAATTTTGGAGATCACAGTAAGAAATAAATGTTGTAGGATAGGACTATTATAGAAGATCCGAAGGACAGTAACTAAAAATGTCAAGGTACAATAGTCATACAGTACTTTAAAATAGCCATCAAGAACAAAATAGAAGACATGGGCCAGTCAACAACTATGGGCTCAATGCCATGAAATGATTCTCAAGACGATGCATTGAAGTAAGCAGTCAAGTAACAGATCACAGTGTTTCTATACATTTCATAATGCATACAATAAATAGGGCAGTATGACCAGGTAATGTGCCATTGGAGCATGAAGTACCATACATAAAGACTGTCATTAGAAGCAGAGCAATAACGAAAGAGCATGAGTGACAAAGACAAAAGGCATTCTTTGTGAGATGGAAGTCAGCTTTATCATTGACTATGCCCAAAAAGAGGTCAAGGAGCAACAAATGGTTATACTAGTCCAGAGAGAGTTTAATCTCTAGAAAGAGATGAATCAATATATAACTGCTGTAAATTTTGGTGGCATATACTTTGGTGCATATGACTCCAGATAGAGACCCACTCTAATTTTAGATCATAGAAACACAAAATTTTTAGTCTTTCAAAGAAGTGACTACAGTGTGCCTAGTAAATGAGAAAACAAAACACCTAGCAACACAGGTGAAACCCAAAGTGTTTTAGTATGTAGAATACATATAGGAAAACCACGAAGACAAAGGGTTGTGAAACACAAACCCTAGTTCTAGAAGAGCATTTAAAAGAAAGTCACAAAGTCTTAAAGGTTTTCCAGGTCTTCATTCATAGATTTCACAGAAAAAGCCTGACAACAATGCAAAGAGAGCAATTTACCAGATAATAAAGCTCAACGGCAACAAATGGAAGTTATGAAGCAATTTAGAGTCTTTAGCACGGACAAGAGCCTTCAAAATGACCACCAAAATAGCTTATAGGAGCCCTCGCAGAGTAGTTCCAAACCCTCTTAGCTTGGTGTCGCCATTATAGGAACATATAGAAGAAGCCAACAAAGTGAAAATACAAAATATGTTTGGCCTAGGGTTCGAAACCCCTTCACACAAGGAAGTTACCCTAATATTTTGCCCTAGCCCGATGCTTGGGTCTCTTTGACTTTGAATAATGTTTAAATCATTGCATATAATTACCCCTGGGGTCAAAACATATGCTAAGTGTGATACTTAGTGCTCGAGAAAGGGGAGCCCATGAGGGCTGTATTATTTCTTTTTGTTTTTCTTGAAGTTAATGAAAATAATGATGCAAGGGAGTCATAAGGTGTTTAATAATGTGCTTTGAAAAGTCTAATAAGACTTAAGATGATGAAGAAGTGAATGTCAAAGGGAGTCATAAGGTGTTTATGTATTTGTTTATTTTGACCAAAGGTGAAATGATGAAAATGTTTCCCCTTGAGTCTTGCATAAGTGTGGGATGAAATTAACTATGTAAACAAATAATGAAGTAATAGTTTATAAATTACTTTATTATTTGTCATAAAAATGCAAAAAAATGGGCAAATCCATGACACCTAATAAAGTAAGTCATCATGATTACTTTATTATTTGTTTAAATTAATTACCTTCATCCCAAAATCATGTAAAATTAGGAGGTGGAGATAACTGAAATGCCTTTGAAGTCCTCAAATCATGCAGAGTTAGAAGTGGAGTTTAATAGGAGTTTTGAGTCTCATTTTCAGTTGATGGAGCGATTTTAGGGTCAATTTCAGTCAAACTGATTGTGACAGTGAGTTTGAGCCTATTTTTGCTCAAATTACATCAGTTTTGACCCCTCTTTTTAGGGCTTTTCATTTCTGCTCGTGGGAGAGTTTTGTGGAGATATTTTTGAGTTGAGTTGACTTCAGTTAACCCAACCTGACTCATTGGAGACATCTTTTGTATATAGGAGAAAAAACTTATGTTTTTCTCAGTTCTTGCCTTTTTGCTCTCTTGTGCATTGTAGAGAGAAAGAGTGTTTGTAACTCATTTTTACAGATTTATACAGTACAATAGGTTACATGTTATCTTTGTCATCTATGCAGATATTCCTTCATTTTCAGTAAGATCAAATATTTACCTTCTCGATTGTGCTGTTTTATGAATGATTGGATGAAATTTTATTGTGTTTTAGCATTAGAACCTTTAAATCTTTGTCTCATTCATACGTGCATGCATTCAAAGCAGTGAAGAATCACAGGTCTTAGGTTGTGCGATCAAATAATCATTTTTTCCATGTGAAAACCCAATTTTCCTTTAAGAGACAGTTTATTCAAGCCTTCCTTTGAATTATTTTTGTGGTCATATTACCAAATTGATTTGTGTGGATAGATATTCTGAAAGTATTTGTGAATCAGGGCTGCATGTTTCTATCAGTTAGGTGCATCACTGCCCATTTAAATCCAATTTTAGTACATCCATTAGAAAGTCTTCTAACCCTTTTCCTGCAAGATCATTAATTCATTAGAAAATCATAAGGTAACCAGCCCATAATCTAGAGGTTTACCTTCATCAAAGGGTACCCACAACCTGAAGGTATTCCCATGTTACACAGGATTGCTGAGCTTTCCAGCTTTGCATCACAGGTGCAATCCTAGTTGATAACAAGTACTTGGTGGGGCTTCCAATGTAACTTCATAGAAATCTATGTTTTAGATTTATACATTCATAGCAACTGATTGATTACATGACATCAAATCTCTAATAGACTTGTGTAGCAACTAAAGACCATCACATAGAAATTAAAGGTCTTGTATATATATATATATATATATATATATATATATATATATATATATATATATATATATATATATATATATATATATATATATATATATATATATATATATATATACTAAAGACCATCACACAGAAATTAAAGGTCTTGTATATATATATAGTTAGTTAGTTAGTTGTTGTGCAATAGTCTTTAGTAATGCAACAATTAAATCTACTTGTGCAACAATGAAAGATAGTTGTACAACAAGTGAAGACTTGGTGCACACTAACTAAATATTGTTATTTAGCAACTAAAGTATTTAGTTTGTGAGCAATAGTTCTGCCAAAGTATAACACCTAGAGACAAACGACATGCATCTAAATAGTTGTGTAGCAAGTAAAGAATGGACTCAAAAACTTATGAATGGGTCTTGTAAATCCATGTCTTTAGTTGTTGAGCAACATTCTTTAGTTATGTAGAAACTAAAAACTTGTGTAACAATGAAAGATAGTTGCACAACAAGCGAAGAGTAATTGTGTGCATCAACTAAAGAATATTTCACAATAGCTAAAGGTCTTGTGGATCTAAGTCTCTAGTTGCTATGCAACAATGTTTATTTGCATAGCAACTAAAAGTCTTATGCAACAACAAAAGATAGTTGTGCACCAAGTAAAGATTGTTGTACAATAATTGAAGCCTTTAGTTGGTGCTCAACAATCCTTACAAAGTATAATGCTTAGACACAAATTGTGCATGCATCTAAATAGTTGCACAACAACTAAAGAATTGTTTCTCATGTTTCTAAATGATCTCACAAATTTTATATGCCTATCACTTTCAATGAAGCTCTTTATGAAACTCTTATTGAAGGGCTATGACACCAAAGCTACACTATTGTTCAATGTCCTAATATTGTTAAAGTTAATTTAATTACTATTTTGGGCATTGCACAAGGTCCAACTAGTTTAGTCCATAATTTTCATAGGCAAGTTACGTTTTAGTACAAGGCCTACATCGACATTGAATTGAAGTTTGTATATTACACCCAACCAGAACTTACTAGCTTTGAGAGGCGAATGAGCTATTTATCACTTTGAATTTGTCATAATCATGTAAATAATGTTATAATACAATTGTATTTAAGTTTTTATTTTATCTTATTTAGTAAATCTTTGAATTGAATTATTTTTATGGAATGATTTTTACAAGTGTAGTTTAATGCTTCATGGGATTCATTGAAGGAAAACTAGTTCACATTTGTCTATATAGTTGCACAATTTTGTTGGACAATTTCATTTTTTCATGTCTATGTAAACATCAATTGAAGAATAATGCTTGAATGCACATCTCTAATTTACAATGTTAGTATATGATAATAGTTTGAACATATAATGTGAATTAGATGGATGGGAAATGGAATTATATAATAGAATCACTAGTTCAACACCCAAAGGTACATTTACATGCCAAAAACTTTTGTGGGAATCATACAAGAAAAAGAATGCAAAGATTTCTTCTTAGCTTGGGTGGAGGCCAACAAGATGAAGGATTTTATATAGGGAGAAATCAAGAGTAAATCCCACCCTACAAGTTTTTGTAAGAGTCATAGCTTAAAAACCCTTCTATGCCTAGGATGGATACCCAAATTCACCAAAATTTGTAATGTACACCATGTAAGACCAATATAGTCTATGTAAAATTCAATCAATTTGCTTTGCTAGCTAAATGCATATTTTAACATCTATTAATTGGTATTGTGTTTGTAGATATTGGTGTTCCTATGGACCATAGAATTATAAACAAATGGATGCTATACCAATTGATAACACCATAGTGAGAAAGTGAGGGAGGGGAAGTAGAGTATGCTAAAAACATATAGGAGTGCATTTATTTCCATTTTAGCAAGTGAATCATGGTTTGCCAATCTAACCATGCACTCATATGGTACTGCTAGTTGACATGTCATGGTCAACTAAACATGACTTTAGAGGATCGAGATCACTCTTTGCTTCATTCATTAGAAAATAATTAAGTCATTGGGTGGAGTCCTTATTGTTGCATGGAATGTCTAGAGATTTGGTGCATCAACAACATGGGGAATTGGTGCATATTTTGGTGCACTAAAATATGGAATTAATGAAAGGGAAAACATCCAAGGACAAATTTCTTACAAGCACAAATATAGTAAGCATTGAACAAAAAATAAGCAAGCAAGCCATATGTTTGACATCAACAATTCTTGTTTAAAGTGTAGTAGTGGGTTCTAGAAAACCCTAATAAGTGGTTTTCATATCAAGAATATAGTAACCTTGGGTTAAATGGAGATGAAAATATCCTTTTTTAGGGGGTTGCAAATGCCAAAACAACTTGTTTTCTACTTCCTATGGCCACAATATCTTGATGTCCATGGATTCACCTTTAGCACAAATACAATGAAGGTATGCAATGCATTTAGTAACTCTCATTTTTATGTGAGCTAATAATGTGTTTATATAATCATTTCTATCATTCATAATGTTCTAGTTTTAACTAAACATTTTTTTTCTTTTGATGCCAAGAATATGGTGTTAACAATAGCATGTTCATTGTCTAGGTCATGTGCATCTAATATTGCCCATTGGATGTATATTTTTATTTAGAGAATCCACTTAGAATATAGAGTGGAAATCAAATGTATTAATGATGGATGATGCAAGCATTGAGATTAGAGCCATTTGGTGATTTGTAAATATTAAATCATTACATTGCTCATTCTATCATCATTAATGGATCAATTATACTAAGTAAATCATCTCACTATGTATATGTTTTATTTACAATGCAAGGGCATCTTTGATTATAAGATATATCTTTTCTCTTGGCACATGAGGGATGTGTGGATAAAGAACCTCATTTTGAGGGTTAGCAATTGTGTGATGAGGTGAGAGATGTTTCATAGACTTGGATCCAACATACATTGTTCATCTAATCAAGAGGATGCAATTAGACATGCACACATATTTGTTGATGAATACATATACACACAACATGCCTTTATAGAGTATTACATGGAAATATGTATTTTGAAGGTGGGTATATGGTCTAAATGCTTCCACACACTCAAGAATATAGGGTAATAAAAAAATGGGGCCATAGAGTCATACTAATCACATATCAAGAGATGTTTCCTCAATTTAGTCAACACTATCTCACATCATGTGTTGATTGGTTATTGCATAAGTTGACAACAATAGTACATATTTACTACTAGTGGAAGCAAATAAACAATGATAATGGTTTATATACGAATTTCAAGTTTGAGAAGTTTGATAAAATATCTTGGGTTCATGCCTTGTAGATTTATGATTCACATGTTAGCTTTGATGATATAGATGATCTTATAGCATGGGTGATAAGTGAGACAGATTCAATAATTTTTTATCAAGTATCTATCTTTTTCTAAGGTATGTCCATGTGCTCTTGTGAGTACTCTTACCAAGGATACACATATAATCAGATCATCAAGGTGAACTTGATGAGGGAGAGAGAACATGTGTAACATAAATTGAATTAGGCTATCAAAGAAGGGTGTCTAGTTCATATACTTGATTATTTGGTAAGTGAAAACCCCCAACCTCCTCTATTGTCATCATATGTTAATTGTTGATGTGGATGTTACTCACATCAGACATAGATAGAAATTATATACAATAGAACACCTATCTCTCTTGAAAGGTTTTAAATTCCCAAGGATTTTGCAATCCCAAGGCTCTGGTAGTCAGGTCTTGACGTGCTTGTCTTCACTCAGGATTTGTTGTATTTTGTTGTTTTCACTTAGGGACTTACACACTTGTTTTGATTCTTACAAAATGGATAAATCATCAAATGTATGCAAAGATCATCATGATTCTATAGGATCTGCACTTCTTTCATTAAAGTTTGCAATTATCTCATTAGATTTCTTAAAGGAAAAGATAATTTGATCAATTCTTTTGAAATTACTCTGATTAGTGGAATTTTGATCAATTCTTATGAAATTACTTAAATATCTTAATGAAATTAACAAATTCACAATTATTTTTAGTAATTGCTTCCATATTTAGCTAAATTTGCACTTATTTCCAACAATTTTGATAAATAAATAGAAAAAGTATAAGGGAAAAGAGAGAAAAGGTTATAAGAAAGTTGAATTTTCAACAATCACACACGTATATTTTACCAAAATCATGAATTGAGACAAATCAACTTATACTTCACCAAAATTCTTCACAACTATGTATAAGTGATGTGAATCTTCAAAGGAAATTGACAATAGTATGAAGACAGTCAAATGCACTCCAAATTGGATGCAATAATTTTATATTTCATTACTATTAATCAATATATATTCACTTGAGATTTACTATGGACATGCCTAGCACTTAGGCTTGAATCCACAATTCTAAGAAAAATATACTAGTGTTCTCACTGACTGTGAGAAGAAATAATGAAGAAAGAAAGAAGTTACAAGTTCTACACCTCATTGTTCTAATTATAGAATTTCTATCTATGTCTGATGCGAGTAACATCCACGTCAACAAAAGTGGCACTAGAAGAAGGACCCATTGTAAGCATAACCTGATCTCTACAAGATGGCTAATCTACACATAATTGCAACAAGATCAAGATCTAGTGACCCTCTAGTCGAATTACCAAACGTAAGAAGAAATCAAAGAGCTAGTTCGGTTGGAGCACAATTGAGGAATCCTAACCTTGTACAAGCTCCAATGGCATTCTTTAATGTCAAATCTCTGATCAGATTTACAGTGTATCATGATATACCAAAGAATCTAGACAAATTATGTCCAAAGTATCAACTATATCAAGATGTCAAAGATCACTTGAGGATATTTAAAGAGACTTGTTTCAGAGAAAGAATTTAGCATGAGGATGTAGTATGCAGACTATTTCCTTACACACTCAGTGAGGAAGATTACGGCTGGTACATCAACTTACCACAAAATTTTGTTACCAGCTGGTTACTAATGGAAGAAGCCTTCTTGGCAAGATTCAGAGTTCCTGTTGATGTAGCAACGATGTATCATAGATTTGTTGAAGTTAAGAGAGCTGAAGGTGAATTTATCACTTCCTTTAATGATCAATTTCAAAAGGCATATTCAAGGTTGATAACACCATACAATATCAACAAGCATGTTGCTTTGCTGGTATATTATTCAGCATTACATCCTCTGACAACAATGTTGTTAGAAGAAAAGTTCTTGATGTAGCTAATTTTCCTGATGTATATGCTAAAGTAGTAAAGGTGAACAAAGAAATGAGACAAGTAGGATATGGTCAATTGTTAAGTGTTGGAAATCTTGGCATGGCTAATTGCATGCAACAAATAAATGGAGCTTTGGCTAACCATACTCCTTTGATGAATCCTTTGCCTACACTTTCACCAAATAATACCTATCAGCAACAAGGAAAAAATCAATCCTTGGTGTTACATCCAAGACTCGCTTTTATTGAAGTACGTCCAAATGGAAATTCCTTTTTCCATCCTGCTCAGGACAACTTAGTTTCCAAAGTACAAGAAGAAAATGAAGATTTGCGAGAAATTATGACTCCTCTTAAAAGATTGACAACTGAGGTCACTTAGTTGAGAAATTAGAGTTTCTATGCTCAAAATAATGGCCAAAATCAACAAAATAGAAGCTATAATGCTCCTAGGATGCCAAGCACATGGAATATCAGACCAAACAATGAAAGTGTTCTGTCACATTTGGACAATCTTGGCCCTTCAAAACCTAAGCAAATGGTTAGAGTGAATTTAGTTGAAGTTGCTCTGAACAATTGGTGTAGGATACATAACACCAGTGCACATGCAAAGCTGGACTATCCTTAATTTAGGATTGTTGTAGGCATATTCCAAGTAGAAGTGCAAAACACCAAACATGAATTAAATGTTCCTAAAGGTAACAAAATTGTTCCCGTATGAATCAGCCATGATGCTCGAGAGCTTCACGTTCCCCAGCAAAGAACAACTTGATACAGTTCATGAAAGTTATACACTTTCATGTGAAGAATTAGTGTTAGTACTAGAAACATAAGTCTTCCCTTTTGAAGATGAAAATGAACCTGGACAAGAGGCTGATGAAGTTCATGTTTTTCAACAATTCTAAAAAGGTCACTGTAGACACCTAAAAAAATTTCTTCACTACTTAACCAATCTCTAACATCACTAACATCACTAATCATCCTTCCAATTAATTAATTAAATTTTTATTTAATTAATTATTCATCTCAACACCTGATTCCTCCTCATCATCCCCTTTAAATTGAATTAATTTAATTAATTCAATAGTTCCCCCTTCACCAACATTAGCCTAATTAATTAAATAAATGTGCAAATATTTATTTGATTAATTCATCCCTTTCACTAAACCTGATTAATTAAATAAATTATGTTAATTTAATTAATTCAACCTACTAATCAGCCTATCCCTACCCTAGTTGATTAAATGCCTATTATTTAATTAGCTAGTCAAACCTACATAACCCTAGACCTAGGATTAATTAAATAATACATTATTTAATTAATCTTAACCCATTCCCTAATTTTTCCAGCCATATTAATTAGGATAATTACCCTGATTAAAATCGTCAAACCTAGCTTAACACTCTTCCCCACATCCTCCAAATAAAAAAAATGATATTTATGCCACATAAATCAATTTTTTATACACATGTCAAACATCTCATTAATAACCTCTTACACCCCTTACACATGTCATAACTCATTTATTTCCACTCTTCCCCAAATAAATTTTTAATTCATTTTCTCTTCCTCATGTGAATTTTTAATTCACATCTAATCCACCTCAGCTAACCTTATTTAATTCACCCCTTTCCCAAGATGAATTTAAAATTCATCTTTATTAACAACACTCCATTTTTGGAGATTAAATCTAAGCCCTCCACATCACATACATTCACAACCATTGATCTCCAAATTAAATCTCCACCCTTGGATCAAATCCTCTTCCAAAAGCCTATAAATACACCATCTCTAAAGCCATTTTATCATCCACAATTTGAGCAAAGTTATCATGCCAAAATCTCTCATGTTGAGCTAGTTTTATTAGTGAATTGCATAGGTTTTTGAGAGCATTTCACATTGTCCATTATCATCTTGGGGTAAAGCTAGAGTGCTTGGGTGCAACACTCTCCACCCTATCTAGGGTTTGTGGATCACACTGGAAGGTATAACATTTTTTTATTGCATTTGTTTTGTGTTATACTTTCATTTTGTTTTTCATAAACTACATTGGCATGCCCAGTGGGACCCACAAGGTCCAAAAATCTAACATTTTGTGAGTGTTTTGGAAGGAAAAACGTGCTCTTGCAGGTCTTGGTGCTAAACACTCTCTGTTTGGCACCATTTTTTTCACGCATAGCAGCACCATTTCTGACTATTTTGGTGCCATCTCTACACAACAAATCCACTAACACTTTCACTTAAATCTTATGTGCTTTTTTCTTTCTGGTGTTTTTTGGGATTGTTTGCTCTCAGTTTATGTAGGAAACACGTAGAGACAGGGGGTTACTATGGCGACATTTCTTTAAATATATCCAACATTTTGTCTTTTAACTCTTTGTTTGTAGGCTTGCTTAGAATATCTTTTTGTCTCTTTTTCTCTAGTGTTTTAGTGTTAGTGAACTAGAGGGTAACTATTAATCTTGTTTTGACAAACATTTTGAGACTAAAGGTGTGTTTTGAGGTGTTTTTTTAAACACTGAGCCATTTTAGCGCTATCTGAGCCTAGGTCGACGCTATCTATCGCATCAAACAAGGTATAACGCAGTGGTGCTATTTCATGTTTTTGTAGCACTTTTCCTTATTTTAGCGCCATTTCAAGTTTCTGTAGTGCCTTATATCATTTTAGCACCATTTTAAGTCATTGTAGTGCTTTTTGTTAATTTAGCGCCATTTTCAGCTTTTGTAGCACTTTTTCTATAACTATCATAACTCATTTAGTTAGCAATCTGTGGCACCATTTTGGCTTTTTGTAGCGCTTTATCTGTCTGTTTTGGCACCTTTTTCTGTACTAACTTTGGGATCTGTGTAGGTTGCTGACTGTGTTTTGTAGGTTAAAATTGTTTGTCCAAGACCATAATCTAAAACTACTAATGTTTTTGCAGGGATTTATTAGCATAGAAAAATATTTTATCTTGGTGCACTAAAAAGAACCTTTGCTTGCTTAGCCTAGAAAACACTTGGATTCGGTGCATAAAATAAATCTTGTTTACAAATAATCTTAGGCACACTTCATTTTGGGCTTTAAAAAGAACATTAGCAATTGTTTGCCGTGTCTTGTGCACTTGCACATTTGTGTTACCCAAGGGATAGAATCAAAGTATCCTCTCCCCTTGCCTTCAAAAAGATCTTGGGTGAAGAGAAATGGTTCTACTCTCTTTTTCTTTTTAGGAAGAGGCCCTGCCCTTGAGACACATCTACAAGGAGAACTCATTGGTGACTCCAAGCGGTACTTTCATTCAGTCCATTATATAAATTAGGATAAGGCAAAAGCCAAGTCCGAATCGGTATAAGTGCTTACCATATGGTGCTAGCTCAAAAGGAAGTCGTACCTAGTGTATATGAAACTCCTAGTAGAGTTAGTCAAAACCTTAAGTGGTTTACCATATGCTTGTAACGTGTTGATCCCTTGAATGTTCCCCCACTAAACACCATTTGTTTTAGAGACTAAAAAACCTTCTACTTGTTGGTGCAGGGGGTCAAAAGATAGACCTCTGAAGCCATCCCACACTCTCGCAGTTCAAAGTAGAGATAACAAATTTCTTGAGATCTTCGAGTCTCTAGGAATTTGAAGCTTGGTGTACCTAAGAAGTGAGTGCCATGTAAGGGGGAGCCAGTGTCACCAAACTTCTAAGTTATCCGCTTTGAGTAAGTGTGGTTGGAGAAATCTAAGTGGGAATCCAACAAGTATTGTCCTTTCCTTGCCTTAGGTTGTACATGCTTGATAAAATCTTTCACATTTTCACAAACAAAACCTTTGGCCATTGTGTGCTCTTGTTTGAAGTGTTTTCAATACTTGCCAAGAATCAACATCATTGAACCACCATTGAAACATTTGACAATCATTTAACGTTCACAAAATCAAAATTTGACATCAAAACCCACATTTTCCAAAGCATTGACAACCACTGCCCTGCTTTGGCACCATTTCATAGATCCCTAGTGCCATTTCTCACTGTTTTGGCGCCATACACTTGAGTTTTGGTGCTATTTACAAATCAACTTGCACACGGGCCTAGAAAATTGTTTTTGGACCTTTTAAACTTGTACATCCATAATCCATATTTCACTTTGCTAGAATCCATCAAAACCATAACCATTTTGATCCAAAATTTTCATCCACTTTCCCATTTGGACCTTAGAGAAAAATCATCTTCACTGTTGGACCCTTCATCATACTATTGAACCCAACCATAATCCATACCTTTCCATAAACTTTTCATCCCCTTTGATTTTTACTTTTGGACCTTAATTCATCATCCCACAAATTTCATCCCCAATTCATCCATCTCTTCTAAATCAAAAGCATCCAAAAATCCCACAAATCAAAACATCAACCAATACCAAATATCATATCCCAAGTTAACCTTTGAGCCAAAAATTGATCTAGATTTTATCCTTTCACATCCTATTTTACTTTTTGGTCATTAGTCTATCTTCAAGTAAAGTAATCATCCCCTTTTTGCTTAAGGTCATAAGTCTACCTTGAGTAAGAAGAAAACATCCATTTTTGTAACCTTCAAAAATCTAGACCTATTTGAACTCATTTTTTGGTTTAAACATCCTTTCCAAACATCATCAAAATCTATCTTCCAAAACATCTAAATCACCTAAGGTTTTCCCTTAGTTGAGACATCACCCAAACAAATCACACCGAATCTTTCTCACCAAATCATCTTTCCAATCTATTCCATCCTTCATCCTTTTGGTCCAAAATTTTTGAAAACTAATATCCTTGACATTTACCATCCTTAGGTTGCCACCTTTTTGAGATTTGTCTCCCAAAGGTTAAAGACCTACAATCAAAATCATACCATAACCTCATATACCCTTGAATTTAGATTTTAGGGAGCATACTCTCTTGAACCTAAATTTTTGTCCCATTTCATCACCACATATCCTTGGGTCCAATAAATCAAACTAATTCTCCAAGGTCTTGACCTTCACCCACCCTAATCAAATCCACACTGATGCATGCCCATAACAAGATCCCAATCCAAGAAAAATCAAGAAATGGCCAACCTTGAAAACAACTTTGGCCTAGGAATGCCACAAACTGACCAAAACAACATGCCCACAATCCAACAAATACCCTCACATGATGCCAATGCAATGTTAAATCCCTTCCCCTTTCTGAAACCAACCCAAATCACCACCCCAAGTGGACCAAGATGTCCTAGATTTCACACAAGATCTTGATTCCATGGATATACTTGATAGAGCCCTAAGATCGGATCCCAATAGATATCTTGAGTTTCTCCTAAAAAATGGTGCTAATGTACCTCATAATGCATCTGCTTCTAAAAACCCCACCACATATTCACAACCCTCCATGTCACACACCAACCCTAACACGTCTCAAACCACATCCACAAATCCCACCATCTTAACCATAACGAACCCCACCAACATCAACCCTGCCGACACAGCAAACGTAACCACATCTATCCCACAAATCACTCTCACTATTCCCAAAAACCCCATACACATGAGTGCTTCCATGAGTGTGCCTCCACTTAAACCCAACACCATAGCCTTCATGAACCAACTATTCTCTCAATAACCCCCTAACACCTCTAATATTCCTGTCAAACCCATCGTCCAACTTCACGTATGTGAATCCATCAATCTCCCAAACACCCATTACTTCCTCCAACCAAACATCACAACCAAACCCTAATCAAAACCAAATACCACCCCATGTTCTACAACTCCATGCCTATCAACAATACCTTGCCCAACTCAACCAAAATCAAAACCCCGTCCCACAAAACCAAAACCTCGTCTCACAAAACCAAATTCTGCCTTACCTCCAAAAACTCATCAATCAACAAACATACATCCCGCAACCACCCGCAACACCCCCCAACACATGATTTAATGAGTGTTGTGCAAACCTTAATCCAAAAGGTGGACAACATGCAACAAGGAAACAAATGCAAGCAATATTCTTTCAAGGATATTTGCCCTTACCCATTCAATAGGACATTATACATGCCTCCCTTTCCTAAAAAATTTGAAACACCCAAATTTGACAAATACAAAGGAAAGGGAGACCTTAGGGAGTTCTATATCGCTTGCTTAGATGTCTCATATGATTATCTACCTATTTGATGAGAATTTTTCCTCGAAGCCTCAGTGGTCAAGCCACCAAATGGTTTGCACACCTTCCTCCTAGTATTAGGACCTTCCCTGAGCTCACAGAGAAGTTTGTAAACCATTTCTCTTATAATTTTGAACATGAAATATCCATGACAGATCTTTGCAATACCAAACAAAAGAATGGAGAATCCTTTGCTGCCTTCTTGCAAAGATGGAGAGGCTTAGCAAGCAAACTCCCTTAGCCAATCCCCAAAAAACAACTAGTCACCATGTTCGTGGCTAATCTTAGTCAAGAAAAGGGATTCCACTTACAAATTTAATGCGCATCTACCTTTGAAGAGGTCATCGACAAAGGCACCACCATTGAGAGAGCCCTTATTGCCAAGGGCTCGATCAAGCTCTATGACAATAAACATATAACAACAACAACAGAGTCAACATCAACACCCCAAATACAAATAACAACACACAATCAAACGCGAAACCTCACTTTTGGAGCAAGAACAAGAACACCATTAATGATGGTGTCACTAATGTGAAAGCCATCCAAAATGTACAAAATCAAACACCACCAAGCACATCCACCGCAAACAATGTCAATATCCCAAAGGGACCACCTAAACAAAATAACACCCCTAGGAGGAAATTCACACCCTTGGGAGAACCGATAGAGGATGTTTTGGATAAGATTGTAAAGGAGAATTTGATAACCCTCCCCCCTATTAAGCCTTATGACAAGAATCAATTCAAACCCACATGGTTTGATGAGAATGCCTACTGTGAATACCATCATGTCAAGGGGTATTAAACAGCTAAATGCATGAGATTAAAACACTGCATACATGATCTCATAGATAAGGGTAGTATTGGCTTCGATGAACCACCAAAACAATCACCAATTGCAAATCTCGAAGCTTACAAGGATCCTCTACCCAACCACAACAAAGGAAAAGCATCATCATCCAACCAAGTATACCACATCGTACCACCCCCAGCATCTTTTGACTCCGTCGCGGGTCGAATAGAAGAATCTTCTAACCACATCAACACCATCACCATTCGAGCAAAAGCACCCGATTATGCTATCACTACTCGCCATGGTCATGTCTCCATCTGCAGGGCACCCACCAATGATCAACCATCTACAACCACATCTACCCACCCACCATCCGTTCACAAATACAACCTCCTAGACCACCTAGGTAAAACCCCTGCTCAAATCTCCATCCTCAAGTTGCTCCGTATGTCACCCCTCCACAAAGAAGTCCTCAACAAAGCTTTAATGGAGACCCAAGTCCCCACCAACCTGAATATTGATCAATTCCAAGCCATGGTAGGCTATATTGCTTCACCCCATCATCTCACCTTTTTTGAGAAGGATCTTCCCACCTCTGACAACCTACACAATGATGCCTTGCACATTCAAGTCTGCATCCATAAACATATCATAAAAAGAGTCTTAATAGATGGTGGATCTAGCCTAAACCTATGCACTCTTAAATTGTGAAAACATTTGGGATACTCCAATGTGATTGTAGACACAAGTGAATGTATAACCATTAAGGGGTATGATGATTCTGAGAGACTATTTGAGGGCACTATCAAGCTCCCTATTCAAGTGGGGTAGAAAATTTTGGAGACCAAGTGTCAGGTACTTGATCTTGACCTCCCTTATAACATTCTCCTCGGCCGACCATGGACTCATGCCATGCAAGCTGTTCCATCCACATTTCACCAGTGCTTGAAATTCCCCCATAATGGCACAGAAGTAACTATCTATGCTGATCCCCACCCCTTCTAATACTACAATTTTTTGGAAGGACATAACCGCACTTTCTATCCTTACAACATCACCATCAAGAAGCCTGCCTCCCAAATCAATCCTACATCATCTACCTCATATGTTGACCCTTCCAACATCGCCACCACTTCATCCCAGACATCTCCACTACCCAAGGTCAAGATCAAGTTAAGTGACATGGGGTGTGGTGAATATGACCTACATGGTACTTTTTGTGTAGGAACAATGCCCACTCCTAAGACATTTGGTGCTCCTAAGGAAGAAGAGGTTTCCACGGTAGTTATCAAATGGAAATCATCCCCACCTTCAAGAAGAAGCATCTCCTTGATTAGGATGTTCTCGAAGATGTATCATCATGGTTATACAAAGATGAAGAAGCAGAACAAAAATCCCCTACCATCTCAACTGAAATTTATGGCAAAGGTCTAGAGATTGTCAAGTATATGGGCTATAAAGGACAAGGCGGTATTGGTCTTCATGAACAAGGGATTGTGGAGCTAATTCAAGAAACGAGGAACCCCTGTTCTCAAGGGTTAGGATATGGAAAACAAGAGTATATCCTCACTAATGGTGAATGTGTCTTAGGTGAGGTTGCTAAGGTCTCTCATGTGGTCGATAACATTAACTAAGTGGACGATCAAGATTCCTTTAGCAATTTTACTAAATTCTTTGAGACCTTCGTATACACCATCTATACCATGACCACCACCCCATCCAAATCTTGTGACCTACCTCTTGTATACCCCAAGCTTATAGATTGGGACCAACAAGGACCTCCCATCCTTGATGTGGCATAGAATGATGAGGCAATAGCAGAAATGATGGGGGTCAAAGATCACTTCCCCCTCAGAGAACATAGAGCCAGATATATCATGGAACTCAACACATCTACCTACTTCAGTGAAATCACCCATGCTCTTAGTCACAAAAACATAAGAATAAAAACACCCCCTAGTGAAAACCACTTCGTGGCACTTTTGGGTGAAGAAAAAATCAAAATAAAGGATGTATCACCTAGTAAAAACCTCTATGAGGTGCTAGGAGATGAGAGCATGCACCTTCCTGAGATAGATGAATTATATCCAGATAGATCACCTATCCTAGTGGAAGCATAATAGGAAATGAACCTTGGGACAGAGGAAGCCTTGAAAATAACCTTCAGAGCAGAATCCATTACAACCATGGAGCAAGAGAACTTCCTAGCCTTCTTTAATCAAAGAAGCCACAACTTCGCTGGACTTATGCTAATATGCCAGGGATGGATCCTACCTTGGTTGTTCATCACCTTGCAATACGTCCTAATGCAAAACTGGTGAAACAAAAGCTAAGGAAGATGAATCCCTAGATTGCGCTCTAGGTCAAAGCAGAGCTCAAGAAACTCCTAGATGCGGGGTTTATCCGGCCAATAGATTACCCTGAATGGGTGTCTAATACTGTACCCATAGCTAAAGTCATTGGGGGCATCTAGTGCTGCATAGATTTTAGAGATCTTAACAAATCTTGCCCTAAAGATGACTTTTTGTTACCCAACATTGTTATCATATTGGATCTCACAACAGGGCATGAGATGTTCTGTCTAATGGATGGTTTATTGGGATATAATTAAATCTAAATCACAGAAGAGGATCAACATAAAACATCCTTCATCTGCCTATGGGGGATATACTGCTGGGTTGTAATGCCTTTTAGCCTAAAGAATGCCTGTACGATATATCAGTGGGCAATGACCGTCATCTTCCATGACCTCTTCCACCACATAATGGAAGACTATGTAGATGATCTATTGGGAAAATCTAAAACTAGAGAGGAGCACTTGAATGTGCTAGCCAAGATCTTTGATAGGTTGGAACAGTACCATGTGTGGCTGAATCTGAAGAAGTGTGTCTTTGGAGTCACCTCTAGGAAACTCCTGGGATACATATGTTGAAATGTGTTAGACAACTGAGAGGTGGGGGTGAATCAGTTGTCCCAAAAACTTAACTACTTCTACTCTTTAAACATTAGGCACTTATCCATAGTTATTATGATTAAACAATGAATACATGAAATCAGAAACTTAAACACAGATGCAACATCAAACACAAGAGACACTAGATTTTTACGTGGAAAACCTTAAAGTGGGGAAAAACCATGGAGAGGATTAGCTCTCAATATATATTGCAATATTTGAAAAATGATGTTCAGGCTGAGTCACTCCACAGGCCTAGAATATGTTGGCTCACAGCCATGAAGTACAGCTAGGTCTAGCAGGCTCACTGCCTCAACCCTAAACCTAGAAAGATTACAATGAGGGATGTTAAACCCTAAGGGCTGTTAAACCCTACTGGCGGCTCGCTACCAAGATCAATATCTTCTTCATGTCTGGGATTAATACATTGAAGTACAATAGTTCCTTTGCCCTGCTCTACCTTTCCACTTCTTTCCTTATCTTCCCATCTTCACTCAAGGACACATTTTTCATGACTCAATTACAAGTATTTATAAACTTCATCAACCTTGGAATGATCATCAAGGTCAGCATTACAATCATAAACCATTGGAACAATCTCCAAGGTCGGCATTACAAACATTTACAAAATAGGTCTTGTCCTAATTCAAAAATACGCAAAGGAAATGTAGTATAGATGTGTGTGGATCATGCCACACCTTAACTAGGACTCAAACATGATCTTCCATGCCACAACATGTTTCTATAATCTTCAAGAGATCTCTGCAATCACTGGAGTTAACCAAGTTGGTTAAGACATGTTACACACTACGTTATCTAGGAATAATCTTCAAACTCAATCTCAATTCCTTAATGTAGACCAATGTAAAGACATGAACATGATCAGGAGGTATCCACAAGCATGTTGAAATCACCAAGAGCAACCACACAAACTCAAACCACTTTATCCATGAGATTCTTCACACCGAAGCACATGAACTTCACTATCTTCAACTGTCATAAAAGAAAGATGGCAATTGAAGACTTCCCTCTAGAACTGCAGACCAAAACATGAACCATTGCAATTGTAGGCACATATCATCATCCTAGACTTCCCTCTAGAACTACAGAGCAAAATACTTCAATGCGGAGGTATGCGGAGCAAAATACTTTCTCTCAAGCACTATTGAATAATCAGAAAGAGTAGGTTTTACTCTGGTGAATGTAACTCACTCAAATCTTCATACCGGAGGCTCAAACTCAGGAATTAGCATATTCAAACATGCCTCTAAATAAATTCCAATCCGCAGACTAAGCTCTTCAGTCAGCAAGAAATGCAGAGTAACCTTCTAGATTGTTCTTCAGTATGCAACTCACTGTCTTCATTGTGATTGACTGTTTACTTTCTGATTCTTCTAGAGGGGCTAATTTTCTCAATAGCCTCAACATATAAAACTTCTAAACAAATAACAAAATAGGATATAGTTGACACCAATGACAACAAAGACATGTTGACTCAATGACAACACCGATTAGGCACATACTTGCAACAATCTCCTGCTTTGTCATTGATGGCAACATATGATGTGAAAACCTATAACAACCATCAAGACAAGATTCTCCCCCTATCTCTTTACACATTTGCACTCTTTCTCTCTAAATTTTTCACATGATTTCTCTCCCCCTTTGACATCAATGGAAAAGGGCACATACTTGCATTTTGCTGCTCTGATCCAATCTCTCTTCTGAACTCTCTGACTACTCCCCCTGAGAAGTAGCCCTAAAAACATCAATCCAGATTTGGAGAAGAAACTCTAAGCACCACTAGACTGATGCACTCTTGTGCATCTTAGTTTAGAGTAGGAGCGGTAATAACCCCTAACTTTTCTCTGAGGTACTCAAAAGTATCCTTAGGAAGAGGCTTGGTGAAAATGTCTGCAATCTGGTCTTTTGTAGATACATACACCAACTTGACTTCATTCTATGTCACTTTTTCTCTTAGAAAGTGATATCTTATGGATATGTGCTTTGTCCTTGAATGCATTACTAGATTCTTTGATATGTTTATGGCACTTGTATTGTCACAAAAGATTGCAATTGGATCTTCATACACAGCTCTGATGTCCTTCAATGTCTGCTTCATCCATAACACTTAAGTACAACTACATGCTGCTGCAATATATTTTGCTTCTACAGTGGACAGAGATATTGAATCTTGTTTCTTGCTTATCCAAGATACCAACCTTTTCCCTAAGAAGTATGTACCTCCACTTGTACTTTTTTTGTCATCCACATCTCCAGCCCAATCTGCATCAGTGTAAGCACTGAGAATGAAATCATTATCCTTTGGATACCACAAACCATAATCCATTGTGCCTTTCAAATATCTCAGAATACTCTTGACTGCCATCACATGTGTCTCCTTAGGTTCTTCTTGAAATCTTTCCACAAGACAAACTACATGCATTATGTTAGGTTTGGTTTGAGAAAGATAAAGTAATCCTCCAATCATAGATCTGTACCTTTTCTGATCTGCCATTCATCATTTTTGCTCAACTTACAACAAGTTACCATAGGAGTATTTACTAGTTTAGAGTCTTCCATCCCAAACTTCTTTAACAACTCTTTCACATACTTAGACTGAAAAATGAAGATACCTTTATCTGATTGATTTATTTGCAGACCTAAAAAGAAATTCATCTCATCAAACATGAACATTTCAAATTCACTTTGCATTTCTCCAGCAAAAACTGTGCACATACCTTCATTGCTTCAAAAGATAATGTCATCAACAAAGACTGCAACAATTAGGTTTTGTTCATTATTGATTTTAAAATGGAGATTGCTATCTATAGTACCCTTTCTGAACCCTAACTGTATCAGATACTTATCCAACCTAGCATACTAGGCCCTGGGGGCTTGTTTTAATCCATACAATGCCTTCTTCAATCTGCATACCATGTCACCCTGATTTGATGACTGGAATCCTTTCAGTTGTTCAATATAGAATTCTTCTTCCAATTCTCCATTCAAGAAAGAAGATTTCACATCCATCTGATATATCTTAAAATCTTTGTAGGCTGCAAATGCCAAAAAAATTCTTATAGCTTCAATCCTTGCCACTGGTGCAAATGTTTCCTCAAAATCTATTCCTTCAACTTGAGAGTATCCTTTGCATACCAACCTTGCTTTGTTTCTTACCACTTCACCATTCTCATTCATCTTGTTTCTAAAGACCCACTTGGTGCTAATTACATTTTTATCTGTTGGTTTGGGAACAAGATCCCAAGTTTGATTCTTCTCTATCTGCATCAATTCTTCTTTCATAGCCTTTACCCAATTCTCATCATTGCAAGCTTCATTCATAGTCTTAGGTTCAATCTTGGAAACTAGACATAAATTTACTTATTCTTCTGCAGCTCTTCTTCTGGTTAGGATTCCTTTTCTCTTATCTCCTATGATTTGATCTTCAGAATGATTAAGTTTTACATACCTTGGTGTCTTGGTAGCACTTTCCAAAGCTTGTTTCTCTTCATCTGAGTTGTCTTCATGCTGCACCACTTCTTTTCTTGCTAAAACATCTGGTTTATCTGATTCATATCCACTTGATTCTGGACACCTTTCCTTGCTTTCATCAACTTTGACATTTGCACTCTCAATGATCTTATTTAGCCTCTTATTATAGCACCAGTAGGCCTTTCTCTTGGTGGAGTAACCAAGGAAGATTCCTTCATCACATCTAGCATCAAACTTGCCTAGATCTTCTTCTCTTTTCATATAACATTTTCTACCAATGACTTTGAGATATTTTACAGTAGGAACTTTACCATACCACAATTCATAAGGAGTTTTAGAAATGTTACCTTTGACTTAGACTCTATTTAGGATGTATATAGTAGTGTGAATTGCCTCTCTCCAATATACTCTTTCATCATCATCAAAATCTTATACTCTTTTATCATCATCAAAATCTTCAACACAATAACATTTCTTTTGGATCCTAGGCCTGTTCTCATATCTTTTTCTATTTCTTTCAATTCTTTCAGGGCATCTGGAAATAAAGTGACCTACCTTACCATAGGAGAAACATTTAAAAGGTAATTTACCTTTAAACTTACCAGATCCTCTTTGCAGTCTATCAACAAATTTGGCTTTAATTTCATCAAACTCATCATCAGATCCTCTTGGTAGTCTCAACTTTTGGCAGGGCATCACCAAACTCTCTCATTTCAAAGGTAGTAATCTATCCAAGTAACTAGTCTCTGTCAATGGTTTTTACTTGCATAAATTCTTCAATTGTAGCTACCTTGTGACTATAGGACTTTGGTAGTGATCTGAGTATTTTCATCACAACTTGCTTATCACCAAGAGTTCCCCCCATACCTTTTATCCCAGTGACAAGTTCATCAACTCTTTGCATAAAGGCTGTTACGTTTTCATATTCATTCATCTTCAAACTCTCATACTTCACTTTCAAACTTTGTAGTTTGGCCTCCTTCACAGAATCATCTCCTTCATACAGATTTTTCAGCTTCTCCCATACCTCATTTGCAGTTTCAAGATCCACAAATTTTGTTGGCACTGAGTCACTTAAGGAACTTAATAGAGCATCTTTTGCATTGACATCCACCTCATATTCTTTGATTTCATCTTCAGTCATCAAACCATTTGGAGGCATGGTGTATTTTACTTTTGTAGCTTTCCATACTTTGTAACCAAGACAAAGAAGATGGCTTTTCATTCGTGCCTTCCAAAGAGCATAATTCATTCCATCAAAATGCGGCTCTTCCTTTTTATAAGATATTTTAGATCTTCCTCAAGCTGTTAGACTTTCTTCAGAGGATCCTTGCTCTGATACCAATTTTTGAAATGTGCCAGACAACTGAGAGGGGGGTGAATCAGTTGTCCCAAAAACTTAAATACTTCTTCTCTTTAAACATTAACCAATTATCCATAGTTATTATGATTAAACAATGAATGTATGAAATTAGAAACATAAACACAGATGCAACATCAAACACAAGAGATACCAAATTTTTATGTGGAAAACCCCAAGGTGGGCAAAAACCATAAAGAGGATTAGCTCTCAATATATATTGCAATCTTTGAAAAATGATGTTTAGGCTTGGTCACTCCACGGGCCTAGAACATGCTGGCTCACTGCTATGAAGTACAACTAGGTCTAGTAGGCTCACTGCCTCAACCCTAAACCTAGAAAGATTACAATGAGGGCTGTTAAACCCTACTGGCGGCTCACTTCCAAGATCAATATCTTCTTCATGTTTGAGATTAATACATTGAAGAAGAATAATTCCTTTGCCTTGCTCTACGTTTCCACTTCTTTCCTTATCTTCCCATCTTCGCTCAAGGACACATTTTCCATGACTCAATTACAAGTATTTATACACTTCATCAATCTTGGAATGATCATCAAGGTCAGCATTACAATCATCAACCATTGGAACAATCTCCAAGGTTGGCATTACTAACATTTACAAAATAGGTCTTGACCTAATTGAAAAATATGCAAAGGAAATGTAGTATAGATGTGTGTGGATCATGCCACACCTTAGCTAGGACTGAAACATGATCTTCCACGCCACAACACACTTCTATAATCTTCAAGAGATCTCCACAATCATTGGAGTTAACCAAGTCAGCTAAGATTGGTTACATGCTACGTTATCTGGGGATAATCTTCAACCTTGATGTCAATTCCTTAATGTGGACCAATGTAAAGATAGGAACATGATCAGGAGGTATCCACAAGCATGTTGAAATCACCAGGAGCAACCACACAAACTCAAACCACTTTATCCATGAGATTCTTCACATTGGAACATGTGAACTTCACTATCTTCAACTGTCATAAAAGAAAGATGGATTGCGGACCACCAAAACATGAACCATTGTAATTGTAGGCACATATCATCATCCTAGACTTCCCTCTAGAACCACAGAGAAAAATACTTCAATGCAGAGGAATGCAGAGCAAAATACTTTCTCTCAGGCACTAGTGAATAATTAGAAAGAGTAGGTTTTACTCTGGTGAATGTAACTCACTCAAATCTTCATACCGAAGGCTCAAACTTAGGAATTAGCATCTTTAGACATGCCTCTAAATAACTTCCAATCTACAGACCAAGATCTTCAGTCAACAAGAAATGCGGAGCAACCTTCTAGACTATTCTTTAGTATGCAACTCACTGTCTTCAATGTGATTCATTGTTTACTTTCTGATTCTTCCAGAGGGGCTAATTTTCTCAATATCCTCAACATATAAAGCTTCTAAACAAATAACAAAATAGGATACAGTTGACACCAATGACAACAAAGATATGTTGACATCAATGACAACACCGATTAGGCACATACTTGCAACAAAATAGTGTCAAGAAGAGGAATAGAAGTAGATCCTGCCAAAGTCAAAGCTCTAATAGAGATGCCTCCTCCAAAGACACTAAAGTAGTTGTGAAGTCTACAAGGGAAGCTTCAATCTATCTGACAGTTCATAGCACAACTTGTAGATAAATGCTAGCGATTTCAGCATCTCCTCCATAAGAACACAACCTTTGTGTGGTATAATTAGTGTTAGGGGGATTTTGAATAGTTGAAGAAGTACCTTGCTAACCCACCTATCCTTATTCCACCAAAACAAGGAGAACCCCTCCTCTTGTATATTTCAACGACAGAAACAACTATAAGGGCCTTGTTGGCACAACATGATGAACAAGGGAAAGAAAGAGCAATGTATTATATCATCCATACCTTGGTATCCTATGAGATAAATTATACTCCCATTGAACGAGCATGCTTAGCTATCATCTTCACCTCACAAAAGTTGAGACACTACATGCTTAATCACAAGACTAAGCTCATTGCCAAGTTTGATCCACTGAAATATCTACTAACTAGAGATGCCCTTGAAGAATGGCTAAGTGGGTAATGATCTTCAGTGAGTTTGATATTGAATAAACAGAGATAAAAGCCATTAAAGGATAGGTCATCATTGATCAATTAGCTAAGGCACCCATCCCAACAGAGTAACCCACACTAGTAGAATTTCTTGATGAGTCTATATTGTCAGTAATACCAACAACAAAATCATGGAAGATGTATTTTGATGGATCCTATACACATCAAGGCTCGAGGGGCGGCATTCTATTTATTACCCCTCAAGGAGACACCATCCCCAAATCGTATAAAATTACATTTCCATGCACAAACAATGTAGAAGAATATGAGGCTCTTATCACAGCACTTCGCATGGTGATTCAGTGGAGGATCAAAAAGCTATTAGTCTATCTATGGGGATTCTCAATTGGTTATCTGATAGGTGAACAATGAATATAAGACTAAGGATGATAAGCTCTTGCCCTACAAAAGAATGGTGAATGATTTTAAATATTATTTTCATGACATCCACTTTGAACAAATCCCAAGGTTAAACAACAAAGCAGTAGATGCCATGGCCATTATAGGATCTCTAGTAGACATGAAGAAATACATCAAGAAATGCGAGTTCCTAATCGAAGAACTTCCTATATTGGCTTATGATGTTCCACAATCAGAACTGGTGTGTGACATTATTGGTCCCCTATCCCCCTAGTATCAAGAGATGTATATGTACCTTCATGACAATGTCCTCCCACCCAACCTATCAACCTCCCAACGAAAAAGCTTCATTTGTCGAGCCTCCCGCTTCACTCTTATAGGAGACACCTTATACAAAAGGAGTCTTGATGGTAGACTTTTACGATGTCTAGACTCTAGGAAGCCAAAGTAGCCTTACAAGAGGTATGATGAAGGCATTTGTAGGGCACACTCGAGTGGACCTACTCTAGCCAAGAAGATCTTAAGAACAAGATACTATTGGTCAACCATGGAGCGAGATGCTTACAGGTTCATGAAGAAATGATTTTCATGTCAACAACATGGGGACCTGATCCATGCACCATCACAAGAGTTGCAGCCAATAACAATTCCATGGCCTTTTTCTCAATGGGGACTCAACCTTGTAGGTAAGATTCACCCTCCATCCTCCAATGGTCATAAGTTCATTATCACCGCAACTGAATACTTTACCAAGTGGGTTGAAGCAATTCCACTCACTTTCACCACATGCATCCAAATATCCAAATTCATTCTTCATTACATCATAAGCCGATATGGCATCCCCCATTCCATCATTACTGACAACAGGAAACTATTTAAGAACCAGGAAGTCTGCACTTTGTGTAAGAAATTCCAGATCCAACATCATTTCTCCACTCCATACTATCCCCAATGTAACGGTCAGGTTGAAGCTTCAAACAAAACCATCCTACGCATTCTGAAAAAGAGGGTTAATGAAGTTGGCCATGACTGGCACTTCCAACTCAATCCTGCCCTATGGGCCTACTGCATGATTGTCTGCACACCTACAAGAGCCACGCTATATTCCCTTGTATTTGGTTTTCAATCCATCTCACCTATTGAGGTCAAGCTCCAATCACTTAGAGTCTCTTTACAGAACATAATCACTAATGAGGAATATCGAGTTGCAAGGCTGCATGAGTTAGAACTATTGGATGAAAAATGCCTGGATGCACTCAACCATCTGTAGACATACCAAAATCACCTACGAAGAAGCTATAAAAAGAAAATCAAGAATTGCAAGTTTGAAGTAGGTGACCTTGTCCTCATGGAAAATCAAAAAAATATGTAGGAACGCACTAAGAAAGGGAAATTTGAGCCCAATTGGTTGGGACCCTATGTTATTATAGCTAGCTATGGATCAGGGGCATATCAGCTTGCAACACCTAAGGGGTAGCCTCTGGATGAACCCATGAACATTCTACATTTGAAGAGGTTCTATGCATAACCCATCAAGTATCCCAAAGCAAAAATACAAAAAAGTAAAAAAATTGAAAAATCCAAAAAAAATGAAAAATCAAGAAAAACCCAAGTGCAATAAAGCCAACCAATGGTGAAAATCACTCCGGTGACACCTTGGATAAGTACCATGGTGAAAACCTATTTTAAGAACCATATGTAGTGGCTAGTTCCACCATCTAATAAGTTCTCTCTCCATCACGACACTCCACATCAAACACTTCCCATGGCTTGGAATTCTGAAACATCAATCGCCCACCCCGTATCATCCCACCCAAAGCTGACCTGTGGAACAAGGATCCTTGTAAGCTTTCTCTATACAGCTAAAATAAAAAAATCCTAAAAACAATAGAAATCAAAAATCCCAAAAATAATAGAAAATCTCAGAAAATCCAAAAACATTCAAAAAAATCCAAAAATCTAAAAACAAAAACATTCACATCATCAAGTCTCGCTAGAACTACATATTTATCTCACCTGCATCTTGAAAGTGCCTTGATCCCATGGACATAGGGTATGTAGGCAGTCTAGAATACGAAGGAAGTATCCAGTACTTAGGTACATAAGATGCACCCATCCAACCCGTTTGGATGGTCCCTATTTACTGAGCTTGCTAGATTCCACAAATGATATGCATGCTAGGCATACGCCTAAAGCATCGCACCTTATGCAAAAATCATCAATCAACATACCAACTATAATCATCACACATGGCCTGACTATCCTTTTGCCCACCTTTCAAATTTATCCAACAAACATCCAAAACAATTCGCGTCCTAGGATATATCGTTCCTACAATGGACAAAATTCATCATCCTATCAACACTTATCTTAGCAAGAGAATACAATGGTTGTTTGTGTCATTTTTTTGGTCTTTTAATTATTGATTTTTATCTTCTTGCCTTGTTCCAGGTGATTTCCAAAGCTACCTTGATCTCATTATATCATGGTAATTGGCAGACAACACTTGGAGTAGACATGGTCATCATTTCTATATGTTGTGCTTGTGGCTTGATTTCATTACTCCAAGAATAGTATTCATATCTTGAAGCTAGGGTCGGGTCTAGCATAGTGCGTCTCATCTACATATATAGGTATTCATACCTTCTATGTACTATGAGCACTTATGTTATTAGTCCCCTTCTCTTAGCTAGGAAAGGCTATACTACCTTGGGTATGCATGAAATCAACCTATTGTTTGTGAGTCTGGTCCATGCAATTGTGGGATAAATATCATCACCTAGGTTCTTCTATACCTTCATGAAACGTATCCTACTTTGCTATAATAAAATCTAGAAATGCTCTCACTAGTCAAATACAAATATTGAACGTAGCTTACTTCCTCTTCTTCATCCAACCATCTTATTTGAGCTTAGATTTTTAATCCTCTCATCTATCCATTCTACCCCCTCTCCTAACTACAATCCCCTCCTATCACTTACCCAACAACCCATTCAACCAACCTAGCACACCTAAGCCAAACCCCATCTAATGACATGGTGTCCAATAACCTAGCACTCCCTAAACCACCCTTACAATCCCCTTTTCCTCCCAACCCATAACCATTCCCCTCCCTAACCTACCCCCCCACCACCTACCCCCATCACCCAGGGTTGTAAAAGAACATAACATGTGTCATGACTTGACCATTTCATAAATCATTGCATTTATGCCATTAGTTGCATTATCATAATCATCATTTACATCATTTAACTGTTGCATTACCATTTCATTTTACATACATAATATATGTTTATTAATTTGAGCATATATTTCCATCTCATTACATTATTGCATCAATAATAAGTGTTTACTAATATGAGCATTCATTCTTATTCCATAAAATCATATTACATCCATTTCAATCCACATCATAATCCATAATCATAACATGCATCAACATTATCACATTAGCATAAGTAAAACATAACATCATACGCATAACATACATGATCCATAATATCATACGCATAACATACATGATCCATAACATCATACACATAACATATATCATCATGATCCATAAACATGACATAAAAAAAATCCATTTGTATCCATCTCAACCATAAGTGCACAAGAACCACCTGCATACATAATGATCTCATAAACAAGACATCCATCCATAAGCTAAAAGAATCATAACAGATATAAAAAACATCAGAAAAATCCTTACAACCATTAATATCTAAATTATACAACTATGTGGTCAACATGAGGTAGAAATCCTGACAAGTACGATGAGTGTAATCATCGATCATCTCACCACATAATGCAACATAAATAGAATCATCCATCACAACATCATCACATAAACCATAACATCACATCATAACCTACATCATCATCATCATGTAAACCATAACATCATATCATCATTTGCGTCATCAATCCATCCATCACATGAGCATATATAATATAGAAAACCATAAAAATATACATCACATAATGCATCCATAACATAAACCATCATCGTATAACATCATAGGCATCATCATCATCATCATATAAACATCAAATGTCATCATCATACATTGCCACAAAATAATATACATCATTCAAAATTCATACAATTCATGATACAAAATGCCTCTAAGGGCTCAAAGTACATAAATAGATACATATCAACCCTGGGTAGATGATCCTTTGCCCAACTCAGTAGGTGACCCTGGCTATGGTGGTGGTGGTGGCGGTGGTCCCATGGGCTACTGCATAGACTGAATAGACCTCAATTTGCATGATCCAGACATTCATGACCCACTTTGCTGATTGTAGCTAGGAATTCGTTGCCCTTGAGGGATAGCCACATAATAAGCTGCATGGTAATACTTAGCTCGTTGACTTTGATCTAGGAATTGACCCTGTACCTGTGAAAGTTGTCCCTACAGTTGTGTGATCTGAGCCTACATCTGTGACAATACTGGCCCCATCCCACTCCCTGAAACCATCCCCTGCAAGCTAGCCACCTGTGTCTCTACTTGTTGAGCCTATACTACTACTGCATCTTGCTCTGCTATGAGAGTAGCCACCTGACCCTGAGCTTGTGTCAATTACGCCTATAGTGCACTCACCTGCCCATCTGCTCCATCTAACAATGCAACCGCCCCCCAAAGCTGTACAAGCTCCTGATCCTGTCTCCACACAGTATCCTCTAGGCTCACCAACTGGGCTTGGAGAGTCCCCACCTCCTCCTTGAGTGTTGAATGCTCTCTAGGAGCTACCTCTACTCTTGCCACTAAACTTCCAGCCTCTACCCTGCACACTCCTGGAAATGTCATAGCAGTTGCTGGGATATCCTTCTAGTAAGTCCTCTCCCTCACCTCTAAATCAGCTGAGGTGGTCCTCTGTCCCTGTTACCGTGGAGGTGCTCATGGAGGTGGCATCGGTCCTCAGTCCCCTCCTGGTACTTGTTGAGCAGGTGGTCTCTATCTAGGCCCTGGTGATGGGATACTCACTGACCCAACACCTGCCTAATCTGTACTTAGTATATAGGTACTTGTTGTTGCTGCTGTAAGACCTACTGCCCCTTGCACCTATTATACAGGAGCCTGTACCTGAGGCACTAGCTACTACTGGGCCTGCTGCTATCCCTACTGCCGCACCTATAGTGGCAGTATCACCACCCATCTACCTCTCCCTCTCCCTCGTCCTCTCACAGCCTCCACCTACTCATATGCTGTTGCCGCTAGCACCCCAATGGGATCATCATCATCTACCTCCATCTCCTCCACAACTATCTCCTCCTCGACTACATCCCCCTCCTCCCCTGCCTCCATGGTCATATCTGGATCCTCCATCAGATCCATCATACGAGTTGGCTGCCATACCTGCCACCACTGATCATACGAAGGTGTAGTCCCTACGTCTACCACCATGCTCCTCCAATCCCACACAACAGCTGTAATGCTACAAAATCACCTATTTCCACTTATGGCGCTATGGCCGATGGCCATCTCTCATCTCACGGTGTCCATGCAAATATCGCCATACCCTGAGGAACATCTTGTTGTAAACCAAACTAGTGCATAACACGTGATGGAAGATACATGTTGATAGTGTAGTCACCTCAACCCATCGAATACCGTGGCTAAAAGGTATAGGGCATATGTATATCATCATTTGGCCATGGCTCCATTCCAATATATGGCCACCATGTGACTCGAATCAAATCATCCAACACCCATCTCCAGTAGCACAACTGTCCAGTATGAGAATACTCAATGGGCTGCCAATATAAAAACATATACATCTCAAACTGTTGTCGATGGTATCCTCCTTGTGGCCTCGTGATAGCAATGTGCTCGAAGGCCCACACATGCAGGTGTCAAATCATAATGATAAACCACTGTATGCATCTCATGATACAACTGTGCCAGCATGCATGGCCCCCAGGTATAGACAGTCTCATCCCACACCATCCCCTCTATCATCTCCCCCTACCCCACTGGGAAACCTCTAGCTCGCTGATCTGGCATCACCACACCTCCAATCAATGCACATAGAAATAGGGTGAAATGATCTATGCCCGCTACCAAAGTCTCCTCGCAGCTCATCTCTCATCTATCCATTGATAACTCTGACTGGCCTGGGGCAAATGCTCTCCCTAAGGCTATCAGTCCTCTCCTCATGTGGTACACCACTTGATCCCTGTGAATCGGTGGCTTGAAGATGCGATAAACATCCTCAAGAGTAATAGTGATCTCCCCTGTCGACAAGAGAAAGGAGCATGTCTCAGGTTGATAAGGCTCTATGAGGGCCATCATCAGTGCTCTATGTGCTCATAAAACTGACATATTCGATATCGTCAGTAGCCCTAACCTCGCCAATCGACCTCGTGTCAATCCATTGAACCTGTCTAACAACTGCATCACTAAGAGCACATGTCACTCTCATGATCCCACAATGAATGATACTCTCACCTGCATCCACCAATGTTTGTTGAAAATTTACCTTTTCATCTAAATCAGCCTTCCTACACTAATTTTCCTTCCTTTAGGGGCCAAATGTAATTTGGCACCGCTCATTCTCTCCATCATGCCAATCCCCTGGATGGCGCTACCCTTTTCCCCGATGGCATCACTTTAGAAGATGGCACCACTTCATAGGCTTTACATGCTGCTTTGGTACAAACCCATCCCCTCCCAGCTGAAAGGCACCATTCTAGAAAATGGCACTGCCTTACCTTTTGGCGCTGACCCGCAGGATGGTGCCACTTCCTGAGATGACATCGATTCATGGGATGGCACCACGACTCAGCATGGCACCCATCCAGATGATGGCCCTACTCCCCAACAAGGCACCACTTTAGACAATAGCGCCACAGAAAGTCCTTTTGGCGCCATTGCACCAAAAAACCCTAACCCTTCGCAAAAAGCACCAAACTAGAGGAAGGTGCCAAACTACAAAGTTTTGGTGACAATCCCTTCCCAAAATCCCCTTGATGGATGGCGCCAATCTGGCCCCTTTTTTTGCCAATCAGTCTCCCAATGGCATCGACCCTAAAAAACCCCCATTCCTGAAAATAATAATTGCGATAGAATTAAAAAATCACAAAGTTAGGGTTTCAGCCTCCCTGCTCACCAGCCTCTACTGACCTCCCAGATGACCGGATTCACTCAGATAGGTGCTCAAAGTGTGGGAACATGGGGTTAGGGTTCTCCATTCTCTCCTTCTCTTTCATCCAAATAGCTCAATGAGTGCAAATGTGGCACTCTAGGGCCCACTTTTTCTATTTATAGAAAGCCATGTTATCCTCCAACACACTTTCTCCTCCCCATGGTGCAGATCATAACCTTTTTCACCTATTTTTCTTCCTGTCAACCTATTTTTTAGCCCTCTATCCATTTTTCACCTCCGTTTCTTCCTTTAGAGAGCTCACCCAATTTTTTTTTATTTTTTCACTCGACCTTTTGAGGGGGCATCCCTCACCCATTTCATTCCTTCCCGACAGCTGGGGCATTTTTCTTTAACTTGACACCACTTCCCTGCTAGGTCACGACGCCACGTCAAAGAGAGGCAAATGTAGACACCTAAAAAAATGTCTTCACTACTTAGCCAATCTCTGACATCACTAACATCACCAATCATTTTTCTAATTAATTAATTAAATTTTTATTTAATTAATTATTCATCTCAACACCTGATTCCACCTCATCATCCCCTTTAAATTGAATTAATTTAATTAATTCAATAGTTCCCCCTTCACCAACATTAGCCTAATTAATTAAATAAATGTGCAAATATTTATTTGATTAATTCATCCCTTTCACTAAACCTGATTAATTAAATAAATTATGTTTATTTAATTAATTCAACCTACTCATTAGCCTATCCCTACCCTAGTTGATTAAATGCATATTATTTAATTAGCTAGTCTAACCTACATGACCCTAGACCTAGGATTAATTAAATAAAACCTTATTTAATTAATCTTAACCCTTCATTAACCCATTCCCTAATTTTCTAGCCATATTAATTAGGCTAATTACCCTGATTAAAATGGTCAAACCTAGCTTAACACTCTTCCCCACATCCTCCAAATAAAAAATTGATATTTATGCCACATAAATCAATTTTTTATACACATATGTCAAACATCTCATTAATAACCTCGTACACCCCTTACACATGTCATGACTCATTTATTTCCACTCTTCCTCAAATGAATTTTTAATTCATTTTCTCTTCCCCATGTGAATTTTTAATTCACGTCTAATCCACCTTACCCAACCTCATTTAATTCACCCCTTTCCAAAGATGAATTTAAAATTCATCTTTATTCACAACCCTCCATTTTTGGAGATTAAATCTAAGCCCTCCACATCACATGCATTCACAACCATTGCTCTCCAAATTAAATCTCCACCCTTGGTTCAAATCCTCTCCCAAAAATCCTATAAATACACCATCTCTCAAGCCATTTTATCATCCACAATTTGAGCAAAGTTATCATGCCAAAATCTCTCCTTTTGAGCTAGTTTTATTAGTGATTGCATAGGCTTTTGAGAGCATTTCACATTGTCCATTATCATCTTGGGGTGAAACTAGAGTGCTTGGGTGCAACACTCTCCACCCTATCTAGGGTTTGTGGATCACATTGGAAGGTATAACATTTGTTTTTTTATTGCATTTGTTTTGTGTTATACTTTCATTTTGTTTTTCATAAACTATAGTCACAATTGCAATCTAAGGAACAATAACAACAATAATAGGCCGCAAGGACCATTGATGATGTCCATCCCGCCAAATAATTTCAATACTCCTTCGGATGTATAATCAAGAAACAATTTGCAAAATCCAAAGGTAGCTTCACAACCTACTAAGTCCTTTCTTGAGCCATAGAAAAAATAGGTTTGTCTGAGTTAATTGATTCAGATAAGTTGGTGAATTATTTAGCTGATGAAATTTAAAAGATCAAAATTAGCTTATCTTTATTTGAGCTTTTAAAAACCCCTATGATTAAGAGAGATTTTCTTAAGTCTCTAGAAGAATCCTCTTCTAAAAAAAATCTTCCAAATAGAGAACCCCATGCTAGATATATCTAGTATAAACCTAGAGATAAAAGTCAGGTACATGCTGTAGATGCTCAAGTAGCATTATACAAAGAAAACATAAAGTCTCCTCTGTTCATGTTAACCCTTAGGATCTTTGGAAAGAATTTGCATAATTGTCTAGTAGATTCAAGTGCCTCTACGAATGTGATGCCACTAGCAATCTGTCAAATTCTAGGAGTATCCCCTACTAAATTCTCTAAGAAAGTTACTCAGTTAGACAAGACTGAGGTAAACATCATAGAGAACTAACACATATCCACATGATGTTGGCATTAGATCCTAGGGTACAACATTTTATAGACATCCAAGTAGTAGATATTCTTGATACCTATGGGATGTTACTAAGCAGAGACTGGTCCAAGACCATAAATAGATACATGGCCACTGACTTCTCTCATATGTGGTTGCCTTGGAGAGGTATTCCTAACCAAATTTGAATAGAGGTTGAGCCTTGAATGAAACACCTAATCATAGAATATAATCAAAATAATGAGGTGTTGTATACTGAGGTGGAATCGAGGGTGTATGGCCTTAGAGTTTAGGATGTTCATATTGAGGAAATTCTCATGTGCCAATTTCTAGATAGTAAGGATAGCCAAATTTCTCTAGGTATAGATACTTTGATAGAGTCATACTGTGAATCATCCGAGGAAGATGAAAATCATGTGTACAATTTTTGAAAACATATTTACAAAGAAATACAAAAGTGCAAACAATGGGAGACATCTTTGAAGAATGTAATTCTCGAAAGATGGTGTTGAATTCACAATGCTGTACATTTAGAAATTACATGTGCAATATGCCTCATGGTTATCGAGAACAAAGAAAGTATGTTCTCTTGAAAACATTAGGTTGGGACTGAAGGTGAACAAACCATGGATATGGCTATGGAAATTGAAGTACCAAAAAAAGTTGAACTTCCTGTTCAACAGGAGGTTGAAACAAATTACCAAAAGATAAGAAGTGCTCCAATTGGAACAAAAGAAATTTTATCACATCATTTTGGACCTATTAAAAAGAAGAGATCTCAAATAGATTTGAAAGTCCTGAAGCATAAAGAGATGAAGGATCAAATGTGGACTTTGAAGTTCGACAGATCTAAATCCAAACAAGGAGTTGGAGTGGGAGTTGAGTTAATTAATCCTCAAGGTAAATCTTTTCTTGCTACTTATAGGTTGCAGTTCCATTGCACTAACAACATTGCAGAATACAAAGCCTTAATTCATGGATTACTAATGGCACTAAAGAAGAAAGTTAACATACTGAAAGTCTTTGGAGACTTTGAACTTGTTAAACATGTCAGGAAGCAATACATGTGCAACTACACAAGATTATCTAGTTACAGACATAGAGTATGGGACTTGATTGAAAGTTTTGATGCATTCAATATCATGCATGTCTTGAGAAAATCTAATCACCAAGATGATGCACTAGATATTGCTGCTAGTACATTAGAGCCCCTAATGCTATCAGGATTAAAGAAATTTTTAGTGGATTTATTATATGTTCCATCAGTACTGAACAACATCACCAATTTCCAAGTGTTCAATGATGATAAACACATTTTGGACTTTATTACTAACTTTGATGTCTTTGAAGCCCAAGTAATTGATGAACATGATAGGCAAGAGCCCAAATGAGATGAAGAAGACATAATTGATCTCAAAGACAACAAGATCCCCAAAGGGATGATAGAGCTGGAAATATTCTTCAATTTGGATAAAATGATCAAACAAAAAGATCTTTTGAAAACTGATGGAGGTGCATATGAATATTTCAATTTGGGTGAAGTTAAAGAGCCATGAAACGCATTGATTGGAAAAGTATGCACACTGGAAGAAAAGGAAGGCATAGCCCAAGCATTAAAAGATTATAGATACATGTGATTGATGGAGTTATGAAGACTTACATATGTATGATACATCTATTATTACACATACTATTCCCCTAAAACCAGGAGTTAAGTCTTTCAAACATAAACAAAGATCTGTCAATGCACTCCTAGAACCTCTGATTTTTGAAGGGGTAAAAAATTGTTGTCTTCCAAGATCATATTTCCAATAAGACACTCGACATGGGTGGTCAACCTTGTGCTAGTCAGGAAAAATAATGGAGACATTAGACTCTCTGTCAATTTTCATAAATTGAACAAAGCCTCAGAGAATGATAATTATCCTCTACCTTCACTAGACTAAGTGCTACAAATGTTCAATGGAGTGTAGATGATGTCCTTCCTAGATGATTTTTTAGGTTACAACTAAGTTATGGTTGACAAGGAAGACAGAACCAAGACAACATTCACCACCAAGTGGGGGATCTTTGCTTACATGAGGATGTCATTTGGTCTAATCAATGCTGGTGCAACTTTTTAGCACACCATGGACATCTCTTTTAGGGGACTAGTGGGTAAGTGCATCATCATATACATTAATGATCTTACCATATTCTCAAAGATCAGAGGAGATCATGTAGCCAACTTGAGGAAAGCACTCTAAAGGTACAAACAATATGGTATTTCCTTAAACCCCAAGAAATGCATATTCAAAGTTACAAAAGGAAAACTACTCGGTCATGTCATCTCAAAAAATGGCATATCCATTATGAAGCTTCAATTACTAGGGAGCAAGAAAGAATTGAAGTCTTACTTTGGCAAGATCAATTTTCTTAGAAAATTTATCACTAGTTTTGTAGAAATTGTAATACTTCTAAATGCAATGCTGAAGAAGGATGCCAAAATTGAATGGACTCCTGAGGCCAAAGATGAATTCAAGGATATTTAATGGGCAATTGCAGATGCATCAGTTCTAACCAGTTTGAACTACACTAAGCCTTTCCATATTTATTCATTCATCTCCAACCATACCTATGCAACGGTGCTGACTCAAACAAATGATAACAAGGAAGAAAAGTCAATTTATTTTATGAGCAACCTGTTCAAAGATGCAAATTTGAGATATCTAGATATCTAAAGACAAGCTCTAGCCTTGGTTGAAGCATTGAAGAAATTAAGACATTAATTACATCTTAAAAAGTCATGTAACTTCTGTTGTTCCTGATCGAGTAGTCAAGATGTTGTTAATGTAGAATGAAATAGTAGAAAGTAGGGCCCAATGGATAACTAATCTACAATAGTATGATATGGACATCACCCCCATTAAGTTAGTTCGAGGGCAGGCTCCGATGTAAACTATAGCTAAAATGGACCCCCACCTAAGTAGCCATAAATATGCAATTTATACGATTGCTAAAGACGATTGGTATGTAGACATAGTGCATTATTTGGTTACTAAAAAATGTCCACTAGAGCTCAAAGCATCACAAAAAAGAGATTTAATGCTAAAAAATCAAAGTTATATGATAACAGGAGGAGTCATTTTCAAGAGAAATCAAGAAGGGATCTATTTGAGTTGCCTTAATCGATTGTAAGCAGATAAAGTTCTGCATGAACTTCATGAAAAGTTCGGAACCGCTCACAGATCACATTTAGCAACAACACATCAGATCCTATGAGCTGGTTATTACTAGCCTACCATATTTAAAGACATGACAGATCATATCAAGCATTGTCATACATGCCAAACTACAATAAACAAAGAAAGATATGCAACCCAACCGCTGCCACCAATCATGGAGATGCGTCTATTTGCACAATGGGGATGAGATTTTATCGGAATGATCAATCTACCCTCATCTTTTGGGTACAGGTATGTCCTAACCATGACTAATTACTATACCAGATGGACGAAAGTGACCTGTAGCAAGTTATCTACAATAGATACCATGATAAAGCTTCTAGATGAAAATATCATCACAAGGTTTGGAGTACCATATTCCCTGGTATGTGATAATGGCCTTGCATTTTCTTCTTTAAAGTTTTCAAATTGGGCTTTTGAATATGGCATAGTGCTTAAATGTCCATCTAATTATTACCCCTAGAGTAATGGCTTAGCCAAATCAACCAATAAGAACCTGTTAGACATCATTAAAAAGTTGATAGCAAAGAACCCAAGGGAATGGAATACTTTGTTGAAGTATGTTTTATGGGTAGATAGGACACGAGTAAAATCAACTTTAGGAAATTCACCTTACCAACTAGTATATGGGGTTGACCTAGTCCTACCTATAAATTTGAAAATCCCAACTTGGCAGTTCACATAAGAATACTAGGGTTTAGAAGATAAAATGAAAGCCAGATTACTACAACTTTATAACTAGAAGAAAAATAAAACAAGGCCATTGACCATTTCTCAAAGCATCAAGTTGTAGTCAAACATTGGTTTGACAAGAGAGCCAAAATAAAAAAAATTAGAATATTAGACCTTGTCTTGTGCTTGGACAAAGCGCATGAGAAGAAAGGGGACCATGGTAAGTTTGATAAATTTTGGACTTATTTTGGACAAAGCACAAGAATTGAATCTCTAGGTCATCCAAATAACTCTATCGAGGCTATGGACGCCTGACTGGTAGTAGATCTATGTTTGGGGAGATTAAATTATTGATACTTGTTAAGATTGAGGTGTAGAACTTGTAACTTATCGCTTGCTTCATGGTTTCTTCTCACACTCAGTGAGAACATTTGTATATTTTGATCAAAATTGTGAATTTGAGGCTGACTACTAGTTGTGTCCATAGTAAATCTCAAGTGACTATAAATTGTTTAATAGTAATAGAATATCAAATAGTTGCATCCGATTTGGAGTGCATTTGACTGTCTTCATATTGTTGTCAATTTCCTTTGAAGATTCACATCACTTATACATAGCTGTGAAGAATTCTGGTGAAGTATAAGTTAATTAGTCTCAGTTCATGATTTTAGTAAAATATATGTGTGTGATCACTAAAAATTTAACTTTCTTAGAACCTTTTCTCTCTTTTCCCTTATCCTTTTTCCATTTCTTTATCAAAATTGTTGGAAATAAATGCAAATTTAGCTAAATCTAGAAGCAATTACTAAAAACACTTTTGAATTTGTTAATTTCATGATCTTTAAGTAATTTCAGAAGAATCAATCAAAGTTATCTTTTCCTTCTAAGCAATCTAATGAGATAATTGTAGACTTTAATTAAAGAAGTACATATCTTGTAGAATCATGATGATCTTTATACATATTTGATGATTTATCCATTTTGTAAGAATCAGAACAAGCGCTTAAGTCCCTAAGTGAAAACAAAAAAATACAATGAACCTTGAGTGAAGACAAGCACGTCAAGACCTAACTACCAGAGCCTTGGGATTACAAATTCCTTGTGAATTTGAAATCTTTCAAGAGAGATAGGTGTTTTATTGTATAGAATTTCTATCTGTGTCTGATCTAAGTAACATCCATGTCAACATTAAAATGCTGTCATGTATGAATAATGTATAGTTCACCTCCTACACTTGATGACATTAGAGTTGATAGGCAAAGCCACATGTTTGAAAGTGATAACTTGGCTATGAAAGTGATCCTACAAGCACCATAGGACCCTTCAATTTATGGTTTATTGGTAATATTTAACCCTTCCATTAACGGATCATGTAGGCTTTTCCTCATACACTTGGTGGCATTAGAGTTGATGGGCAATCCACATGTTCCAAAGTGATAACATAGTTGTGCATGTGAGCTTACAAGCACCCTAGGGGCTTTCATTTTTTTCAGTTATTGGTAATTTTTAACCCTTCCATGCATGGATCATGTAGGATTCCCCTCCTACACTTGATGACATTGGAGTTGATGGGCAAAGCCGCATGTTTGAAAGTGATCTTATTTGTGCAAGTGAGATCACAAGGACCCTAGGACCCTTGAATTTATGGTTTATAGGTAACTATTAACCCTTACATGTATGGTTCATGTAGGATTTTCCACCTACACTTGATGACATTAGAGTTGATGGGAAAGGCCACATGTTTGAAATTGATAACTTAGCTACACATGTGAGATTACAAGCACCCTAAGACCCTTCAATTTATGGTTTATAGGATTAAGATATCCACATGTAACATTCTATTCCATTGTTTGTAGGGTAATGATGATAAAGACGTAGATAGAGAGATGAGCTTGCAACTTACAAAAAAGTGTGAGGATTATCTACAATGCACATGATTTAGCTACACTTTGTTCATAGGAAAGATTTTAGATGAATTGAAAAAACAATTCAAGAGTAGCTAAATGTCACCTCAACTTGGATTACAGTATCCATCTATCTAGTCATTTGAACCTATGGAGGATAGTTTTGGTCACACTCTCCATTGGGAAAGATACTTGATCAATCTTATGAATGTTTAGAGATGTTGCATTATATCCACTAGTATACCCAAGTTTCTAAATGCATTTGGTATGAAATGTTGTGTTGATAGTGGCAAGATGACCCAGATAGGATAGAAAAACAAGACAAGAATTATGGTGGGGACAACAATTATATTTTTCTAGGGTTTGATAGGATAGATGTTGCAAACACACAGGATAGTGTCATCATGGTTCAATAGGTCCATATAGGAGCCTCCATTATAGACATATCATCTTTATTTTCTAGCATAACACAAGAATTAAGAAACATTATTAGAAAATAAACAAGCAATAAGCATAAGAGACATCAAATTTCTACAGTCCATTAAGCAATAAGCATGTTATTGATAATTGATTTGGATTACTACCAAACAAACAACAAACAACTAGCACATATTGTATGTTGATTAGCATTATACAATAAAGAGTGTAACATATATTTCTAAGAATAACATATTCTAACATATCTTCTATCTCAAAGAAATTATCAAAATAGCTGCAAATCAAAAATTTCCTAAACCAAAATAAAACAATAGTACAACATGCATATGTTAATGAAAATAAATATATCAACACAAGAATGTGTTGTGAAGTAATAAGTGTAAAAGAACTAAAATATAACATTAAGAGCACTCAACCAAGGGTCCTGATTTCTCCTCTTAGCTTCACACATGGAACCTTCTATGATTCAAGCTTTGTCTCAAATACTCATTTGATGGTAATGTATTTTAAATTGAGATATTTGATAATCTTAGCACGATATTTCAAGTTTAGAAACCTCTTTTCTAGTCCCACATTTTATTCTTAATTTCATGATAGTGGTGCATTTATGTTGATTCCTCGCTTAGCTTGTCAATTTTATTATCCCTTTAAGCAAGATTGGTTTTCAATACTCCCATACATTTGTTGCACCAATGAATTTCTCTATGAAGGCTCTCATTTTGAATGAGAGTTATAGCCAATTTCACTTCCATTAGGTCAACCATTGATGTTACCCTTTCTTTGTGCAATATGATCAATAGCTCATGAAAAGTGGTTAGCTCATCTCTTTTAATGTCATCATACTCTTATTGAACATATACAACAACACACAAAAATTGCATTGGACAAATTCCCTTAAGTCTACCTGTAGAGTTGAAAAATTGCATACTTTGCAATTTCTCCTCTATGTATTACATTGATTTTAAATTCCATACTCTTAGCATATTTTAGGACCCACTAATCCTATTTCCTAAGTATTTTTCCTCACCAGTTGCCAACTATTTGTTTTTAACTTTGTTTTAGCTTATTTCTATTTAGTCCAAAACCTTAACAACTAAGTTTTCTTTCTACATTTTCACCACGTTTTCCCCAACAACTCTTTTCCTACTTATAAACAAACCCTTATTAAGCCAAAAATCCTCTTGGTTACTACTTAGTCGTTCTTTTTCTCTTTTGGATTTTGGCATTGCTCTCCCATTACCCTCTTGGGATTTTCTTTGTCTCACTTCTTTTGGATCCTTGGTTTCTTACATACTTTGATAGCATCCAAAAATTTTGATTCATGTGGGCATGCAAAGCTCTTATAGATCTTCTCTACTATATAAAGCTTTCATTTTATGATTCCCCATGATCATCCTTGATTTCTCTGCTATATCTCTCTATTTGTTGGAGAGGAAATAATCCTTCTATAATATTTGGTTTGCATTTATCTAAATATTATTGCTCCTTCTTCAATAATATTTGGGTGAATTCTGTTGTTTTGTTCCTCTTTTTCTTCCAAGAGACAAAAAAATTTTGCTCTTCATTTTAGTATTATTCTATACAAACCCTTAGTTTCATTCCCTTTATTTTGGTAATATTGGTGATCTCATCTCCTTGGATTCTCCATACACAACATAGTTTAATTTCTTTCAAATTTATAGATAACCTTGTTATTTGTGTTGCACCTACCTTCCTAGCATATAGTACACAAGGATAGGTGCACACACTTTATTCTATCAACTCATTGAAATTGAAAGAATAAAATAGGAGTTTGACCACTTTAGTAGGCTCCTATACAATCACCCCTTTCCATTATCCCAAAAGTAGATTTCTCATTGAGATAGCTTATTCAAATTCAGATTTGATATATCATTCTATAATTTTGTATCTCTAACCCTCTATCCTTACTTTACCAATTTCTTATATTTATTTGATTTTTATATAGTCTTGTATTATAATATTTTTAATCTCTAACACTCTCTTTGTTGTCCTAAAACTATTTCAAGTTCCTATTTTTCCTATTTAAAAAAAATAGTATATTTGGCTAGAGAATAAATCTAGTTTTATCCTAGGAAATATACACTTAGATAAGATGAAACACTGTTTATTTTCTTAAATTACATCTCTATCTTTATGTTCTTATCTAGAAATTTAGTTAAATTGATTCTTTTCTTTATTATTAGCTTTAGGGAATTTATTTTTATACATTTCATTTTGGTGAACCCAACATGAACACCTCTTTCCCTTTGTTTTCTATTGTATACTATACTTCCTACCCATTATCTATTATGTGCTTGTATTTTTCCACTTCTATTAATAGAATTTGAATTTCTACCCTACACAAGACACTTCTAGAAATGGATGATCCCTATTGCATTTGTGGATTCATCCAAATTCCTATTTTCTAGCAAAAATTTATCTTGTTTTATTCCTACATATTTTCTACTCTATCTTGTTACTATTTTTTTTCTGTAAAACCTTTTGCTACTATTGTATTTCTCAAATGCCTACCCACCCTTAGATAGGTCCACTTCTTCTTTGACCTCTCTTTGGTGTTCCCTTTCTAGTAACCATGTCTTCTAATTCTTTATGTGACTTTACTATAAATGATAATATCCACTTTGATGTTACTCACTCTTCTAATTGTATTCTAACATTAGATGTAAACTATTCTTATGCTACATTTAATGATGTTTTACTATATTTAGAGGAGATTCTTTGTATTCCTTCCCTTTTTATTACATCCTTAAAATTTTCCAACTCTCTCACTCTTGTTGTATGAATCAAATTATCACCCATGTTATTCAGGTACCTAATTACCAATTAATATGTTAATTAGTAGCATGTAGCTTTTTCTATTTTGCATGGTTCTACCCCTACTTCTACTTCTACATATCCTCAAATTTGTATGCATGTGGCTTCTTCTTCACCCTTACATTCTCAATCGATCTTTACTCTTCAATGTCTTCCTGATGATCCTAAGGAGTTCCCTTCATTGGTCTCTCTTGATTCATCATTTTCTTCTCTATTGCTTATATAGAAGGCCCCTCTCATTACCAAATTTCATGTAATAATTCATACTTATAACACCTAATGAAACTGACAGACCAACTCTATTATGATTTCTCTTCCCACTCCTCATCCTATCCTTCCATCATCTCCTCATGTTCCTTCTAAAGCATAAAAGAGTACAATCTTATAACTCTAAGCCATACAAGCTAAGATTTCAATTTGGGATTTGCTCAAGGTTTCTCCTTCTTACCATGAGTTACTTCAAAAGGCTTTCAAAATATTTTTTCACCTTCTACTAAACCTACTAGAGTAGCCATCTATAAATCGACGATGGAGTTGCTCCCAAATTTTCAACATTCAAAAACCCTACCGAGCTCCTCCTCCATGAACCTAGTGATTTCTAGGTTTGGAAGGCCAAGCTCAGTGTCTTCAAAGGCAGTGGGTGATTCAAAAAATTTGACAGCTAAATCCTTCAAAGGTGTTTTAGAGTTGAATGAAGGCAAGGGCTCTAGGGTTTATGTGTCCATCGCTGGTTTTGGATATGGAGGAAAAAGACCTTATAATGCTAACAAAATGCAGACACTGGGATCAGCTACAGAGGTTAGGGCTCCTTTTGGTGTTCTGGATAGTTGGCAAATAGATAAGAGGAGCGCAAGGGGTCCTCTGATGAATGCACATGGCCAAGGGTGTAGAGATTGACCTCTTTGTGGGATGATGGGGATGGTTGCAAAGCTGACACAAATAGATGGTGCAGGTGGGAAGGCCTTTGCAACTCAGCCTCTCCAATATGCTAGATCTTCACCCTCTGTGACTTTTAGAGAGGAGATTTGTAGACAAGTGGCTGAGAATGTAGCATATTTCATGAAGTTGGGTTTGATTGGGAGATTCAAAGGTTTTTGGCCAAGTCTATTTGTGCTTCATCAATGGATTAAAGTCACTTGGGACCCCCTTTTGGAAGGGGATACTCAAATTTATCCTTGTGCACGAGGGTTTTTTGTGGTAGCATTCAACAATGATAGGGATAGAAATAAAAGTTTGTGTGACTACCAGTGGTTCTATGAGAAGTTTCCACTAATGCTGAAACCATGGCACCTTTCTTTCAACCCTTCCACATAATCCTTCAATGTTACTCCAATCTAGGTAAGACTCTTGAATCTTCCGTTACATTTTTGGTTTGACGCCTGCTTTGAAGCTATAGGTAACTCATTGGGCAAGTTTTGGGGGATTGATAAGAACTCTTGCAACTCTCTGTACACCACCTACACTCGTATCCTAGTGCAGATAGATATTACCAAAGATCTTTCAGCAGATATCTCCCTAAATTTTATTGACGGGTGTTGGAGTCAGATGTTAGATTATGAGGGTTTACCCTTTTGCTGTCGTAGATGCTTTAGTATTGGCCACATTGTTGCTCTTTATTCAAAGTGTAGAATGGATAGCCAAGCTACTTGGTGGAAAAATGTATTCTCTTATCACTATTTGGTGGAAAAAGAAGATTCTCACCAGAGTGATCTAAACCTTGCAGCTACACCAATGGGCGGGATTGATAACCATAGGGATACACCAATTGATTTGCAGGACATTCTGAGATCCACTGTGAGATCTTCTTCTAATGGGAGGGACAATGTTAAGGCTACTATGAATCCTAAGCCAAATGAGGAGTTGGTAGTTCAGACAGAGAGCACAGATATTTTGTCTCTTGAGGGATAGGAAAATCACCCAGAGAAATTAGATGAGACTATGGGAGCGGGGATTATAGAGGGAATCTAAACAGTGGTGCATAGTAAAAGAAAGAAACATGAGGTATTATTCAATATGCACCTTCGCTCCCACACCAAATGTGGAGTAAAATTGTTTGTGCATTATGGAGATACAACAAATAATAGGAATTTTTCTTTGGTTGCTTCAAAAGTTCTATGATTGGTTGTAATTAAATTGTTGCATCCTTGTGTATGGGTTTGAATCATTATTAGGTGATAGGAGTAGATAGGGTTATTCCAAGTTAGGGTTAGCTACCTAGCCAATGTTATGCTCCAGCACTTTTAGCTAAGTTGGAATTTTAAAATTTGTATGTTAAACTATTGTTATTTTAATTCAAATGGAGCAGTCCCCAAGACTGCAATTTATTCATCCAAAAAAAACTTACTAAAGTAGCCTCTATGATAGAGTGTATTTGGGCTTACACAATGGAGATCACTTTTATTCCCTCTAAATTATCTTCTTAAGTAGTTTAGAAATAAAATCTCCCTCTTCATCATGGCTAGTATTAATTCCATTGGCATTAAATGTTCCTTAGTTAATAATGGTTCTGGTCTTAAGATTTTTATAATTGATTTTCTCAAATGTAGTTATATTAACACTTCCAATATTGCACCTTTTGATGTTTCTATAAGAGTATTTGATAATGTTGGGTGGGATCATCTGGGTACTATCACTCTTATTGTCTCCCTTAGCCTCATTAATCCCTTTACCACATTATTCCATGTTAATCTTGGAGTTCTTTCTTATAATCTCCTTCATAGTAAACCATGGATTCTTGTCAAGGAGTTGTTCCATCTACTCTACATTGATAATTAAAGTTTATTTATGGAGTTAAATCTTTCATGATCAAGGTGGATGATGATCCCTTCCATTATTGTCAAGTTACAAAATTTAAGATTTCCTCCCTAACCCATGTTTCTCCACTTCCCTATACCTTGATTTCTACTTTGTCAACTTCTACTACTTCTCGTATGGTAGCACCAAATTCTATGACTATAGTTGATGCATAGATGGTGACACCTTCTTTAGTTACTGACTCTACACCTCATAATAGTCCTCCTTTTATGCATGTATTGGTGATGATTGGTGTTCCTTAGATTTCACCCCTTATATTAGTGAATATAATATTAATCTTACTCACTTTTATATCTCTCCATTACACATGAATTAACATACTTCTAGAAAACTCATTGTGTTCTCTTATGTAAATTCATTTGTTGCCTCTACTACATGCAAGTACACAACCCATTTTTCCCATGCTAGTGATGAGGCTCCTCCTCTCTCTAAGTTAGAAAGTTGTTATGGTCTAGGTTATATATTTTTTGAAACATGGTTATAATGGGAATGATATTTAATCATTTGGAATAATGAATTAAGACTCCTATTGAGCCTACATTGCATCTCTCTTATACTATTCTAGGTTACAAACCTCCTCATTTGTCTAAGTCATTTTCCCATAGATCTATAGAAGTTTCCATGGTTTATTTCTCCCATGGGTTTCCTCTTCCTCTTTGACATATTGAACTCATCCTTGAACCATTTACTTTAGCTCCCCCTTCTTTAGATATCTTCTCCATTAAAAAACCTTTTGCTAGGTTTTTAGGTGTATATGTGGATGCCTCTTTCTTTCATCATGACTATGGTTTTCTCTACCATCTTAATTCATAAAATTATTTTGGTGAATCAATTATTCTTTCGTCAAAACCAAATCTTCCACCTAAGCTTTGTGGTGCAATTCCTACCATTCCCTTTCTCAAGGATCACAATACCCTTCTAAAAATTGGTGAATGTCTTTCTCCTTTAGAAGATTTGTCTTATTCTAAAATAGTACATTACTTCCTTCATCTTTTTTATTAGACATATGAGGATATTCCTAGCATCAACAAAGTCATTGTAGTTCATAACATTATTATTCACCTTGATCCTAAGCCAATTAAACAAAAAAATTAGGAAATATTGAAATGGAAATGCTTCCCAAAGCTAGATTTGTTTTACCCTATTGACTACTCTCCTTGGATTCCCAATATTGTTGGTGTGCCCAAAGTTGATGGTTGCATTCATATCTACACTATTTATGTGAATTAAACAAAGCTTCTCTTAAAGATGATTTTCTCCTTCCAAACATTGATATGATTGATAATTTAACTACCAATCATGTTTTTATCTCCTTCACGGATAGCTTCTTAGGTTACAATCAAATTCTTATAATTCTCCAAGACCAATGTCAAACTACCATCACATCTCCTTAGGGCACTTTTTGTTATGTGGTCATGCCCTATGGTTTCAAGAACATTGATGCTACATACCAACAACTTATGACTTATTTTTCATGACCCCATGCATGATTTCCTAGAGGATTATGTGGGTGATATATTGGATAAATATTCTCTTTTCTAGATCCATGTGCATAATCTTCATATCATCTTTCATTATATTCACCTTTGTAAATTATGTCTTATCCCCAAGAAGTGTGTTTTTTGTGTGGAAAGTGGAAATCTTCTTGGTTTCATTATTTTCCATCATGGAATAGAAGTTGACACCAAGAATATTGATGTCATTGTTAACATTTTTCCTCATAATATTTCTTAGCCTCATAGTCTACAAAGTCAAGTCCAAGCCATCTATCATTTTGTCTTAGTTAGCTGAACGTACCCTTCTTTTCACTCAATTGGTTAATGCCATCCCCAAAATATTCCATTAAGGACACAACACAAAACTATTTAGGGGAAAATTGGATTTATCAATGTTTTAGTTTTTAGATGTTAAAATCTGTCTTTCTGCCTAACATTCAAGGACCTAGGGTCGAGTGGCGAGCACTATCATACCCTAGGTCACATGCATATGTAGGGAAACTTGGATTAGGGAATTTAATTATTAATTTTCCTTCTCTTATGCTCAATTAACCATTAAAACCCTAATTATGCAAATACGACAACAAATTGATGAAAGACGGAAAAAGCTCTTGCAGACAGGAGTAAAATACCAAATCACAGAATACCTATTTTTGGGGTTCCGAAGCGGAATAGTCAGGGATACTAGAGCGAGCGCCCAAGTCCAAGGTGCTAGTTTCTTTGCGGGATCTGGACCTCCTTACGACACTGATCAGCCCTGTAACTTATGTTTCCCAAAACTCAGATGCAGAGGACACTAGAGCAAGTGCCCAAGTCTTGGAAGTGCTCTTGTGTCCTGCTTTTCTTCAGATCTTGAATCCTTGATGCTTGCCAATCCTTCCCGCAACTCCACTTTTCCCAAATGTGACACTTGTAATCTACAATAACAAGACTTGGTTTGGGGCTTGTGGTGTTTAGAGGTTTGCCTCAGTCAAGCCTCGGAGGACACTTAAGTCTCTTAACATCATTGTCAGATAAAGAGTGCATGCCCTTGTGAGGTAGAGGCAAAAACCAAAGAAATCAATGATGAAAACACAATATTATGTCACCTTGTAGTGAAGCTCTCATTGGAGGAAGATGCTCTTCATGCCATGAGGAAATTGATGCTCAAATATGCAAATATCAGCACACAAAACATACAAGTCTGCTTTTGCAATACAATAGAAAGCCTTGAATCAACTTGAGAACACTTGAACATCACAATTGCCATCTAATTGAAGTCTATTTTATAAATGAATGCCTAAGCATGCTTATATATGAACCTACAAGCACTCCTGCCAAGATTTTAAAATCCAAAACTTACCGTGTCAGCAAAAGGACCAATTAATAGTCACAAACTGACACCCAAAAATTAGGGCTGCCCCAAAATAGGGCAGGACTAGGGCACAGGCGCCCAAGTCCTCCCCCCTATTTTGGGTAGGGTACAACTCAAGGGGTCCACCTAGATCTAATCTTCCATGAAACCCAGGTCTCATTCTATCGGGATGCCAAAATATGAACTAAGATGTCCTAAATGCACACTAAAGACCTGGGAGCTAAACCTTATGAGGGAAAAGCCCCCAAGGGGACATTTTCTGATGTATTTAGTCCCCACTTTAATGTATGTATAAACGTGAGGCAAATACATGCATTAAAGTAAGGTCACAAACACATCAACCACAGAGAAGACACGCTAATCACATAGATGATAGTAACAAGCACACAAAACATAGAGAAGACAATTAAAGTCATGCAGAACATGGAGAAGATAGTCAATGCATAGAAGACACATTAATGCATTGAAGACAGAAATGATAGCTTTTATTTTCTTTTTCCTCATATATATGAAATGCAAATGCAAGTACTGGAAAGTAAACAAACCTCCCATAATATAGGATGCACTACCCTAGGGCACAGGTCTCTATATATATGGGGTAACACACACATAAGACACAAAACCTCCCAAAATGTAGGAAGCACTACCTGAGGGTGCTGGTCTCTGCATATGGGGCAACAAACATGCCACACAAAACAAGCACACCAAAACACACACACTTGAAGACATGGAGAAAACACAACAGACAAGCGATGGAGTGTACCTATTTCTAGGTCTAACACCATCTCAGGCACATTACATGCACACACCGATGATTGGGCTTCGCCACAACAATCACCGAAGACACACTTAAGGGTTGAGTTAGTCACATAACCGCTCCCTGGCTCCACAGAGGACTTTTGAAAATGATAGGATGATGCAATCTGCTCTGAGAAATACACCATCTCTGCCTCCACAGAGGGCTTAAGAAAAAGGATATGCTCGATATCCCACCTCCACAGAGGGCTTACATGATTGATTGTTTGATTGCAAACAAACTCAGGATGCACGATGCACTAGCCTAGGGCGCAAGTCTCTGCATCTGAGGTCAAACACATTGCTAACATCTATAATAGATAGCTTACCTTATATATGCCCCCACCTTATGGTGGTTGATATCAGTTATCGATATCAAGCACGTTAAGGTAGGAAGAAAACACACAAGGGAACACTGAATTTTGCAAAGCCCATGCCCCCCGGAGGTGACATGTACTTTATGATTTCCAAATGTTCCCACAAACACATCCCTATAAGAAACATGTTAGTGTCTAGAACATCATGATAAAAAACAACATCAATGCATATGATTAGCCACACAAAGAGCCAATGTTATACAACGACTCCAGAGTTCAAGGATAACCGTGAGGCTATATCACGAAGCTCTCCAAATCAAGTACCACCAAGGCTAGATTCAAAGGCAAACAAAGGTGCATAGAATAGCAGTATTGTTAAGGTTTGTAAATGTGATGGTAACATCATCAAAATTCACTACACAGAAAGCATGAGTGCTTCCACTAGCCAAGCTTCGGATAAAATATACAACCCCATCATCATATTAGGAACTAAGTCCATTTTTTGATTGCTCTTGAATGGGACACTAGGTCCGCATCAGTATAAATGTTTGTCGTCATCCGCCCGCTAGATGGAAACACTAGAGGAAGGGAAACAATAAATAAGAGAGGAGAAACAAGTGTCTTAGGGACAGTCACATAGGAGGGTGCCCCCAAGTCACCAACCACAATGCTATGTTCGTAAGACACAACACACAACAATGAAATCAAAGAGAGAGGTAATATAGAAGAATGATGATACAAATAGAAGAAGGTCACAATAGAGGCAGTCTCCTAGTATCCCAAACCTTACGGGAGAATCCAAGGTCATCCCAGGAGGCCTAAACAACATATAACACATCACGGGGGAAGCATATCACGAGAGAGATAAAGGGTTAGGGATACTTACCTGTAGGGCCCCTGTTGGGCTAGATGTTGTCTATAAGCGAATCATCGTCATCATCTTCCCACTCCCTAATGCTGGAGGATAGTTGGACATATGGTACCATAGCCAAATTCATATGTTGTTCATCATTAGGATCACCTTTGTTTGGTTGAATGTTAGGATCGATGTTTTCTTGTTGAGAGGCAAGGTTTATAGCATATTCTTGTCTTCTTTCTCTTGCTTTTCTATTTCTCTTTCTTCGTCCACTTATCTCTTTTAAGACAGGGCCTTGCTTTTCCATAGGCTTTTGTAAATTAGAAGATGAAGCGTCGGGATCAAACCTCATTTGTCGAGGTGGAATATTTTTTTGTTAACAATGAACTCCCGATCCTTTTAAGGATTGCGGGGGAGGAACCTCAACATATGGACCTTGTCCTTTTGGTCTAAAGTTCTCTTCACATGTGGGTTGTTTTTCTTTTGTCATTTCTTGTGTAGAAGGACTAGGTGCTGGATGTAATAGTTTCGCTTTGTAATTTCTATAGCTCAAAAATGTGAAGTTTGTTCATAGCTCTAATTTGTCATTATTTTTGTTGCAAAAGTAATCCAATGTGAAGTGTTGTTGTGTAGTTAAAGGTTTGTATGTATTTCGATGAATGACATGCACTTTTCCATTCAAAGGAAATTTAACACATTTATAAATAGTTGAAGGGACTGCTTTCATAACCTTTAACCAAGGGATTCCAAGTTTTATGTCAAAGGTATCAGAATTAGGAGTAATATCAAACCATTGTTCAACATGTTTCTCAAATACAGTTACTAACAATGGTATCTTACCCAATGGTTTCTTTAAGGCTCCCATATGTGTCTTAATCATCAAGCTCGAAGGGCTATAGGGTCCTTGTATTAATTGATTCAAAAAGAGGAATTTTTCAGTGGCAACATTAGTCATGCAATTAGGATCAATAAGAGTTCTCTCCATGTTATTTCCCCTTATTTTTACGGTAATGTAAAGAGGTCCTTCTTTGTCTCCAGTTGTTCTATGATGAGGTGTAAAGACAATTTCAGGCTCAGGTGCTTTTCTTTTCATGTAAGGTCTAGGAGGGAACTTATTATTTTTATTGTGATTAGAGGCCATGTTTATATGCTCAAACCAATTCAAAAACATATTTTTTAAAGCTTTTCAAAATTGGTGCAAAAGACAAGAGCAAAAACAGCCCAAAATGCTTGATTTTTTGATACTTTTCAATGCAAATGAATGAACCAAAGGGTGCTGTGAGGATTTCAGTCAAGGGAAGAAATTTATATGTTTGATATCAGTCCAAAAAAGAAAAATTATCCTTCTCAACACACTCTTGATGCGATTTCGAGTTAATTCCAAGTCAAAGTATAGAGAAAATATGTCAAAATAGGCATTTTTTTCACCAAAATTCAATGCAAAAGAGCATAGAAAAGGGTGTTGTGAGGAAAATGATGATGGAAAGAAAATAATATCAGTAATAATAGACACTTCGTGATAAGGTATCCAATACAACATGCTTTTAGTGCCACTTAAGGTCAAGCCCTAGTGAAAATATAGCAAAAATGGCCTATTTTTCACAGTTTTTCAACTCCAAGACCTAGCAAAAGGGGCGTTGTAAAGAATTTTAGAAGGTATAGAAAATAATATAAATAATATTAGTCACCTAAATCCATAAAATTGATCACCACATGCTTGGAGTGTAAACTAGGTCAAACCCTAGGGCAAAACAAATAGTCAAAATGTGTAGTTTTTCACTGAATTTTCACTACAAGAGCCCGATAAAAGGGTGTTGTGAAGATTTTTATGAGGGGAAGAAAATGATTACCCTGATAACATAAAATTAATACAAAAATACACTTCACAACATGCCTATGGTGCAAGTTTATAAAGTTGATAAGGCCAGATTTAGTGAAAATCGTTGTTTTTGAAGCCCTAGGTTTGAGATCTTGAGACAAAATGCTATGTGAATGATTTGAAGTCTTAATTATGATGAAAATGACTTACTCTCATATCTAAAAATGATTTTCAAGCCAAAACATGCAAAATTCCCATGCAAAATTAATGAAAATGCATCAAAATTGCTAGTTTTTGTTGAAATTTTCTATGCAAAAATGCAAATATTTTAAATCTAAATGCAAATTTACACTAAAATGAAAGAATATAGAAAAATGTTAATTTTAATTAGCCTCTAAAATTAGTAGAAAAATCTGATAAAAGATTTTGCCTACTAACCCTAGATTTTGGAATTACTAGGTTATATAAAATTGTCAAAATTTCCACAAAACCCTAGCAATTAAATGATGAAAATGCAAAGAAATTTTTTGAATTTTTGGATTTTTATTTAGTTTATATCAGATATGATGCAAAAATCATGAATTAGGAAAATTTAGAAAGAATTGATGCAATTTAGTAAGCCCAACAATGTAATTTGTTTTGTATTTTTCCAATTTTTCAATTTTTTTGAATTTTTCTCAATGCAATAAAATGAATGACTATATGAATGAATGAAATCAATCCAAATCTAAAGACAAAAACTTATAAAGTTCCAATTTAAGTCCAAAAATATGGGTTCACCAAAATGTTTAGTCAAAAATTGGATTTATCAATGTTCTAGTTTTTAGATGTTAAAATCTACCTTTCCGCCTAACATTCAAGGATCTAGGGTCGAGTGGCAAGCACTATCATACCCTAGGTCACTTGCAAATGTAGGGAAACTTGGATTAGGGAATTTAATTATTAATTTTCCTTCTCTTATGCTTAATTAACTATTAAAACCCTAATTATGCAAATACCACAACAAATTGATGAAAGACAGAAAAAGCTCTTACAGACAGGAGTAAAATACCAAATCATAGAATACCTATTTTCAGGGTTCTGAAGTAGAACAGTCAGGGACATTGGAGTGGACGCCCAAGTCTAAGGTGCTAGTTTCTTTGCGGGATCTGGACCTCCTTCTGACATTGATTAGCCCTGTAACTTCTGTTTCCTGAAACTCAGATGTGAAGGACACTAGAGTGAGCGCCCAAGTCCTGGAAGTGCTCCTGTGTCCTACTTTTCTTCTGATGCAGGAGCATCCAGAGGTGTAAGGGCAATCTTGCATCACCCAAAAAGAAGTTAATTCAAAACCATTATAGTTGTTCTCATTTCTTCCCATAATTAGTGTTTTTGGTTCCATAATATCCAGAATAATAATTTAGGACTTTCAGTTTTTTCAAAACTGCTAAAAATAGCAACCTACCTATTTAGGAAAGTGTACCTGCTATTTTTAGAAAGTTTGCATTTGGGCACATAATGAAGTAAAAACTTCCAGAAAGTTACATAATGGAAATATAAGACCTTTGGCAAAGGAATCAGGTAAAGATCATTTGTGAGCTGAAAAATATTAAAGTTTTTGTTTTCTGAAAAGCCCCTGAAAATTTACGGAACGAGATATGAGGCACTAAAACTTCTCTTAACATCTCAAAAAGTTGACAAAAATCTATTTACAAATTTTTGGCACGATATTTTACATCGCGAGCTTTTCAGCGCTTAAAGCGGTTCGTCAATCGGACACCCGGATTAAAAGTTATGCTTCCCAGAAGTTGACCTACTTTTGGAGGGAGTTGCAAAATTCAAAATTTAGCTGGAGGCCGCCAAAATGTGCTATTCATGACTATTTTGGGAACCCTGGGTAGTAGTAGAGTCAAGGGGGCTAGTGTGGAGTCAAGAATAGGTGGGAAAACAGAAACCCTAGCTGATTTGGGGTTACAGAATGCTGAAGATTCTAGAGTCTTGAGGTTGGGAAAGCTGTAATGTGTTGTAGCCAGTAGAGGATTTATCCTCTGATTGTAATTGAGCTTCTGTAATGTAATGAGTTGCCCAGTTCAATAAAAGAAAGTTCTATTTGCTATATTCAATATCTATTATTGTGTGTTTTGTGATTTACCCCCTTCATCAAGTGGTATTAGAGCGAGGGTTCCTGAGTGTGTAGACAAATCATCGACCATGAGGCAGTTTGCACCAAGACCTGAGGTTGTGGGTTTGCTGTGGAGACCAAGATGCCTCCATGAAGAAATCGTGTTGGGAGGAATGCTTTGACAGAAGAGGGTTTTAGAGCCCTAGAAAGGAAAATCGATGCATTGCAAGAGGAGCTACGGAGAGGGTTTGAGCCGAGGACGAGAGAAGAAAGTTAAGGTGAAGATGAAGAAGAGCTATCTGAGGAAGAACAAGAAGCTGCCGAAGATCCTGCAGAAGTTAGGTTGTTGAGGGCCATTTCAAAGATCAGAAAGAGGCCCAAGATCAAAGTTTCTACATATTCTGGAGATTTGAATCTAGAATAGCTTATTGATTGGATCAATGACATGGAGGAGTATTTTGAGTATGAAGATGTGGAGGACCCAGATCGGGTTAAGTTTGTAAAAACAAAGTTGAAGGGCCATGCCAATATTTGGTGGAAGGAGGTCCAATTAGAGAGAAACAGAAGAGGAAAAGGAAAGATCTCCAGATGGGATCGGATGGTGGAGAAATTAAAGAGGTAGTTCATTCCTGTGGACTGTGAGATGGAGTTGCTGAAGAAGCTGCAAGGACTGAAGCAAGGTAACAAGTCTGTTAAGGAGTATACAGAAGAGTTTTATAAAATTACTATCAGGACAGGCCATGTAGAGCCCAACAAGGAGAAGGTAGCCCATTACATTAATGGGTTGAGGCCGAGTATTCAAGAGGAGTTGAGTCTGGTCAGAATGACCACCATAGAAGATGCGTACCAGTTTTCTCTGAAGGTGGAAGAGAAGCTGAATAAAAGATTTGATAGCAAGCAAAGGGGAAGAGGTCAAGGCGGAAGGACTGGTGGAAGACCCTATGGGGGTAGAAATGAAGATGCAAAGAAAAGTGAAGAAGCTGGCACCAATCAAAATTAGAGAGGTGACAATACCTACCGCCCTCGTGACCAGAACAATGGTGAGCAAAGAGGAAGAGGAAGAGGCAGACCTAGGCAAGGACCTGGAAGAGGAGGTTTCAAAGGAACCTATTTCCAATGTGGAGAAGAAGGGCATCGAGCATATGAATGTCCGCAACATCAAGGAAGGACGAATAGAAGACCTAAAGGTAATGCACGAGTTGCACATGTAGATGAAGATGCACAATCTGAGCATTCTGAAGATGCTGAAAGGGGAGAAACCCTAGTTGTCAAAAGAACTTTATTGAATGAGGAGAGAGAACCCAATCAGAGGAAGAGTTTATTCTGCACAAGGTGCAAATGTGAAGGCAAGTGTTGTGATATTATTATTGACAGTGGAAGCATTGATAATCTTGTTTCAGAGGAGATGGTTGACAAGTTGAAGTTGACAAGAAGAAAACATCCACATCCATATCGGATTGCATGGTTGCAGAAGGACCATAGAGCTTTGGTCAATGAGCAGTGTTTAGTGAAGTTCAAGATTGGTGACTACCATGATGAGGTGTTGTGTGATATCATATCGATGGATGCATGTCATATGCTGTTAGGGAGGCCGTGGCAGTATGATAGGAGTGCTGTCCATGATGGCCGTGCAAACACATATTCCCTAACAAAGGATGGAGTTCGTCATAAGTTAAAGCCCTTGAAGGAGGTGGAAGAAAAGGTATGTAGTACTGCTAGAATTTGCTTCGTAGATGGTAGGAAATTTTTGGAGGGTATGAAGCATGAGTGTCATTGCTTTGCATTGATTCCTAAGATTAGTCAAGAGAGATGTGAAGATGTACCTGTAGAAGTTTTAGATATGTTGGAAGAGTTCCAGGACATTATCTCTGATAATGTACTAGAAGGTTTACCACCAGTAAGGAAGATAAGTCATCAAATGGATTTGATACCAGGAGCCAGTTTGCCAAACAAGGCAGCCCATAGAATGACCCTTGCAGAGAATGAAGAGCTAAACAGACAAGTTCATGAGTTGTTGAGAAAGGGACTGATAAGGGAGAGCCTAAGTCCATGTGCGGTACTTGCAGTACTAGCACCAAAGAAGGATGGAGAATGGAGGATGTGTACAGACTCTCGAGCCATCAATAAGATAATGATCAAGTATAGATTTCCATTGCCAAGAATGGATGACATCATGGATTGTTTGAGTGGAGCCAAGTACTTCATGAAGATTGACCTAAAGAGTGGGTATCACCAGATCCGTATCAGAGAAGGAGATGAATGGAAGATAGCCTTCAAGACAAAGGAAGGTTTGTATGAGTGGTTACTCATGCCATTTGGGCTAACCAATGCACCGAGCACATTCATGCGGCTCATGAATGAGGTACTGAAAGAATTTTTGGGAAGTTTTGTTATTGTTTATTTGGATGATATTTTGATTTCAGTAAGACTTGGGATGAGCATCTAATGCATATCAAAAGAGTTCTAGAGAAGTTGAGGGAAGAGAAGTTGCTGATTAATCTGAAGAAATGTAGTTTTGCAAAGAAGGAGTTGGTATACCTGGGATTTGTTGTCTCAGAGGAAGGTCTTAAGATGGACCCAGAAAAAGTAAGGGCTATCATTGAATGGCCTACGCCGAGGAGTGCAACGGAGGTAAGATCTTTTCATGGTTTGGCAAGTTTTTACAGAAAGTTTATCAGGAATTTTAGTAGCATTTGTGCACCCCTAACTGAGACAATGAGAGGGGATAGAAAAGAGTTTAGATGGACCAAAGGAGTAGACAAGAGCTTTGACACATTGAAGCAGAAAGTCATAGAACAACCTGTTTTGGCACTTCTAGATTTTAATAAGGTATTTCAGGTAGATTGTGATGCTAGTGGTAGTGGTATAGGAGCTGTTTTGAGCCAAGAAGGTAAGCCCATTGCCTATTTTAGTGAGAAGCTTAATGATGCCAAGAAAAAGTATTCTGTTTATGATCAAGAGTTTTATGCAATAGTTCAGGCTTTGAAGAAATGGAGACATTATTTGTTGCCAAAAGAGTTTGTTTTATATACTGATCATCAGGCTTTGCAGTATCTTAATAGTCAAGGAAAGTTAAATCAAAGGCACTTAAAATGGGTTGAGTTTTTGTAGAGTTATACTTTTGTTTTGAAGCATAGGAGTGGGAAGTCCAACAGGGTTGCAGATGCCTTGAGCAGAAGGTGAAATTTGTTGACAGTAATGAAGATAGAGGTTGTTGGGTTTGATGAACTCAAAAGTTTGTATCCTGAAGATCTAGATTTTACAGAGGCTTGGAAAGCTTGTTTGGAACCTGTTACTTTGGACAGAACAAAATGGTTGGATTTCATAATCCAAGATGGCATGTTGTTTAGAGGAAGCCAATTGTGCATTCCAAGGAGTTCCATGAGAGAGAACCTAATTAAGGAGAAGCATAGTGGGGGGTTAGCTGGACACTTTGGTCGAGATAAGACCATTGCCATTATCGGTGAAAATTATTATTGGCCGCAGTTGCAACAGGATGTGAGGAAATTTGTGCAGAGTTGTAGAGTGTGTCAGATGGCAAAAGGAACAAGTTAGAATACAAGGTTGTATCAACCATTACCTATACCGGAGAAGCCATGGGATGATATTAGCATGGATTTTGTTCTTGGTTTACCAAGGACATAGAGAGGACATGATTCTATTTTGTGGTGATGGACAGATTCTCAAAAATGGCACATTTTATTCCTTGTAAGAAGACTAATGATGCTATTCATATTGCAAAGTTATTTTTCAGGGAAGTGGTGAGACTACATGGTCTACCAAAAAGCATAGTTTTAGACCGAGATACCAAGTTTGTTGGTTATTTCTGGAGGACATTGTGGAAGAAGTTGAAGACAAACTTGAAGTTCAGTTTCGTACACCATCCACAGACTGATGGACAGACAGAAGTGGTGAATAGGAGTTTGGGTAACCTGCTACGATGCTTAGTAGGAGATAAGCCCAAGGGATGGGATTTGATTTTACCACAGGCAGAATTTGCCTACAACAATTCTGTCAATAGGAGTACTGGTAAATCACCATTCCAGATTGTATATGGTAATAGCCCGAGAAATGCTTCTGAGTTAAGGAAGCTGGACAATGGAGAAAAGACAAGTGCTAAAGCTGAAGACTTTGCAGAACATTTGAAGAAATTGCATGAAGAAGTGCGAAAGCACATTAATAAGATGAATATTCAGTACAAGGCTAAGGCAGATCAGAAGAGGAGGTATAAGGAGTTCCAGGTGGGAGATGAAGTCATGGTTCATTTGAGAAAAGAAAGGTTCCCAGTTGGAACATACAATAAATTGAAAATGAAGAAATTTGGACCATGCAGAATCATGAAGAAGCATGATTTAGGAAATGCATATGAGGTAGAGCTGCCGAGTGGGATCAATATTTCTCCTATTTTCAACATTGCTGATTTATCAGAATATCATGAAGGTGGAACAGAGGATGGACCAATAGAAGTGCAGTGGAGTATTTCGGCATCTACTTCAACAGAGGAGATAGAAGAGATTTTGGATAGCCATGTGGGAAGGAGCACTCGGAACAAGCAATACGAAGAATATCTAGTGAAATGGAAAGGAAGGCTTGTTGATGATTCTTCTTGGTTGTCTAAGGCAGAGGTTGACTGTTTGGGTTTTCCTCACACAAACACCTGAGACGTGACAGGGTCACTTCTCAAATTACCCTGGGTGTCTGATGTAGGAGCATCCAGAGGTGTCAGGGCAATCTTGCATCACCCAAAAAGAAGTTAATTCAAAACCACTATAGTTGTTCTCATTTCTTCCCATAATTAGTGTTTTTGGTTCCATAATATCCAGAATAATAATGTAGGACTTTCATTTTTTCCAAAACTACTAAAAATAGCGACCTGCCTGTTTAGGAAAGTGTACCTACTATTTTTAGAAAGATTGTATTTGGGCACGTAATGAAGCAAAAACTTCCAGAAAGTTACATAATGGAAATATAAGACCTTTGGTGAAGGAATTAGGTAAAGATCATTTGTGAGCTGAAAAATATTAAAGTTTTTGTTTTCTGAAAAGCCCCTAAAAATTTACGGAATGAGATATGAGGCACTAAAACTTCTCATAATGTCTCAAAAAGTTGATAGAAATCCATTTACAGATTTCTGGTGTGATTGTTTACATCGCGAGCTTTCCGGCGCTTAAAACAGTTCGTCAATCGGACACCCGGATCAAAAGTTATGCTTCTTGGAAGTTGACCTACTTTTGGAGGGAGTTGAAAAATTCAAAATTTAGCTAGAGGCCACCAAAAAGTGCTATTTATGACTATTTTGGGAACCCTGGGCAGTAGTAGAGTCAAGGGGGCTAGTGTGGAGTCAAGAATAGGTGAGAAAATAGAAACCCTAGCTGATTTGGGGTTACAGAAGGCTGAAGATTCTAGAGTCTTGAGGTTCGGAAAGCTGTAATGTGTTGCAGCCAGTAGAGGATTTATCCTCTGATTATAATTGAGCTTCTGTAATGTAATGAGTTGCCCAGTTCAATAAAAGAAAGTTCTATTTGTTGTGTTCAATATCTGTTATTGTGTGTTTTGTGATTTACCCCCTTCATCATCTTCATATCCTGAATCCTTGATGCCAGCCTGCAACTCCACTTTTCCCAAATGCGTCACCTGTAACCTGCAATCACAAGACTTGGTTTGGGGGTTGTGGTGTTTAGAGGCTTGCCTTAGTCAAGCCCCGGAGGACAGTTAAGTCTCTAAACACCATTGTTAGATAAAGAGTGCATGCCCTTGTGAGGTAGAGGCAAAAACCAAAGGAATCAATGATGAAAACACAATATTATGTCACCTTGTAGTGAAGCTCTCATGGGAGGAAGATGCTCTTCATGCCATGAGGAAATTGATGCTCAAATATGGAAATATCAACACACAAAACATACAAGTATGCTCTTGCAACACAATAGAAAGCCTTGAATCAACTTGAGAACACTTGAACATCACAATTGCCATCTAATTGAAGTCTAGTTTACAAATGAATGCCAAAGCATGCTTATATATGCAATTACAAGCACTCCCACCAAGATTTTAAAAATCAAAACTTACCATGTCAGCAAAAGGACCAAATAACGGTCACAAACTGACACCCAAAAATTAGGGCTACCCCAAAATAAGGCAAGACTAGGCGTGGGCGCCCAAGTCCTCCCCCCTATTTTGGGCAGGTTCTAGCTCAAGGGGTCCACCTAGGTCCAATTTGCCATGAAACCTAGGTCTCATTCCATCGGGATGCCAAAATATGAACTAAGATGTCCTAAATGCATACTAAAGACCCGAGACCTAAACCTTATGAGGGAAAAGCCCCCAAGGGGACATTTTCTGACATTTCAAAAACAACCCAAATTTACATCACAAGAGTTAACTGTCACACAAATAATTAACAAAAACAAATTTATTGATAACACAACACCAAGTTTCACAATACATTACAATTTGTTTTTTTTCCAAATCTAGCTCATAGCTTTCAAAAGTTTGAAATATAATATAGGAATTAACATGATTAAATGTAAGAGCAAAGACATAGGTCCTAAGGGCTCGACCTAGGCCTCGGGATCTCATCCAAGATGGCCTTGGATACATGATGTGCAAAGGATTCGTAGTTCAAAAACTATATTTTCAACCAACTCAATCGGTTGTCCAAAATAAAAGATGCAATAGTCTCAACATTTGACCTATTTACACACATATCATCAGTTTCACAATTCCCACACAAAATAAGAGAAACGAATGGTTTGAGGTAGAAGATTATCACTAGGCAATCATATAGGATCTCCCAAGTTTTCATAATCAACTATTTTACACACACAACCAACTTACAAATTCAAAATTAACTAAACTCTAGGGTATAAACCTAGAATTCTTAAGGAGAACCCATAGTCATGTTAGTTTTAACTCATTGATCTATTTAAGAAAGTAGTACAAATACTTAATTTGATTACACAGGGACCGTCACTAACATTCGAACCTTCTTGTACTAAAACAACAGAGAGATTTTATATTATCTCAGCATGGTAAGAATACTAAGTGTTCATAAGGTAATAGTCTACCCAAAACCATTCCTTTGGCATATTCACTCTCACACTAACAACATTATAACTCCTACATAATAAGAGGTTGCTAAAAACATAGATTATCAACTTGACCAAACATTCTAACTATTCTTCTTTACAGTCCACTAGTTTATTCTCAATTTGCAATATATGTGCATGACTATCTTCTTAATTTAGCTATATGAATTTATCAACATATGACAACAATCATTTAACAATAATACCATGATAACTAATAATTTAGAAAATAAAATCAATATTTTCTAATTAACTAACTATTTAATCAAAGACCTAAATTTGTTTACCAAAACCATATTAATAATTCTCAAAAGACAATGTTAACATACAAACAATGAGTTTAACCTATATAGTCATTCTTAAGCATCATGTTAAACTCTTACCAACATCAAATATGGCCATGTACTTCAAAATTATCATAATAGGTTAAATTTACAAAATGCACATAGGTTACTCCATAATAACTATAGAGAAAATATTGTATGTTCAAACATAGTCCTGTAGAAAGTGTTTAATTAATAAAGAACAAGTAAAACTTATCAATTATATTGCAATTTCTTGTGCTTTAAGACAAACTAGTAGTGAAATTTTTAATTACTTAGATGAAAGAGCATGATAGAAAAACTGAGCATTTTACTTCTTCTCTAGTGGCTACTCATGCACCAATTTCCATTCTCTCATATCTTTCATATGTAAATGCTAGTGAAATTTGAGGAGCATACAAAACTTTGTCTTTCCCTATCCCCTATATTAATTATTGCTCTATTGAGTATCAAGCCTTAAGATCTATGAAGGGTTTGTAAATCATTAATGCCAGTGCTAGTTGTCAAGCTAGTTGTTGTCTTTTGCCTCTAATAAAGAGAGAAGTTGGATTGTTCTATAAGATATTACATCACAAAGCATGCCAACATAATTGACAAGACAACACATAAGTTGGAGGTTCAAGAGATGAGATTCCAGGGTCTTATGATTTCTTTTACAAATCCAAGTGCTCCACTTATTAATCCAACACTTGCCCACTAGTTTAACCTCAACATTTCTTAGCAACCTTACTTCATGGGTATCTCAATAATGATATAATCAACTACGCATATGAATATCCTTTAAGATCCCTTCTATCTTATTAATGCTATTTACAAAGCACTAAAATACAAGAGCAAAAGGACATTTACAAAGGACTAAAATACAGTAGTCATCTCATGAACCTAATCATCTCTGTAAGGATGAGCACAACACCATATATGGTTGGTGTTCTTGGCTGATATTGAATATAATCTTAGTTGTTTTTAAATCTATAATTGTCCAAGTATAAACTGCAACATTCATTTGTTACTGCCCATAATTTAATGATGAATGTTGTTTTTTTTGTTTTCCAACTATTTTGAGCCTTTCTCTATTACCATATGTTCTTAATCTAATAAAATAAATAAATAAATAATCTTTTATTAGTAGAGAAAATGACAAACAATAGGAAGAAAATGGGAGTCGATTTGACCCAACCTTGTATGTATTGGGATATTCTATCCAAAGTTGGAGCAATTGGCTTGGATGTTGAAGGCAACATGGTATTTTCTAGAATCAAGACATTTAATTAATGCTATGCAAGAGGGAAAATAATTATTACTCTGTCATCATAGTAAAATTGGAAATTACAAATGGGTTTGTTAAACATGCCCCATACAGTCGATATTAGAGTTGTCAAAAACCTTCAAATATGCTGATTGCTACACTGCAACAAAACTTTTCTCTAAGACTGCTGCAAGAGATAGCATTGTGAGATATGTGAACCATTTCCATCATTTTAAACTGGGATAGTTTTCATGTGGAGATTATTTGTGAGGCCCATCTTTTTCAGCTACTTTAGTTACTCTAGTTCAGACTATTTGACTATGTTGATTGGGTTTTATATGTTTTATGTGTGTGGAGGTTTATGCTTTATGTTGTGGACATTATAATATATTTGAAGCTTATGGAAATTAATTTATAATTGAACTCTATAAGAATTACATTTTGAACTTTATTATTTAACTCATGATTAAATGTTTAGATTATTATTTTTGTGTTAAAAAGAAATTATTGGATGAGCTAGATGCTTCTATGATAGTCGTTAAATAAATTATCTGAATTATGTGATCATGAATGAGTTAGAATATTTAATTATTTTTGTTATGCAATTTCATGTTGCTTCAGTTATACATTCTTTGATATACTGATATTTGAAAATGAAGTGTGCAAGTGGGTGGCCAAGATCATTAATCTTTTGGAGACTCCAAGAATCTGTCATGTGATACCCCATTAACCTAGTCTAACTCGTGGAAGGGGTGAAGGCTAAAGTATTTTGTGAAAATAATTATTTATTTATGTTATGGTTGTGGTTATTTTATTTTTATAATTTTTAATTAAACTTAATTTGTTATTGTGAGAGTCACTAAATTTATTTTTTATTAATTTATTGCTTTATTATTTTTGGGATGAGGATAAAGGATTTGTTTTAATTACTTCTTTTTTTAATAAAATATTTTTTGAGGGAAAAAGAAAGAAAGATCTTGTCTTTTTAGTTTTTTTTTATATTGGAAAAATGCAAATACAAAGGAAATGAACAGTCAACAAACTGCAAAGAAGACAAAATATAGTAGCTAAGGTGATACAGAAAGTCTATTGTAACAACTGTAAGAACCACCATACAAATCAAAAAAATACAATACAGGAGACTTGCAACAAGTGACAGAAAAAAACTACACATAGAGAAGTATAAACAACTGTACCATGTTGGGACTTCTTTAGCTACTAAATATCACTATCATAAATATTTTTGCATCTGCAACATTGGAGGACATTGACACTAGTAGCCTTATCTTAAAAGTGCTCCAGGCAGCTTCTTTCCGCTGGATATGGAATCCTTATCTTCTGCAACCCTCCTCTGCAACTCCACTCTATGAAATCTGATACCTGTAACGTATGATCATAAGGAGTATGGTTGGGGGCAAGGCTTAAATTTGACAGTTGTATAGCTATATTTAAGCATTTTAGTTGTAAAATATAACTGAAATTTTGAAAAGACTGTATCATATGAAAGGAGAGATTTTGGACAAACTGTTAAAATTTATATAGGCTTATGATGATATATATATATTTGGCCTTTACATAATTTATTTATACTAATGTATGTAATAGTATTTTAAAGGAAATATTGAATAGATAATTGTCATAAAAAAATTGCTTGACAGGCAAGGTTGACTGTCAAATTTAAGCCCTGGTTGGTGATTGTGGTGTTTAGGAGCTTGCCTCAGTCAAGCCCTAGAAGGACATTCAAGTATTTCGAATACCATTGTTAGATAAAGAGTGTGTATCCCTGCGAGATAGAGGCAAAACAAATTGATAAATGATTCAAACACAAATAGATATCACCTCATAGGTGTAGCTCGCATGTAGATGAAAATCCTTCAACACATGAGAAGATGAAGCTAAATATGCAATCACAAACACAACAACAATGCTCTACTCTGTAACAATGAATATCTTGAATGCTCTAAAATCATAAGTTCATCAAAATTTCATAATCATCTTCTAGTTTACAAATGAAACCCTAAACATGCTTATATCTGCAACAAAACACATTCCCACTTTAAATTTCATAATTCAAACTCTAGATGTCAGCAACGAGACCTTTTAATGGTCACATAACTGACATTCAAATTTGGGACCTACCTAAAATAAGGCAGGACAAGGGTGCAAGTGCCCATGTCCTCATGTCCTATTTTAGGGCAAGGTCAAGTGCAACAATGTCCCTCAGGCCCCATGTGACATGGGTTTCAGGCCATTTTCTTCTGGGAGTCAAATGATCATGCAAGATGTAAAACAAGGGACCTGGGAGCTAAACTTAGGAGGTAAAAGTCCTAGGGGGACATTTTACGACATAACAACAATAATGGTGAGTCACCTCCAAGGTGCTCCAATAATCAAAATCACAATAAAAACATAATATAATGATAAGCAAGGAATTCCTCCAGGTACAATGAGATCTCCATGAAAGGAGCAATGGGTAATGTTACCCACCACCCAATCATATTACCATTGTTGAGCACAATAGATATCTATCCCACTCTAGGCAACCCCCAAGCTATGGAGAAGAAGATCATGGATACACCATTTTCTAGACCAAGCTCACACAATACAAGGGTCTCAAGAAAGCACAAATAAAGGTTATCTCAACACAAGATTAGATGCACTCTATCTAATCAACAAGGACTAGAGAAGGGTAGCTAAGGCACAAGAGTGGACTTCCCCTTGAAAGGAAGCAAGGTATGTGGAAAATGCTTCCTACACTAATCTACTAAGGAAAGATTTGTGCAAATTTTAACTTTTACAGCTACAAATTAAGATGCACATTAATAGAAAGATAATAACAACATCCAAATGCAAATACAAAACTCACAACACAAGATATATGTGAGGAAAATCCTTTCAGATAAAAAAGCCCACTCTCTAAATCCGCCCAATATATTATTCAGGAATCAAGAAGAATACAATATAATTGTAGAGAAATATTTCATAGGAGTATAACCAACTAGAGATCCAAGAGATAACTTAACATCTATAAGACTCTTAAACATAACCTCCATCTCAAGCTCCTGATATATAGGAGATATAATACAGTAAACTGCAATGGTAATTACAAAACCATTAGCCAAAACTACCCAAAAGTGACACCCAAATTATCTCCAATAAAAGATGCCTTGTGATGTGCCAAATCACACATGAAGAGATGTGACTCTCCCATTTACATCTCTTTTAAGTGTCCAACACGTGTTTACATTTCCCTAAAATAAGAGGTCCAACTTCTAGAGGTCATAACTTTTGATCGTAGTGTCCGATTGATGCACCATTTAATACATCAGAAAGCTCGTGAAGATATCTATCAAGCTATAACCCATGTCATTGGTTATGACAACTTTTAGGGCATTTGGGGACCTGTAAGTGTTGACCTATTTTCCTCTGTCCAGAATTAAATAGTTCACCTTGTATTTTCCTTGAAACTCCTTTGGAAAATGTCCATACAAAGCTTAAATCTTCCAAATACTCATCCTATGCTTTGCCAAAAATCCCAAAAATCTTGCCTGAAGAATCCATGCAGAAAACCCAGAAAAACCTAGAAACCCTTTGTCTTCAAGAGCTTCCCATCGCAAACAAATCTCAATTTTATACTTAGTAATTGTACATACATTTTTCAATGTATGTTCAAATGTACATTCGCCAATGTATGTGGTGGTGCCCACCTAGGTTTTGGGTTTCAATTATACATCTAAATGATTTCTTCTTCCAAACCCAAAAAAAATAAAAATTCTAAGTCATTTGGCCTTCACAGTTCAAAAATGCAAAAAATAGTTGCATGCAAGTGTCTTTGTATGTACATGCAGGTTCAAATGTACATTGGAGGGTCAAAAATTTCAGTCGGCCTTCAAAAATAGTAAAAAATTGGTTGTATGCTTTTTGCAATGCATATCGAGTTTGTATATGTATTAAGGAATCTATCACAGATTTCAAGAATATTCCCTGCTTGTATGAGATGGTTTGCATGTATATTTGTGTTGTATGTTTAGACATGCAACGGCTGCATACAAGAGGAACATGCAAAGTCAAAGATGCATTGGCGGCATACAAGCGAAATATGCAGGGGACAATGTATGCCGCAAAGATATAAGGGCGAATGTATGTCCGACATACATCGGGAATGTACAAGGCACATATACAAAGACGTCGACATGCATTTGCTATAGTGAAAGGGGTTTGTATGTGCGAGATGCAAGTGAAATATGCATTCGTCACATACAAAGGCAGAACATTCAAAGGCCAATGTATATCGGAACAGTGGCTTGTATATATGCGATTTTGTGTTCACACATACAAGTCAAAGATACAAGGCCGACATACAAAGGGGCAAATGCATATGCAATAGTTGAATGTACATCGACAGCGATGTACAAAGGAAGGACATACAAGCAACAAATGCAAGGGAGAATGCATATAAAAAAGGATGCCGAATAAAAGCACATACAAGGCACTTTGCATATGCAAAGGCAGTTTCAGAGAGAGTTTCAAAGGCCGATACAAGTGCAGATGCAAAGCGATATACACATACAGTTGACGGAAACTTTGACCGCTTGTATCTCCTCCATTTTAGCAAATTTCCACATGCTGCAAAAGGCAAAGATGCTTGTTTTTGCCTCTTTCATTTGGCGGGCTTTTCAGGGGAATATTCTCACTTTTCAATTTTTGGATCTGATGTTGCATGTTTTGGGTGAGTGGACGTTTCAGTGACCATTTTGAGTAGATACAGATAATTTTTGCATTCATTGCTGCACAAAGATGAAGCAGCTCGCATTAATGACTAGAAATATCTCTTAAACCACCATGTTTTAGATATTTCATATATTCCTTGTTGAAGATAACCATTGAAGCTGCACGCATTCAATGCCCAGATATTTTCTGCCATTCCATTGTTGCAGATCGACGATCCAGCTGCTTGCATTAATGACTCCGAATATCTCTTACCTACCCAGTTCTAGATATTTCCACACCATAACTTTTGCAGGTGGATGTCCCTTCAGCAGATATTTTCTGATATAGCTCATGGAGCGAATTTTGTAACCAATTTAGGGCATTTTTGTAAATGCTATATATACGTAGAAGTGAGATGTAAATGGGGTTGGAAAATTTTTGTCTTTTAGTCCTTCTGTTTCCAAACAAAGCTTTCTGTTACTGTAACTATGCCTTCCTATTAAATATATGCAAGTTATTTTACCTCTTTTACTGGGTTTTTAGTCTAGTGTGAATTTGCATATGATTGCCTGTGAACATATTATTCCTTTCAATCGTCTTATTTCTCACCTCTGCTAGGATCAGTTGAATCTATGTATGTCTACTTGCTATATTTGGTTATGTTGTGTAGTTTTTTAGTACTATGAAAGTTTCTTTTAATCAGTCTGGTGCATCACCCTTATTTTCAGTTTTCCTATTTTCATCTTTCATTCAAAAGCTTTTCCTTCTCCCTTTTCCTTTGAAGATTTAGTAGTTTTAGGTGATATCTAGTCAAGGAAGCCAGCCTTCTCTGGAGGTCTGATCTCATTTCGCAAGGTCCCGCACTTCGAGATCATTCCCATGTTACTCCAGATTGCTAAGGTTTCACAACTACAGCAAGGGTGCAAATCTGGGTGATAGCAGTTTTTGGCATGCCCGGTGGGACTCTACTTTAGAGTTAGAGAAACAATCAAATACTATCTTTTATTGCTAGTTTTGATGTGTAGCCAGTTATTTTCAGACCTTTAAGAGGTCAAAACTTGCATATCTGGCGACTCATACTGAGGAAAGACAAGTAGATCAGTTCTGCTGTTATATTTTATGAGAAAGATTCAAACTCAGAGTTCAAGTTCATTTGATTACTTGCAGCTGTCACCACCTAGAAGACAGGGGAGAGCTGTAGCAAGGACCTGAGCTTCCAAAAGAATACAATCAACTCCTCCAAGTTTCAGACCTGTAACACCTGTAGTCCTTCTGTCAGCTCAAGCAATCCTACCTCTAGCTTTTCCAATGGCGAGGAATCAGCCATTTGTAGCTTTTGATGGGGGTAGCCCATTGAGTTTGATAGTGCATGATGTCATACCTATGGCATCTTTGAAGAGTCTGCCCTATTTCACAGGGGAGAATCAAACTACCCCCATTGAGCACATTAGAGACGTAGCTTCTCTATGTGGAGTACATCATATAACTCAAGAAAATGTAGCCATCAGGCTGCTGGCTACCTCTTTCAAGGGGAAAGCATTACAATGGTTCAAGAGTTTACCAGTACAGACCATAGGAACCTGGAATGATCTAGGTGATAAGTTAAATAAGCAATTTCAAGATAAATCAGACAACTTGTCATTGGTTGAATAGATGACTACAATAAAGAGAGCTCCCCAGGAGCAAATGATGGATTTCAACTTCAGATTCTAGAAGACATGGGACAAAATTCCTGCCATGGTAAGGCCTCTGTCAGAATATGCATTCTTGTATTGTTTGAAAGCCCTAAATAGTGATATTTCGGTGATGATACAGTTATTAGGAGGTACTAGTTTACCTGATGCATATGAAATAGCTATTAGAGTAGAGAATAGCCTGATTTAGGCCAGAAAAATAGCACCTAGACCACCAGTGCCCATTTTCCCTAAGATTCAAGCTTCAATGCCTTTGCCCGTCCCATATTTTGCCCATTTACCTGCTATAGCAACATTGCCAAATATTGCCAATTCTGAACCTACTATTTCTAGCTCATCTCAAGAGTTAAAAGAGATCAAAAATAGCCAACAAAAAATAGAGAATATTCTACAAACTTTTAGGAATGAGTTAGTAAACATAAAAAAGCAGTAGTCCCAAAATAGACAGCATTATCAGTAACCTAGTCAAGGGCAAAATCAGTCTTATCAAGGGCAAAACTAACCATATCAAGATAATAGGCCACCTTATCAAAGCAATTACCAGGGTACCAGGCAGAATGTCAACCAGAGGCCTTTTCAGCCTTACAATCCAGCACCCATTAATGCTATTAAGGACTTTGTCCCTATTTAGAATAACCTTGTAGCTGAGTATGAATGGTGTTTTCCATGCAATCAGCCACACAGTCAGGCAACCTGTTCAAATGGAGTTATAAATCAAGCACTAATGGTGTAAAAATTTGTAGCCTCACAGCCAAATACACCTCATGATGGGGCTTTTCAACATCAGGATCAACCTCAAAATGATTCTGCCTTCATAAATTGGTAGGAAGGTGAATTCTGTGGTGTAAATAGAGATGATGCCTTAGTTGCAGCAAATACAAGAGCCAAGAAGAGGGGTTATGAGGTAGATCAAGCAATAAATAAAGGAAAAGGACATGCTGATGCTTCTACATCCCATATTCCCCATATTTTACAAAGAAATACTTCAGCAACAACAAGGGAAATGCCTCATTTGCAGACTGATGTTACTGCTGCAAAATCATATCAGAAGGTACATGTCACTCCACCTTTCAATATTATTGAAAATATGAAGAAGATGAATGTGACAATGTCTATGTGGGATTCTCTAGCCATCCTAGGCCAAAAGGGGATGTTGCAATTTGCCTTATCTGATTTGAAAGTGTCCAATGATACAACTGTTGACCCAACTAGGGCTGTCCTTACCAACTCTTCCCAGGATAACAACAAACAGCCAAACAAAAGTGCTAAACCACTCCCATTTTATGTGTCATTAATAATTGGAGACAAGTTAGTACATAACTGTATGGTGGATAGTGGTGCAAGCAGTTCTGTGATGCCAAAACAGATTGCAAACCAACTAGGATTGAAATACCAGCCCCTGGAGAAAGGTGTACTCCAACTAGATGGGACAGTTATTAATACTGTAGGTGTGATCAAAGACCTAGGTCTCACTATGCACACTTGCACAAACGTTTCCATTTTTTAGGAGGTGTTCATCATAGATTTGCCTCCCTATTTTGCCATGTGTTTATCAAGAGAATTCACAACCAAAATAGGAGGATATTTATACTCAGACTGGTCGCACATGTTTTTTAGGACTAGATATGGCATTAAAGTGACCCTAAAATCTGAATTACTTACCAAACATCACATAGAGCCTTACACACCAAGTGTTGTTAATGCAAATTGCCTTATTTTTGATGATCCTGAGCTTATTGCTGCTCAAGAATTGCAAGCTAAAAGTATACCAAAAGTGCTATTAAGGGAGTGGGCTTTAGAAAATGTTGTAGATGATCTTGAGGGGCACAATCAAGAAGCTAGTATGGGGGTTTACATACTCCATGAGCCTGAAATAGAAATTCTAAATCTGGTAAAAAATGCTGAACAATAGACAGAACAACAATATGAGGTATGGAAAATGTACTTTGATGGCTCCAAGAATAGAAATGGATCTAGTGGTGGTGCAATGCTTGTGTCTCCACAAGGTGAAAGATATTATTCTTCTTTCCGTTTTGCCTTTTTCATGTACAAATAACATTGCTGAGTATGAGGGATTGATCCAAGGTTTGCAGTGGGCAAGAAAGAGGAAAATTGGTTGTTTGCAGGTGTTTGGGGACAACGAACTCATTGTAGATCAGGTGAGAGGGCTACATGTCATGAAGAATGATACTCTAAAATGCTACAAGCATAGGGTATGGAACCTGATTGAAGAGTTTGATGCCTTCAATCTGATCTCTATTCCAAGAAATTAGAACTCCCATGCTGATAGGTTAGTTGCAATTGGGACCCAATTTGATATCCCCAGTGATATTCAAAGAGAAAAGGTGCAGTCTCACATGAAAATAGTTGATAGGCCCTCTATCCCTGATAATAATATTCATTGGCAGGTGTTTGAGAGTGATGAGCAGATTTTGCATTTCCTGTTAGAGGAGGATGAGTTTTCTATGATGAATTAGGATAAACTCAAACAATAATATGAGGATGGTCAAGTTATTCAGTTAAGGAAAAATAAGCTACCCAAAGGATTGGTAACCTTGGAATCCATCTTTGGGACTGATGATCAGATAAAGAAAAGTAAAACTAGCATGCAGGTCAAAGAGGAACATTACGAGGAGCTAGAAATTTTTAAGGGTAAGCTTCCTAAAATTGGTAAAATTTGCTTGCCTGCAGATAGGAGAGCTTTTGTTGCTCTCTGTCAAGAGTTTGAAGATGTGTTTGCTTGGGATTATTCAGACCTAAAAGGGTTTGACCCTCATATTGCCCAGCATACCATAGAGTTAGAACCAGGTACAAAACCTGTGAGGCAGAAACAAAGGCCTTTAAATCTAAAACTTGAGCCTTTGATGACTAAAGAGTTAACCAAGCTGATTGAGGGAAAGATCCTTTTCCTGATCAAGCATACTTCTAGGGTCTCCAACCTTGTCCCTGTGAGGAAAAAGAATGGAGAGATTAGGCTATGTGTCAACTTCAGAGACCTCAATAGAGCTTCCCTAAAAGACCACTACCCGCTGCCCTCAATGGAGCAAATTTTGCAAGTAGTTGCTAGTTCTGAAAGATTCTCCTTGCTTGACAGATATTCTGGCTACAATCAAGTGTTAGTTAAGGAGGAAGATCAATTTAAAACTGCATTTACTACCAAATGGGGCACCATGGCCTACAAGAGAATGCCTTTTGGTCTGTCAAATGCTGGTTCTACTTTTCAGAGAGCTATGGATATGGCTTTTAAGGGTTTGTTGTATAAACTGGTGCTGGTGTACCTTGATGACAACAATTTTTTCCAAGGATGCATCTGAACATTTATCCCACTTGAGGCAAGTATTTGAGAGATGCAAAGAGTTTGGGATATCTCTCAATCCCAAGAAATGCATTTTCGCTGTGCATGAAGGTAAGCTGTTAGGGCATGTTGTGTCAAAGGAGGGCATTACCATCGACGCTGAAAGGGTAAGAGCTATTCTGGAACTGCCTTTACCTAGTCACAAAAAGGGACTACAAAGTTTTATTGGCAGAATTAATTTTCTGCGAAGATTTATACCCAATGTTGCAAATCTATTGAAGCCTTTGACGTCTATGTTGAAGAAAAATATAGTTTTCAGTTGGATGAAAGAGGCTAAACTTAGCTTTGAGTCCATAAAAGAAGCATTGTCAGCTGTGCCAACTGTGGTAAATCCTAACTTCTCCAAAGATTTTATCTTGTATGCTTATGGCGGTCTAGATACAATCTCTATGATTCTAGTACAATAGCAGAATGACGGCTTTGAATAGCCAATCACTTTCTTTAGTCAGGGGTTGGAGGAGTATGAGCAGAGGTATAGCTTTGTCGAAAAACCTGTCCTTGTAGTGGTAAGGAGCCTCAAGAAGTTTCGACATCTTGTTTCTAATAACAAGATACATTTGATGGTTGCTCACCCTAGCATGAAGGAGTTCTTGTTAGGTAAGGATGTGAATGAGAAAAGGGCTGGTTGGATCACTAAAGTCATGGAATATGACGTGGATATCAAGATAACCAAGCTGGTCAGAGGTAGAGGACTCAGTGAATAGCTTGCTACCAGTTCTGAGAATGAAATAAAAAAGGAAGAGGAGGTGCTTCTGACCATTGAAGATGCACATCAAGATGATACAACAACAGTGGGCACAAGTTGGGTTAATAATATGACTCAATTTTTGCAAACTGGTAAATGTCCAGCAGGTGTAGATAGAGCCAAAAGAAGATATTTTAGACTACAATCCATTCCATATGTTTTAATAAATGGCATCCTTTTCAGAAAAGACTTTAATGGTGTGTTGTTAAGATGCATTGATAATGGTCAAACTGACAAAATGCTGCATGAATTTCATGATGAAGCAGTAAGGGGTCATTTTTCTCCAAAGACTACTACTTAGAAAAGAATGAGAGCTAGATATTACTGGCCTAACTTATTTAAGGATGCCCATGCATGGGCTAGAAAATGTGTAAAATGTGCCATTTTTGCAGGCAAAGAAAGGCTGCCAGCTTTACCTCTGTGACCAATTCAAGTAGAGCAGCCCTTCATGAGATGGGACATTGACTTTATAGGTCCCACTAACCCACCATCAAGTGCAGGCCACAGGCGGATACTTACAGCTACAGACTATTTCACAAGGTGGATTGAAGCAGTGGCTCTTAAGGAATCCAATGAGAATGTTGTTTTGAATTTTTATTAGGATTTGATATCCAGATTTGGAGTGCCTAAATCAATCATCTCAGACAATGCTTTAGCCTTTGTTAGATTGAAGATAACTGATTGGGCTGTTAAGAATGGGATCTATCTGAACACTTCTTCAAATTATTACCCACAGGGTAATGGTTTGGCTGAATCTACAAATAAGAATCTCATAAGGATCATTAACAGATCAATGGAGGACAACCAGAGGACCTGTCACACTAATCTAAAATATGCCTTATGGGCAGGCATAATAACTCCCAAGAGGTCAATTAGGAACTCCCCATATATGTTAGTTTATGGGAAAGAGGCAAGATTGCCTATATCTGTGGAGCTGCCAGCACTTGATATCATGAATTAGCTGGAGATATTTGAAGAAGAAGACCCCATGGCTGTCAGATATGCTCAACTTATGGAGCTTGAAGAAACTAGAGATAAGGCTATGAAAACTATGGAGTATCATCAGCTTCATACCAAAATAAATTTTGATCAGAAGGCCACTCCCAGAATCTTTAGGGAGGGTGATATGGTGCTCAAATGGGATGAGTTGAAAAGCAGACCAGGAAAGCACTCCAAGTTTGACAGTTTCTGGGGTGGCCCATTTGTCATTACTAAATGCAAAGAGCACAATACATTTCAGTTATCAAATACGGATGGAGATAATCTGCTTATCCTAGTCAATGGAATACACTTGAAGAAGTGTTTTGAGGTATTACTTACCTTGTAAAGCAGTAGATTAGATTTATTGCTTTCAATAAGTGCTACTGCACAATAGTTTAGATCCCTTTTTGTTTTCCCTAAGTGTTGTCTAGCACAGTTAGAGTTTTTCTTTCAGGCTTTTGGTTCTATTTTGGTGTTTCCATGTTCTTCACTGCTAATATGCTGAGTTGTTAAAGTCAGGATTGTTTGTCAAGACATATATTTTTAGTCTCTATATGACTCCATGCCCAATGGATGCTTAAGGCCACTGGTCTAATTGTTTAGCAGGCAAACATCCCATAGAAGTCGCCAAAATGTTGACCTATTTTCCTCTGTCCAGAATTAAATAGTTCACCTTGTATTTTCCTTGAAAATCCTTTGGAAAATGTCCATACAAAGATTAAATCTTCCAAATACTCATGCTATGCTTTGCCAAAAATCCCAAAAATCTTGCCTGAAGAATCCTTGCAGAAAACCTAGAAAAACCCAGAAACCCTTTGTCTTCAATAGCTTCCCATCGCAGACAAATCTCAATTTTATACGTAGTAATTGTACATACATTTTTCAATGTATGTTCAAATGTACATTTGCCAATGTATGTGGTGGTGCCCACCTAGGTTTTGGGTTTCAATTATACATCTGAAGGCTTTCTTCTTCCAAACCCAAAAAATAAAAAATAAAAAATTTCTAAGTCATTTGGCCTTCGCAGTTCAAAAATGCAAAAAACAGTTGCATGCAAGTGTCTTTGTATGTACAAGGCCATTTGTATGTACATGCAGGTTCAAATGTACATTGGCGGGTCAAAAATCTCAGTTGGCCTTCAAAAATAGTAAAAAATTGGTTGTATGCTTTTCGCAATGCATATCGAGTTTGTATATGCATTAAGGAATCTATTGCAGATTCCAAGAATATCCCCTTCTTGTATGAGATGGTTTGCATGTATATTTGTGTTGTATGTTTAGAGATGCAACGACTACATACAAGAGGAACATGCAAAATCAAAGATGCATTGGTGGCATACAAGTGAAATATGCAGGGGACAATGTATGCCGCAAAGATACAAGGGCGAATGTATGTCCGACATACATTGGGAATGTACAAGGCGCATATTCAAAGACGCCGACATGCATTCGCTACAGTGAAAGGGGTTTGTATGTGCGAGATGCAAGTGAAATATACATTCGCCACATACAAAGGTGGAACATTCAAAGGCCAATGTATATCAGAACAATAGCTTGTATATATGCGATTTTATATTCGTACATACAAGTCAAAGATACAAGGCCAACATACAAAGAAAACATACAAAGGGGCAAATGCATATGCAACAGTTGAATGTACATTGGCAACGATGTACAAAGGAAGGACATACAAGCAACAGATGCAAGGGAGAATGCATATCAAAAAGGATGCCAAATAAAAACACATACAAGGCGCTTTGCATATGCAAAGGCAATTTCAGAGGGAGTTTCAGAGGCTGATACAAGTGCAGATGCAAAGCGATATACACATACAATTGACCAAAACTTTGACCACCTGTATCTCCTCCATTTTAGCAAATTTTCACATGCTGCAAAAGGCAAAGATGCTTGTTTTTGCCTCTTTCATTTGGTGGGCTTTTCAGGGGAATATTCTCACTTTTCAATTTTTAGATTTGATGTTGCATGTTTTGGGTGTGGACGTTTCAGCGACCATTTTGAGCAGATGCAGATATTTCTTGCATTCATTACTGCACAAAGATGAAGCATCTCACATTAATGACCAAAAATATCTCTAAAACTGCCATGTTTCAGATATTTCATATATTCCTTGTTGAAGATAACCATTGAAGCTGCACGCATTCAATGCCCAGATATCTTCCGCTGTTCCATTGTTACAGATCGATGATCCAACTGCTTGCATTAAAGACTTAGAATATCTCTCACCTGCCCGGTTCCAAATATTTCCACACCATAACTTCTGCAGGTGGATGTCCCTTCAGCAGATATTTTCTGATACAACTCATGGAGCAAATTTTGTAACCAATTTAGGGCATTTTTGTAAATGCTATATATACGTAGAAGTGAGATATAAATGGGGTTGAAAAATTTTTAGCTTTTAGTCCTTCTGTTTCCAAACAAAGCTTTCTACTATTATAACTATGCCTTCCCATTAAATATATGCAAGTTATTTTACCTCTTTTACTGGGTTTTTAGTCTAGTGTGAATCTGCATATGATTGCCTGTGAACATATTGTTCCTTTCAATCGTCTTGTTTCTCACCTCTGCTAGGATCAGTTGAATCTGTGTATGTCTACTTGTTGTATTTGGTTACGCTGTGCAGTTTTTTAGTACTGTGAAAGTTTCTTTTAATCAGTCTGGTGCATCACCCTTATTTTCAGTTTTCCTATTTTCATCTTTCATTCAAAAGCTTTTCCTTCTCCCTTTTCCTCTAAAGATTTAGTAGTTTTAGGTGATATCCAGTCAAGGAAGACGGCCTTCTCCGGAGGTCTGATCTCATTTCGCAAGGTCCCACACTTCGAGATCATTCCCATGTTACTCCAGATTGCTAAGGTTTCACAACTACAGCAAGGGTGCAAATCTGGGTTATAACACTAAGTGCCTCAAAATTGAGTTTTAAACTTTTTCTCGCAGTTTCAAAAAACTAAAACTTTAATATCTCATAATCCATATATGATCTCTAGTTGAAACTCACCCCAGATGTTCACTTAGCAGTTCTGAACCTTTTGGAAAAATTTTTAGGTCAATCTGAGGTCAAATGTAGAGTTACTAAAAATAGTAAGTCCTACCTGTTGTGATGCTCACAACACACCCCATTTTACTTCTTAGCAAAATTAGGACCCCGGCTGTAGCTGGCTTTTGTTGCTTGTTTGTGTGGGTTTGCTTAGTGGTAAAGGGAAAAGGGTAACTAAAAGTACAAACCCTGGTAAAAATAGAGAAAAATAACATTGAGTACCAGTGCATAGTATGGGTGAATTCTTTGTGAAAAATGAATAGGGGTTGTTTTTTGAACCATCTCAAAATTCCCTATAATTTGCAAGTTATAAATATTTTTGGTAAATGTCCAATCAAGGGTTTGTGTTTTGTATATACAAGGGTCGTCTCATATACAAATGCGTTTGTATATCGTGCTTTTATGTTAGTCGCAAAAGGAAAAGTCATCGGGTTTAGGAAATGTTGTTATACTTGTATACATTGTTGTTAATCGTTTTATCTTAATATACAAGTCGGGCCTGAAATGAGTTAAAGTTGAGACGAATAAATGCTTGAATTCTGCTATGTATATTTTCATTTTTATATTCGGCAAATGGCAGACATACAAACAAAGTATACAACAAGTTATACATAGCGCGGAATTGAAAAGATATTAAAACTGGAAAAGTCGTATATTTTGCACTTTGTATATGTATGTTCGGTTATACATTGTGTTTATATACAAAGCGGAACTGAAGAGTTATCAAAGGTAATTAAGTCGATGTATATTGCATCTTGTATATTTCTTATATACAACGCCAATATACATTACACTTTATACAAGCCGGAACCGAAATCTTTATGAAATAAAGTTAAACTGTTGTATGTTTTGGTCTTTGTATGTTTTGGAATGTACAAGGTGAAATATGCAATGTTTTATATACATTGCGGATGTGAAGGTAAATGCAATATGATTTATAATAGTTTGAAGTTCGAAGGTTCAATAAGAAGTAAAAGCATCGCGGAAAGGCACTATTGAGAGGTAAGGTGGACCCCACTGTATGTACAATGTTTGCTTGTATAATAACCATGTATATTTTGCGATATACAAGCAGTTGTACATTTAAAATATGCAAGATGGAGATACAAAGCGGATTTGTCACGGAAGTTAAAAATGGTAAATTCTTTGTATGTTTCGGCATTTGTATATTTGCGATATACAATACCGAGATACAAAGAAACAAAGACATCATGGAGAGAAAAAGGGTAAGGAAATGAATGTATATGGTGTTTGTATGTGCATTTATACAATGGAATATACAAGTGAGATATACAAAACCAAAGGTACAAATGTGTATGGAAAAGCAAAAAGGGTAAGAGCGTTAGTTGATTGTATGCATAAAATGATTGTATGTTTGGAGATACAACGAAAATATACAAAAGAAACATACAAAGAAATGTACAAAAGAAAAAGTATGCATGTTGAAATAGGCTAACGGTAAAAAAGTTTGAAAAACATAAACACTGTAATAAAGGCCGAGGACGTAGCGCATTAATTGCTGTAATTAATGTGAATTTAACACTCAAATAAAAGGAAATTTAATGAGAGTTAGAACCATTTCAATGTTATTTCCTTGTTGTATATACTGTGGAGAGTGAAAATTACAGAAAAAGAGCTGTTGCAGTGAAAGAGAAGAATTTACCAGAGGTGAAAAGAGTTACAGTAGCTGGACAAAGGTGATAACAGTAAAAGTAAGTCAACGGTAAATGATCGCTAACAACAGGTATTTATCCGAACGTTGTTTATGTTCAGTTGTTAAAATACTGTTAATTTTACTAATTTCGTTGCAAAATGTAAGCATTGGTTAAATTATTGTTTTAAATTGTTAATTAGATGAGTAGAGCTTAACGAATTCAAAGAGGTTAAATCAGAAATGGCAAACAAGCTAGGGTAAATGGTAAAAGTAGGTATTCACAGTAAAAATCCTAAACATGAAGTAAAATGAGAAGTTAAAAAGATGTATGCTTCTACAGGATGGCCCCTAAACTGAAGAAAGATACAGGGGAAGATGTAAAAAAAGAAAGAAAACCTTAGAAGGAGATAGAGAAAGAAGAGTTGCCACTATACAGAGGTTGTCCGTCCCTGATAAGCACAGGTGGGGTAGGCACGGATACAAACATAGGCAATTATGACATAGAAGATGTATTAAATAAAATCACTGCTGCGGATGCCTCGCCAGATATGAAATGTATTTGGGATAGCGGACTATACAGAGCTGCAGGATTTCCTCTAGCAATGGAGGCTAGAGATTTATGTTTGGACTGCATAATTTTGTATGACCCTACTACAAGAAAGATAATGTTACATGACAAATTAATTGCTGATCTAACTCCAGAGGGGATTGCAAAAATATTTGGTATAAAGATTAATGAAAAAATGAGGGATATCAACATTGACCAATATAATGAGAATTTTTACACAAATGAAGGAGAATGTAAAGGTAAAATATTCCGCAACTGGTATAGCCCAAAGAATAAACCCAAGGCGGTAGCTAGGATACCTAAAAATCTGATGAGGATACATTTCAAGGAGGAGATTCATTTGATGATCACTATGCTGAGCAGACTAGTTGGATTAAGAGATGGTACAAAATGTGAACCTTGGATGTTCACTATCATTGAATTCATAAGAACAGGGGAAAAGAAATAAGGACAAATCCACTGGGCCAAGGCCATTAGCACAGCTATTTAGAGGCAAGCTATGCAGAGACAACAGAAGATGTTGCCATTTTATATGTCTTCTTATGTGTTATACTCTTGTGCTACAGAAATCAGGCCTTACATTCATGGAATAGAAAAAGTAGGCAGCCTGGGAAATGGTCCTAATCAAAAGTTGGTGTATGAACACTACCCTATCCTATAGGAGGAAAATGCCTCAAAGAATTTTGCTTTGGTCAATGATGTTTTTTATACATGCCTGGTAAGAATATTGAGAGAAGAACCCGACAAGAGGTTATCTAAGGATGTAGAAAATGCAATTGGATTGCACAGTTCTTGGTTTATACAATTTGAACATTTTACATATATAAGAACTAAGGGATTTGAAGGGAAACCATTTATGTTGCCCAAATATCCATCTGACAAGCTAATTGTGTTGGAATTTTCAAGACAAAACTTGAATGTTTTTAGGATGTACAAAAGGAAATTCAATAATAGGGGAAATGTGAGACTGCCTTGGGCTATTGGTAGGTATTCATGCTATAGTGAAGAAGTTGCATCATATTCATAATAGGAGTTGAGGTATTATGGCTTCAAAGAATTTGATTTAGCAAGAAGATTCGACCCTTTCCACAGAATTCAGAATTTTGTAGATAAGAAATATAAGTAGCAAGTACACATTGAAGATTTCAGGGCTGACTGCCAAAACAACAGGGAGGTGAGGAAAAGAGCTCACAAAAGATTGACTGTTGAACAAATGAAATCTATTGGCAATATATATTTTCCTCCAGAGGTTTGAGAGGATGATCAATTATTACATCAAAGTTATGCAAAAGCAAGGACGACTCCTATTACAGAGCCTGATTGGTCAAAGCCTTGGAATACATCATTAGATGTATTATCTAAACCTATAATATTGTTTTCAAAAACATGGCTGAAAGACAGAGTTGAAGAGCTAAAAGCTGAAGGCAAGGAGGTCACATATCCCAAGAAGGGAAGGAAAAGAAAAGCAGACCCCAGTGAAGATTTGCAGTGTTTTTATGAAAAGAAGAGAAAAATTGTGGAAGCTAAAATTGTGGAAAAAGATAAAAATGCCACATTAATGGATCCATATGCTTTGGGCATAACAATAGCAGTGGCATCTGATACTTTTGTTGATGCAAAGTCTATAAGCCATGAAGTAAGTGCAGAGGAAGCACAGGCTGCAAAAGAAGCAGCAGGACAAACAACAAGAAGGGCAATTCCCATAAGTTTATCAAAAGGAGAAACTTATAAACCAGTTGATGTGATTGGAGCGTAGGAAGTAGATGAAAAGCTGAAAAATATAGCTAGTGCCTCCACATCTTTGGAACCAGGGCAAGCATTCAGATAGGTAAAAGCAGAGTTGGCTCGAGAAAAGCTACAAGAGTCAAGAACGTATAAAGCCAAGAAAACTACTGTAGAAATTTTGCATATCGAGAGTAATGATAGTGAAGAAGAAACAATGTATAAAGGAAAGGCAATTGACATAGAAGAGGATTCGAGTGATTTCCTGAGTGGAGAGGATGAGCCGAGCACTCAAGTTGAAGTGGGAATGGAGCACAGCACAGAACATGAAGAAGAACAAGTACAAGAAGAAGCAAGATCAGTGGATCCCTTTGGTACTTTGGTGCCACCAGAAGTCATTAAGGATGTGCAAGAAGAAGCATATAAAATTGAAGAAATTTAAAAAGAAATTGCAGAAGAAGAAGCAAAACAAGAAACTTAGGTATAGATGCCTTGAACATGCTAAATATGTATGGGGAGCTAGGCGAAGAAGAGAAAAACATAGAAAACATGCAAACCTAAGAAGAAGAAGTAAAAGAGGATGAGGTAAAGGCCAATTCACCAGTAAATACAGAGCAACCATAGGCAGAAAACATAGACAAATCAGAAGAAGAAATTAAAACGCCTGAAGACAAAGAAGTAGAAGAAAAAATGGATGAAAATGAACCTGATAAGCAGACAGAAGATGATCAAGAGGAAGGATCATCAGAAGGAGAAGATTATGAAAAGGAGAGTGATGCTGGAGGAGATACCAAAAAAGAAGAAGAAGGAGAAGTGGAATCAAAAGAGCAGCTGAATAATCCCACAGAGCAAGAACCACTTCAGCAACAACCACAACAAGAACCACAACAGCAACAAGAAGAACAACAAAAACAAATTCCCGAGCAACAACAAGAGCAACAACAGGAACAACAATAGGAACAACAACAACAGGAAGAAGTTGGAACAGAGAAACCTCATGAAGAGGTAATAGATGAAGATAAAGTTGCAGAAGGTGAAAAAGAGATCCCTACATGGTTAGAAAAAGAAATAAGAAAGGAGAGGAAAGAGGTACAAGTAGTACCTATTGATATAAAAAGTCTGCTAGGAGAGAAGACTACTCCAAGCAAAGAGAAGAGGAAAGCTAGAACCATGTCTGCTATTCAAAGAGGTCCAAGTGGATCTAGAACATTAAACCTAGCTATACCATAGAAAGAAAAGGCAAAAGGTGAGATTACATTGGAGGAGTACAAGATATTAAATCTTGACCTTGGGCATTCTACAAGAGAACATCACATTGCTGAATGGGAAGATATGCACCAGGTGACAGCAGAAATGCTGAAGAAAGATAAGGATAAACATGAGCATTTAAAAGGACACATTGTCCAACTCCAACAATTTATTAAAGGGATATTTGATCCCAGTGCCACAGTACCAGAACTGCCTGATAATATAGTGGTGGTGTCAAAGGAAGAAATACAAGACATGAAAAATAAAAGGCTAAAGGCTAGTATCTTTGATGAATGGTTTAGTGATTTCATGCAAGAGGGAGAACAAACAATAAGGCAAGCTGTAAGAAGTTGGAAAGTAAGTGCAGAAGAAAAGAATAAATGTCTGATGCTTACACATAAATGCCAAAACAAAAAAGAAGAATGCAGGTCTGAAATTGAACAGTTGATAGAAGTGGAAGAAAGAGTAGAAGAACTGATTAATGAAGGAGCACTTACTGTCACATTAGCAAATCAAGTGCCACAAATAATATTAGAGCTCAAGTTTGAAGAGGATAACCTCATGAAATGTGTAGCAGTCATACAGAATTTAGAAGAAAAGACAGATGAAATGATCAAGATACATAAGAGGATAACATAGAGATTACTGCAACATGAATGTATGGAGGTGCCAGTGTATAACTTAGAGAGGGCATTGACAGAGTTCAATGCCATATTTGCACCCTGCATAGAAAATCCTGATGCCAACCTGAGCAAGCAAATGATTGATATTGTAATGGAGGAAAAGGTTAAAAAGAAGAAATATCAGAAGAGAAGAGAGGGCTCAGGGAACAAGGAAAAGAGGTTGAAGGAGGGAGTTGTGATGCAAGAGTATATTTTGACAAAGAGTCCAGGAGGGGACTGTACCTTTGTGGAAGGAGTAATTGGCAATTACAGAAAATATTTGAAAAAGTGAAAAGCAAGTGTAAAGGTTTTGAAACGAGGTCAACTAAAGAGCCTTGGCAGGAAAGAGTCAACAAAGAGAAAGGGGAATCTTATTTTGTAAAGATTCCAACAACATCCTTTGAGCGGAGGAAAAGATGCCAAATAGATATTTTGGTAAACGGTTAGAAACAAAGATACACTGTTGATCAGAGATAGAAGGATCTCAACCATGGATTAAAGTAGTATCCATAGCCATTTGAAAGTTCAAATTCTATATAAGGGACATGGCTACTTGTATATTAGTCACACAGGGATTTGTAGAAACTAGTATAGCAATTGTAATTTGTTCTGAAACTTTGAGTAAGAAAGCGTATTTTTTATAGAGGAGGT